>CM056050.1:290139253-290623454 GCA_029574335.1 Rana kukunoris | reverse complement strand
TTACTGATAAAGCCGATTGTTTACGCGCGCCTGCTGAATCCTGCCCCCCATGCAGCTGCACACAAATGCAAATTAGGGGTTTCTTTGAGTCACCATGAGTTGAAGAGTATCTTGTTCCTGCTGGTTAAGTCCTGGCGCCACTCTTCAGCGAGAAAGCATATTTTAATTTGTAGACAAAAATAGCTTGAGTTTCCTCTTTGATTTGCAAAGGCATGCATACGGTGTAATGTTTGTTTGTAGTTGGTGTCAATACGGTCCTAGAAAATGATTTTTGATGACATACATTTGCCCCTAAATTCCATGGCATAGCGCCTTTTATTGTTCTGATGAAGCTGATTGTTACACACTGCCTGCCAATTTATTGCCACCCCTCATGCAGCTGCAAAATATCAAACTTAGGGTGTCTTGGAGTCACCCTGAGTTGAACATTCACCTTTCTTCTGCTGGGTTATACTCTGCTCACTCATCAGAGTGAATAAATCTTTTGCCTTTTACTAAGATTTCTGTGGGAGAGGAAGAACCATGAGTTTTGGTGATTTTTTTTTCTTATGCCTGGCTAATGCCGGGCTTTCTTGGTGAAAAATAGTTTGAGTTCCTTTGATTATAAAAGGCACGCAGATGCTGCTAATGTTTTTGGTGGTGGTGGTCAACATGGCCTAAAAATGATTTTTGATGGCATATATTTGCCCCCCAATTCCATTGCAGCTTAATATTGTTCTGATAAAGCCGATTGTTACGCGCGCCTGCTGATTCATGCCCCCATGCAGCTGCACAGACATGCAAATTAGGTGTCTTTGAGTCACCATGAGTTGAAGAGTATCTGTGTTCTGCTGGGTTATAGTCTGCGCACTGTTCAGCGTGAATACATTTTTTATTTGTGAAAAATAGCTTGAGTTTCTTTGATTTGCAAAGGCATGCAGACGGTGTTAATGTTGTTGTTGGTGGTGGTGGTCAATGGCCATGCGCCTTTTATTGTTCTGATGAAGCTGATTGTTACACCTGCCTGCTAATTATTGCCCCCCCCATGCAGCTGCACAGATATGCAAAATAGGGTGTCTTGGAGTCACCATGAGTTGAACATCACCTGTCTTCTGCTGGGTTATACTCTGCTCACTTGTCCGAGTGAATAAATCTTTTGCCTTTTACTAAAGATTTCTGTGGGGATAGAAATTGCATTGGCTAATTGCAGCTTATATAGTTCCTTTGATTAAAAGGCACGCCATGTGTAACGGCGCGCCATACTGATTCCATAGCCACATGCAGCGGCACAGACATGCAAAAGTATTGTTTCTTTGAGTCACCATGAGTTGAAGATTATCTGTGTTCTGCTGGGTTATAGCTGCCACACCTTCACAGCGTGAATACATTTTTTTATTGTGAAAATAGCTTGAGTTTCTTTTGATTTGCAAAGGCATGCAGACGGTGTTAATGTTGTTGTTGGTTGGTGGTCAATGCGGTTCTAGAAAATGATTTTTGATGACATACTTTTGCCCCTAATTCCATGGCCATGCGCCTTTTATTGTTCTAATGAAGCTGATTGTTACACCTGCCTGCTAATTATTGCCCCCCATGCAGCTGCACAGATATGCAAATTAGGGTGTCTTGGAGTCACCATGAGTTGAACATCACCTGTCTTCTGCTGGGTTATACTCTGCTCACTCATCAGAGTGAATAAATCTTTTGCCTTTTACTAAAGATTTCTGTGGAGAGGAAGAACCATGAGTTTTGGTGATTTTTTTTCTTATGCTGGCTAATGCCGGGCTTTCTTGGTGAAAAATAGTTTGAGTTCCTTTGATTATAAAAGGCACGCAGATGCTGCTAATGTTTTTGGTGGTGGTGGTCAACATGGCCCTAGAAAATGATTTTTTGATGGCATATATTTGCCCCCCAATTCCATTGCAGCTTATATTGTCGATAAAGCCGATTGTTACGCGCGCCTGCTGATTCCTGCCCCATGCAGCTGCACAGACATGCAAATTAGGGTGTCTTTGAGTCACATGAGTTGAAGAGTATCTGTGTTCTGCTGGGTTTATAGTCTGCGCACTGTTCAGCGTGAATGCATTTTTATTTGTGAAAAATAGCTTGAGTTTCTTTTGATTTGCAAAGGCATGCAGACGGTGTTAATGTTGTTGTTGTGGTGGTGCAATGCGGTCTAGAAAATGATTTTTGATGACATACTTTTTGCCCCTAATTCCATGGCCATGCGCCTTTTTATTGTTCTGATGAAGCTGATTGTTACACCTGCCTGCTAATTATTGCCCCCCATGCAGCTGCACAGATATGCAAATTAGGGTGTCTTGGAGTCACCATGAGTTGAACATCACCTGTCTTCTGCTGGGTTATACTCTGCTCACTCAGAAGTGAATAAATCTTTTTGCCTTTTACTAAAGATTTCTGTGGAGGAGGAAGAACCATGAGTTTTGGTGATTTTTTTTTTTCTTATGGCCTGGCTAATGCCGGGCTTTCTTGGTGAAAAATAGTTGAGTTCCTTTGATTATAAAAGGCACGCAGATGCTGCTAATGTTTTTGGTTGGTGTGGTCAACATGGCCTAGAAAATGATTTTTGATGGCATATATTTGCCCCCCAATTCCATTGGCAGCTTATATTGTTCTGATAAAGCCGATTGTTACGCGCGCCTGCTGATTCCTGCCCCCATGCAGCTGCACAGACATGCAAATTAGGGTGTCTTTGAGTCACCATGAGTTGAAGAGTATCTGTGTTCTGCTGGGTTATAGTCTGCGCACTCTTTAGCGTGAATGCATTTCTTATTTGTGAAAAATAGTTTGAGTTTCTTTGATTTGCAAAGGCATGCAGACGGTGTTAATGTTGT
Organism: Rana kukunoris; assembly: GCA_029574335.1. Taxonomy (NCBI): domain Eukaryota; kingdom Metazoa; phylum Chordata; class Amphibia; order Anura; family Ranidae; genus Rana; species Rana kukunoris. Next base: position 290,620,623 of record CM056050.1, on the reverse strand, counting down.
TGTTGTTGTTGGTGGTCAATGCGGTCTAGAAAATGATTTTTGATGACATACTTTTGCCCCTAATTCCATGGCCATGCGCCTTTTATTGTTCTGATGAAGCTGATTGTTACACCTGCCTGCTAATTATTGCCCCCATGCAGCTGCACAGATATGCAAATTAGGGTGTCTTGGAGTCACCATGAGTTGAACATCACCTGTCTTCTGCTGGGTTATACTCTGCTCACTCATCAGAGTGAATAAATCTTTTGCCTTTTACTAAAGATTTCTGTGGAGAGGAAGAACCATGAGTTTTGGTGATTTTTTTTCTTATGCCTGGCTAATGCCGGGCTTTCTTGGTGAAAAATAGTTTGAGTTCATTTGATTATAAAAGGCACGCAGATGCTGCTAATGTTTTGGTGGTGTGGTCAACATGGCCTAGAAAATGATTTTTGATGGCATATATTTGCCCCCACAATTCCATTGCAGCTTATATTGTTCTGATAAAGCCGATTGTTACGCGCGCCTGCTGATTCCTGCCCCCATGCAGCTGCACAGACATGCAAATTAGGGTGTCTTTGAGTCACCATGAGTTGAAGAGTATCTGTGTTCTGCTGGGTTATAGTCTGCGCACTGTTCAGCGTGAATACATTTTTTATTTGTGAAAAATAGCTTGAGTTTCTTTGATTTGCAAAGGCATGCAGACGGTGTTAATGTTGTTGTTGGTGGTGGTGGTCAATGGCCATGCGCCTTTTATTGTTCTGATGAAGCTGATTGTTACACCTGCCTGCTAATTATTGCCCCCCCATGCAGCTGCACACAGATATGCAAAATTAGGGTGTCTTGGAGTCACCATGAGTTGAACACACCTGTCTTCTGCTGGGTTATACTCTGCTCACTCATCAGAGTGAATAAATCTTTTGCCTTTTACTAAAGATTTCTGTGGAGAGGAAGAACCATGAGTTTTGGTGATTTTTTTTTTCTTATGCCTGGGCTAATGCCGGGCTTTTTGGTGAAAAATAGTTTTGAGTTCCTTGATTATAAAAGGCACGCAGATGCTGCTAATGGTTTTTGCTGCTGGTGGTGGTCAACATGGCCTAGAAAACGTTTTTTGATGGCATATATTTGCCCCCCAATTCCATTGCAGCTTTATATTTTTCTGATAAAGCCGATTGTTACGCGCGCGCCTGCAGATTCCTGCCCCCATTGCACTGCACAGACATGCAAATTAGGTGTCTTTGAGTCACCATGAGTTGAAGAGTATCTGTGTTCTGCTGGGTTATAGTCTGCGCACTCTTCAGCGTGAATACATTTTTTTATTTGTGAAAAGTAGCTTGAGTTTCTTTGATTTGCAAAGGCATGCAGACGGTGTTAAGTTTGTTTGGTGGTGTTGGGTTGGTGGTCAATGCGGTCTAGAAATGATTTTTGATGACATACTTTTGCCCCTAATTCCATGGCCATGCGCCTTTATTGTTCTGATGAAGCTGATTGTTACACCTGCCTGCTAATTATTGCCCCCCATGCAGCTGCACAATATGCAAAATTAGGGTGTCTTGGAGTCACCATGAGTTGAACATCACCTGTCTTCTGCTGGGTTATACTCTGCTCACTCATCAGAGTGAATAAATCTTTTGCCTTTTACTAAAGATTTCTGTGGAGAGGAAGAACCATGAGTTTTCGTGATTTTTTTTTCTTATGCCTGGCTAATGCCGGGCTTTCTCTTGGTGAAAAATAGTTTGAGTTCCTATTGATTATAAAAGCACAGATGCTGCTAATGTTTTTTGGTGGTGGTGGTCAACATGGCCTAGAAAATGATTTTTTGATGGCATATATTTGCCCCCCAAATCCTTGCAGCTTATATTGTTCTGATAAAGCCGATTGTTACTCGCGCCCTGCTGATTCCTGCCCCCCCCATGCAGCTGCACAGACATGCAAATTAGGGTGTCTTTGAGTCCACCATGAGTTGAAAGTAATCTGTGTTCTGCTGGGTTATAGCTCTGCACTCTTCAGTGTGAATACATTTTTTATTTGTGAAAAGTAGCTTGAGTTTCTTATTTGCAAAGGCATGCAGACGGTGTTAATGTGTTGTTGGTTGTGGTCAATGCGGTCTAGAAAATGATTTTTTGATGACATACTTTTGCCCTAATTCCATGGCCATGCGCCTTGTTATTGTTCTGAATGAAGCTGATTGTTACACCTGCTGCTAATTATTGCCCCCCATGCAGCTGCACAGATATGCAAATTAGGGTGTCTTGGAGTCACCATGAGTGAACATCACCTGTCTTCTGCTGGGTTCTATACTCTGCTCACTCATCAGAGTGAATAAATCTTTTGCCTTTTACTAAAGATTTCTGTGGAGAGAAAGAACCATGAGTTTTGGTGATTTTTTTTTCTTATGCCTGGCTAATGCCGGCTTTCTTGGTGAAAAATAGTTTGAGTTCCTTTTGATTATAAAAGGCACGCAGATGCTGCTAATGTTTTTGGTGTGGTGGTCAACATGGCCTAGAAAACGTTTTTTGATGGCATATATTTGCCCCCCAATTCCATTGCAGCTTATATTGTTCTGATAAAGCCGATTGTTACGCGCGCCTGCTGATTCCTGCCCCATGCAGCTGCACAGACATGCAAATTAGGGTTCTTTGAGTCACCATGAGTTGAAGAGTATCTGTGTTCTGCTGGGTTATAGTCTGCGCACTGTTCAGGTGAATACATTTTTTATTTGTGAAAAATAGCTTGAGTTTCTTTGATTTGCAAGGCATGCAGACGGTGTTAATGTTGTTGTTGTTGGTGGTGGTGTGGTGGTCAATGCGGTCTAAAAATGATTTTTGATGACATACTTTTTGCCCCTAATTCCATGGCCATGCGCCTTTTATTGTTCTGAATGAAGCTGATTGTTACACCTGCCTGCTAATTATTGCCCCCCATGCAGCTGCACATATGCAAATTAGGGTGTCTTGGAGTCACCATGAGTTGAACATCACCTGTCTTCTGCTGGTTTATACTCTGCTCACTCATCAGAGTGAATAAATCTTTTGCCTTTTACTAAAGATTTCTGTGGAGAGGAAGAACCATGAGTTTTGGTGATTTTTTTTTCTTATGCCTGGCTAATGCCGGCTTTCTTTTGGTGAAAAATAGTTTGAGTTCCTTTGATTATAAAAGGCACGCAGATGCTGCTAATGTTTTTGGGGGTGTGGTCAACATGGCCTAGAAAACGATTTTGATGGCATATATTTGCCCCCCAAATTCCAATGCAGCTTATATTGTTCTGATAAAGCCATTGTTACGCGCGCCTGCTGATTCCTCCCCATGCAGCTGCACAGACATGCAAATTAGGTGTCTTTGAGTCACATGAGTTGAAGAGTATCTGTTTCCGCTGGTTATAGTCTGCGCACTGTTCAGCGTGAATACATTTTTATTTGTGAAAAATAGCTTGAGTTTCTTTGATTTGCAAAGGCATGCAGACGGTGTTAATGTTGTTGTTTTTTTGTGGTCAATGCGGTCTAGAAAATGATTTTTGATGACATACTTTTGCCCCTAATCCATGGCCATGCGCCTTTTAATTTTGTCTGATGAAGCTGATTGTTACACCTGCCTGCTAATTATTGCCCCCATGCAGCTGCACAGATATGCAAATTAGGGTGGTCTTGGAGTCACCATGAGTTGAAACATCACCCTGTCTTCTGCTGGGTTATACTCTGCTCACTCATCACGAGTGAATAAATCTTTTGCCTTTTACTAAAGATTTCTGTGGAGAGGAAGAAACCATGAGTTTTTGGTGATTGTTTTTTCTTATGCCTGGCTAATGCCGGGCTTTTTTCTTCTGGTGAAAAAATAGTTTGAGTTCCTTTGATTATAAAAGGCACGCAGATGCTGCTAATGTTTTTGGTGGTGGTGGTCAACATGGCCTAGAAAACGATTTTTTGATGGCATATATTTGCCCCCCCAATTCCATTGCAGCTTTATATTTGTTTCTGATAAAGCCGATTGTTACGCGCGCCTGCTGATTCCTGCCCCCCATGCAGCTGCACAGACATGCAAATTATTAGGGTGTCTTTGAGTCACCATGAGTTGAAGAGTATCTGTGTTTCTGCTGGGTTATAGTCTGCGCACTGTTCAGCGTGAATACATTTTTTATTTGTGAAAAGTAGCTTGAGTTTTCTTTGATTTGCAAAGGCATTGCAGACGGTGTTAATGTTGTTGTTGGTGGTGGTGGTCAATGCGGTCTAGAAAATGATTTTGGTGACATACTTTTGCCCCTAATTCCATGGCCATGCGCCTTTTATTGTTCTGATGAAGCTGATTGTTACACCTGCCTGCTAATTATTGCCCCCCATGCAGCTGCACAGATATGCAAATTAGGGTGTCTTGGAGTCACCATGAGTTGAACATCACCTGTCTTCTGCTGGGTTATACTCTGCTCACTCATCAGAGTGAATAAATCTTTTGCCTTTTACTAAAGATTTCTGTGGAGAGGAAGAACCATGAGTTTTGGTGATTTTTTTTTTCTTATGCCTGGCTAATGCCGGGCTTTTTTGGTGAAAGATAGTTTGAGTTCCTTTGATTATAAAAGGCACGCAGATGCTGCTAATGTTTTTGGTGGTGGTGGTCAACATGGCCTAGAAAACGTTTTTTGATGGCATATATTTGCCCCCAATTCCATTGCAGCTTATATTGTTCTGATAAAGCCGATTGTTACGCGCGCCTGCTGATTCCTGCCCCCATGCAGCTGCACAGACATGCAAATTTTGGTGTCTTTGAGTCACCATGAGTTGAAGAGTATCTGTGTTCTGCTGGGTTATAGTCTGCGCACTCTTCAGCGTGAATACATTTTTTATTTGTGAAAAGTAGCTTGAGTTTCTTTGATTTGCAAAGGCATGCAGACGGTGTTAATGTTGTTGTTGTGGTGGTGGTGGGTCAATGCGGTCTAGAAAATGATTTTTGATGACATACTTTTGCCCCTAATTCCATGGCCATGCGCCTTTTATTGTTCTGATGAAGCTGATTGTTACACCTGCCTGCTAATTATTGCCCCCCATGCAGCTGCACAGATATGCAAATTAGGGTGTCTTGGAGTCACCATGAGTTGAACATCACCTGTCTTCTGCTGGGTTATACTCTGCTCACTCATCAGAGTGAATAAATCTTTTGCCTTTTACTAAAGATTTCTGTGGAGAGGAAGAACCATGAGTTTTGGTGATTTTTTTTTCTTATGCCTGGCTAATGCCGGGCTTTCTTGGTGAAAAATAGTTTGAGTTCCTTTGATTATAAAAGGCACGCAGATGCTGCTAATGTTTTTGGTGGTGGTGGTCAACATGGCCTAGAAAACGATTTTTGATGGCATATATTTGCCCCCCAATTCCATTGCAGCTTATATTGTTCTGATAAAGCCGATTGTTACGCGCGCCTGCTGATTCCTGCCCCCATGCAGCTGCACAGACATGCAAATTAGGGTGTCTTTGAGTCACCATGAGTTGAAGAGTATCTGTGTTCTGCTGGGTTATAGTCTGCGCACTCTTCAGCGTGAATACATTTTTTATTTGTGAAAAATAGCTTGAGTTTCTTTGATTTGCAAAGGCATGCAGACGGTGTTAATGTTGTTGGTGGTGGTGGTGGTGGTCAATGCGGTCTAGAAAATGATTTTTGATGACATACTTTTGCCCCTAATTCCATGGCCATGCGCCTTTTATTGTTCTAATGAAGCTGATTGTTACACCTGCCTGCTAATTATTGCCCCCCATGCAGCTGCACAGATATGCAAATTAGGGTGTCTTGGAGTCACCATGAGTTGAACATCACCTGTCTTCTGCTGGGTTATACTCTGCTCACTCATCAGAGTGAATAAATCTTTTGCCTTTTACTAAAGATTTCTGTGGAGAGGAAGAACCATGAGTTTTGGTGATTTTTTTTCTTATGCCTGGCTAATGCCGGGCTTTCTTGGTGAAAAATAGTTTGAGTTCCTTTGATTATAAAAGGCACGCAGATGCTGCTAATGTTTTTGGTGGTGGTGGTCAACATGGCCTAGAAAACGATTTTTGATGGCATATATTTGCCCCCCAATTCCATTGCAGCTTATATTGTTCTGATAAAGCCGATTGTTACGCGCGCCTGCTGATTCCTGCCCCCATGCAGCTGCACAGACATGCAAATTAGGGTGTCTTTGAGTCACCATGAGTTGAAGAGTATCTGTGTTCTGCTGGGTTATAGTCTGCGCACTCTTCAGCGTGAATACATTTTTTATTTGTGAAAAATAGCTTGAGTTTCTTTGATTTGCAAAGGCATGCAGACGGTGTTAATGTTGTTGTTGGTGGTGGTCAATGCGGTCTAGAAAATGATTTTTGATGACATACTTTTGCCCCTAATTCCATGGCCATGCGCCTTTTATTGTTCTGATGAAGCTGATTGTTACACCTGCCTGCTAATTATTGCCCCCCATGCAGCTGCACAGATATGCAAATTAGGGTGTCTTGGAGTCACCATGAGTTGAACATCACCTGTCTTCTGCTGGGTTATACTCTGCTCACTCATCAGAGTGAATAAATCTTTTGCCTTTTACTAAAGATTTCTGTGGAGAGGAAGAACCATGAGTTTTGGTGATTTTTTTTCTTATGCCTGGCTAATGCCGGGCTTTCTTGGTGAAAAATAGTTTGAGTTCCTTTGATTATAAAAGGCACGCAGATGCTGCTAATGTTTTTGGTGGTGGTGGTCAACATGGCCTAGAAAACGATTTTTGATGGCATATATTTGCCCCCCAATTCCATTGCAGCTTATATTGTTCTGATAAAGCCGATTGTTACGCGCGCCTGCTGATTCCTGCCCCCATGCAGCTGCACAGACATGCAAATTAGGGTGTCTTTGAGTCACCATGAGTTGAAGAGTATCTGTGTTCTGCTGGGTTATAGTCTGCGCACTCTTCAGCGTGAATGCATTTTTTATTTGTGAAAAATAGCTTGAGTTTCTTTGATTTGCAAAGGCATGCAGACGGTGTTAATGTTGTTGTTGTTGGTGGTCAATGCGGTCTAGAAAATGATTTTTGATGACATACTTTTGCCCCTAATTCCATGGCCATGCGCCTTTTATTGTTCTGATGAAGCTGATTGTTACACCTGCCTGCTAATTATTGCCCCCCATGCAGCTGCACAGATATGCAAATTAGGGTGTCTTGGAGTCACCATGAGTTGAACATCACCTGTCTTCTGCTGGGTTATACTCTGCTCACTCATCAGAGTGAATAAATCTTTTGCCTTTTACTAAAGATTTCTGTGGAGAGGAAGAACCATGAGTTTTGGTGATTTTTTTTTCTTATGCCTGGCTAATGCCGGGCTTTCTTGGTGAAAAATAGTTTGAGTTCCTTTGATTATAAAAGGCACGCAGATGCTGCTAATGTTTTTGGTGGTGGTGGTCAACATGGCCTAGAAAACGATTTTTGATGGCATATATTTGCCCCCCAATTCCATTGCAGCTTATATTGTTCTGATAAAGCCGATTGTTACGCGCGCCTGCTGATTCCTGCCCCCATGCAGCTGCACAGACATGCAAATTAGGGTGTCTTTGAGTCACCATGAGTTGAAGAGTATCTGTGTTCTGCTGGGTTATAGTCTGCGCACTCTTCAGCGTGAATGCATTTTTTTATTTGTGAAAAATAGCTTGAGTTTCTTTGATTTGCAAAGGCATGCAGACGGTGTTAATGTTGTTGTTGGTGGTGGTGGTCAATGCGGTCTAGAAAATGATTTTTGATGACATACTTTTGCCCCTAATTCCATGGCCATGCGCCTTTTATTGTTCTGATGAAGCTGATTGTTACACCTGCCTGCTAATTATTGCCCCCCATGCAGCTGCACAGATATGCAAATTAGGGTGTCTTGGAGTCACCATGAGTTGAACATCACCTGTCTTCTGCTGGGTTATACTCTGCTCACTCATCAGAGTGAATAAATCTTTTGCCTTTTACTAAAGATTTCTGTGGAGAGGAAGAACCATGAGTTTTGGTGATTTTTTTTTCTTATGCCTGGCTAATGCCGGGCTTTCTTGGTGAAAAATAGTTTGAGTTCCTTTGATTATAAAAGGCACGCAGATGCTGCTAATGTTTTTGGTGGTGGTGGTCAACATGGCCTAGAAAACGATTTTTGATGGCATATATTTGCCCCCCAATTCCATTGCAGCTTATATTGTTCTGATAAAGCCGATTGTTACGCGCGCCTGCTGAATCCTGCCCCCATGCAGCTGCACAGACATGCAAATTAGGGTGTCTTTGAGTCACCATGAGTTGAAGAGTATCTGTGTTCCGCTGGGTTATAGTCTGCGCACTGTTCAGCGTGAATACATTTTTTATTTGTGAAAAATAGCTTGAGTTTCTTTGATTTGCAAAGGCATGCAGACGGTGTTAATGTTGTTGTTGTTGGTGGTGGTGGTGGTGGTCAATGCGGTCTAGAAAATGATTTTTGATGACATACTTTTGCCCCTAATTCCATGGCCATGCGCCTTTTATTGTTCTAATGAAGCTGATTGTTACACCTGCCTGCTAATTATTGCCCCCCATGCAGCTGCACAGATATGCAAATTAGGGTGTCTTGGAGTCACCATGAGTTGAACATCACCTGTCTTCTGCTGGGTTATACTCTGCTCACTCATCAGAGTGAATAAATCTTTTGCCTTTTACTAAAGATTTCTGTGGAGAGGAAGAACCATGAGTTTTGGTGATTTTTTTTTTCTTATGCCTGGCTAATGCCGGGCTTTTTTGGTGAAAGATAGTTTGAGTTCCTTTGATTATAAAAGGCACGCAGATGCTGCTAATGTTTTTGGTGGTGGTCAACATGGCCTAGAAAACGATTTTTGATGGCATATATTTGCCCCCCAATTCCATTGCAGCTTATATTGTTCTGATAAAGCCGATTGTTACGCGCGCCTGCTGATTCCTGCCCCCATGCAGCTGCACAGACATGCAAATTAGGGTGTCTTTGAGTCACCATGAGTTGAAGAGTATCTGTGTTCTGCTGGGTTATAGTCTGCGCACTCTTCAGCGTGAATACATTTTTTATTTGTGAAAAGTAGCTTGAGTTTCTTTGATTTGCAAAGGCATGCAGACGGTGTTAATGTTGTTGTTGGTGGTCAATGCGGTCTAGAAAATGATTTTTGATGACATACTTTTGCCCCTAATTCCATGGCCATGCGCCTTTTATTGTTCTGATGAAGCTGATTGTTACACCTGCCTGCTAATTATTGCCCCCCATGCAGCTGCACAGATATGCAAATTAGGGTGTCTTGGAGTCACCATGAGTTGAACATCACCTGTCTTCTGCTGGGTTATACTCTGCTCACTCATCAGAGTGAATAAATCTTTTGCCTTTTACTAAAGATTTCTGTGGAGAGGAAGAACCATGAGTTTTGGTGATTTTTTTTCTTATGCCTGGCTAATGCCGGGCTTTCTTGGTGAAAAATAGTTTGAGTTCCTTTGATTATAAAAGGCACGCAGATGCTGCTAATGTTTTTGGTGGTGGTGGTCAACATGGCCTAGAAAACGATTTTTGATGGCATATATTTGCCCCCCAATTCCATTGCAGCTTATATTGTTCTGATAAAGCCGATTGTTACGCGCGCCTGCTGATTCCTGCCCCCATGCAGCTGCACAGACATGCAAATTAGGGTGTCTTTGAGTCACCATGAGTTGAAGAGTATCTGTGTTCTGCTGGGTTATAGTCTGCGCACTCTTCAGCGTGAATACATTTTTTATTTGTGAAAAGTAGCTTGAGTTTCTTTGATTTGCAAAGGCATGCAGACGGTGTTAATGTTGTTGTTGGTGGTCAATGCGGTCTAGAAAATGATTTTTGATGACATACTTTTGCCCCTAATTCCATGGCCATGCGCCTTTTATTGTTCTGATGAAGCTGATTGTTACACCTGCCTGCTAATTATTGCCCCCATGCAGCTGCACAGATATGCAAATTAGGGTGTCTTGGAGTCACCATGAGTTGAACATCATCCGTCTTCTGCTGGGTTATACTCTGCGCACTCATTAGAGTGAATAAATCTTTTGCCTTTTATTAAAGATTTGTGAGGAGAGGAAGAACCTGGCAGGGTAGACACCATGATCATGAAGGTGGTTCTCCCAGGGCGAGGCTCGGCCATTGCACTCCGGCTGGGCTGATCGTGGTGTTTTCCCTGCTACTGCTTGGCCTTTTGGCTAAGATCAGGTGTGGTATCTGTTCTCATCAGTTGTTAGAGGAGCGCTGAAGCACCTCCTATATGTGGAGGGTGGATGCAATCCAATAACATCATTGCACCTGGAAGGGTGGTTTCAGCAGGGACTACGCCGTGCTGCCCGACAGATACTGGGGGCCGGCCAATGGTTGTGTCTGAGCCACCTGGAAGGGTGCTTCTGGTGAGGATGGGTGGCTGTGCCTGGTCTGGTCTTTTTGCCGGGTTCTAGTCTGGCCTTCTGGCTGGCTAGTGCAAGTGGCGTCCCTGTCAGAGATCTGGTAGGAGGAGCTCGAACTGCCCTGGGATGAGACGGGGTAGGACCATGCAAATCCTGCTGGGTTGACAGGGAGTCTGGAAGAGTTAGTATTGGTGGAGGCTGCTAAGTGGGGGCAGCTTTCCCCCAAGAAAACCTTGAAGGGCTCTCTATCTGGCAGGGGTGGAGGGCTGCACTGGCCGGTCGGGGGGTTAGATTTGGAACGGAAAAGCCTATGGTGCATGTGCTCCTGGAGTGGAAGTCCAGGGGTGTCTGAGAATCACTGTGAGTGGGGGTCACTTTGATTTAACGACACCACGGTCACTGCACCAGCTACACGCTTTCTTAGCACCTGCCTCCTGGGCCGGGCCTTTTGGCCAGGACCGGAGGAATTTTTTATTCCTGGCTGGAGGGCCTGGTCATTGTTGAACACAATGACCACTTCTTTCACTCTCCTCTCCACTATCCCTTTCCCCCACTTTATTTAATTTATTTCCTATGTTTGTCACGTTTTGTACACAGTGTGATTAGTAGGGTGCCGGTCCTCGGGCCAGCCCTGAACGTCTTGGGAGTGGGTGGACATGGCCTTCTGGCTTAGTTCGCCTGCTCTCATGGGGTCTCCCTTCGGGGGAGTCCCACTTAGTACTTGGAGGGTTCTGTTTCGGCAGTCCCTCCAGGGAAGTTGGGTCCGAGTCGGCTTCGGTTGCTCGGGCCATAGTAACTCAGTCCCCGTCTGGAGCCTAACGCCCCGGGGGATCAGGGTTTGGGTCCCTTCCGCACAGAAGGACCACTTGATGTTGCACCCGTCTGCACGTTTTTGTGAACACTCTTTATGTGTGTGCACATTTTTTTCTGCACCGGGTGGAGTTTTTTGAGTGTGTTTCACACGCCATAGGCTTTTCAAAAAAAAAAAAAAAAAAGTTCCTTTGATTTGCAAAGGCATGCAGATGGTGGTGGTGGTCAATGCGACCTAGAAAATGATTTTTGATGACATATATTTGCTCCCAATTCCATGGCCGTGCGACTTATATTGTTCTGACATTAGGTCTGGAGTGAGACAGGAATGCCCCTTATCGCCTGTTTTATATGTTTCTGTAATTGAACCATTGTTGAGGATGTTGGCTAAGGATAAGTGTGTGAGAGGGGTGGCGGTTCTTGGGAGTGGTGGTAGAGTTTTGAAGGTGATTTGATATATGGATGATGTCTGTGGTTTGCAAGGATATGATGGGGTTAAGAAGGGTGAAACTATTGATTGCGATTTTTTGGATGGCAAGTGGGTTTTGTGTGAATATGGGGAAGAGTGAGTGCAAGTTGTTTGGGGTGTGGGGAACGGTTGAACAATGTGCTTGGAAATCTTGTGTTGGAGGATTGAGGATTGTGGGTGTTAAGTTTGATGGAGATTTTATGGGAGAGAGAGTTGGCAGGATATTTTGGCAAGAGTGAAAAAGAAAGTTGAGTTTTGGGCTTTAAGGACTTTATCGTTGGAAGGGAAATTGTTGGTTTGTGAAAGCGGTTGTGATTCCTATTTTGTTATTTTTGTATTATGTGTTTCCGGCACCTGATAGAGTGATGAAGCAGATTGTGAGAGTGTGTTTTTCGTTTTTTTGGTCTTCGAGGATGGAGACGTTGAATAGAGAGAAAGTGAAGAAAGGTGCTATGAATGTGGGAAATAGATATGTGCGTTCCCTTTCGTAACGAATGGATTTTCATACGAATTTGTTAGTATTCGTACATTCGTATCAATTCGAACATCCGAACAGCTGAAAGACAGCTGAAAGACCCAAAATACGAAAATTACGGAATTACGAATAAGCAAAATAACGAACAAACAAAAATACGAAAGTACGAATGGACAATCTTACTAAAATACGAAACACCAAAAAAGCAAAAGAACGAAAATTACATCTATAACGAACGATTTGCATTCCGCATTTTAAATCCTTTGTCTGTTAGTATTTTCATTCGTATGTTCGTATTTTCATTTGTGTGTTTTGTAAATCTGTTTTTTTGTCTGTTTGTAAATTTGTGTACTTGTAAGTTGTAACGTTCTTTCGAATGGGCAGTGTAGTTAGTAAGTGATGTATCTTACTTAATATCTTAGCCAATCAGCTTATCTCTTTTGTGCTGAGTCACCTTGTTGGCAAAAAGTCCGACCGTGTGTACAGGGCTTAAGAGAAAGCATATCTTAATATGGAATAGCCGCGTGTTGCTATGTATTTACGAAAGTACAAAATTACGAATCCATTAAACGAAAATTATTATCTAACAAAATTACGAATTTCGAATCAACGAACATAAAGTAGACAGAATTACGAATCATTCAGTATAAACGAAAATAAAACTGTTACGAAAATACGAACGGATCCGAATAGGAAAACTTGCGTCTTACAAAATACGAACGGGTCCAAATAGGAAAACTTGAATCTTACGAAATTACGAATCTTTACGAATCTACGGAACGAGACGAAACGGAACAAAAAAATACAAAAATTTTTGTTGTGCACATGTCTAGTGGGAAAGGTATGGTGAGTGTTGAGAAGTTTCTGGTGGTGAAGTATGCAAGTATGTGTGTGCGATTAAGCGAGAAAGAGAATGTTGCAGGATGTATGGTGAGATATGCTGGTGGGAGTGTGTTGCGGAAATGTACTGTAAGTTATGTGAGGTTGATTTGAGGAAGCCTGTATGTTTTGTTGCGCCTTGGTTTTACGTGAGGATTGATAGGTGTATGAGGAGGTATGGATTGCTAGATGTGATGCGAGATAAATGGTGTGAGAGTAAGAAGATTAAGCAGTTGTTGAAAGAGAGGGAGGAAGTGGAAGGAATAAGGGGTTTGAGAGTTGCTGAATGTAAGAAAGTCTGGAAGAATGTGTGCTGTAAGGGAGTGGATAACAGACAGAAGGATATTGCATGGATGGGGGTGCATGGGTGTTTTCCTACTAGGGAGTCTCAGAGGAGGAGAAGGTTTTGTGGATAGTGAGGTGTGCCTGAGTCAGGGGTGTGGGGGGATTGAGAGAGTGATTCATGTGTTTTGGGAGTGTCAGTATGGTAGGATGGAGAAGATGGTAAAGGGACTGACTGGTGTGGATGTTTAACGTATGAGATGGTGTTGTATGGTTTGTGTAATTTAGGGAGGAATGAGGAGAGATTGTTGTGGATAGTAGTAAATTGTGTTAAGGAATGTTTGTGGGATGTGCGGAACATTTTTATTTTCAGACAAGAGATAGTTAAAGTGAGGGAGTGTGTGGCCATGGTCCGAGGAAGGATTTTTAATTATGCATATTATGATTTTAAGAAATTGGGTGAGGGTGATGCACAGAAGTTGTGGAAAATATATGAGTGGAAGCAATCGTGTATATAATATGTTTTTGTGGATTATGTTTGTTGATGTTTTATTTTTGATAAATTGACCTTTTGATTTTTGTCTTTCAGGGTGAGTGCAGGTGGTGGTTAAGGGACAGTGTGGAGAAAGCGTATAGAAGTGTTTTTTGTTTGCGTAGGGATAGGGTGGAGTGACATTTTATAGTAGGGATAGGTTTGATATGTTTTGATATTTTTTGCTATTAGATGGGTGGAATGAGTTTTTTTGTAAAATGTTTTTTCTTGTTACCTTTATTGCTGTATTCTTGTTATTTTACTGTTGTTGTATACCTTGTTTTTTGCTATGTATCATTTTGGGGTTTTGGTGGGAGGGTTTTTTGTGGGAGGGTTTTTTGTGGGAGGGTTTTGGGAGGGATGTGGGTGTTTTATGTAAATATTGTAGACCTTTTTGTATTTTATTTTTCTGTACTTATTGTAAACCTTTTTGTTGTATTTGTATGTTGTATATTATTTTTTGTACAAATGTGATTTTGATTTTGTCTTGTACATATTTTTTGTATCAATGTTACTATGTATTTAATCTGTGAAATTTTAAATAAAAGAATTTAAAAAAAATCTGTTCTTATCAGTTGCCAGTAGGTGGTGTTCTGCTGACTGTCCTGAGTACACGGCGAGGTGCAAAGGGATGGCGGTCGGCAGATGCTAGGCCTGCTGGAGTGGAGGCTGAGGCCTTCTGATTTGGATGGAGAGGCATGTGGTCGAAGCTTGGGGGCTGGGCCTCTGGCCTGGATTGGTGTGGTATACGCCCCTTTCAGTTTTTTCGGTTGGGAAAGCCTGTCCCTTTTTATTATTATTAAGGGGAATTGGCTGGTACCGCCAAATATAATTAGGTGGGAGCTGTGGTTGAGGTTTGCCAGTTTACCCTCTCGATTGGTTCCTACTTGTTCTGATACCTTCCTGACTGGGGTGGGCTGCATCGGTCTGGGCCGGGGGGGTCAGGGTCAATTGAAAAGCCTATTGTGATGTGTCCCTGGAGTGGCAGTCCAGGGGTGCCGTAATTGCACTTGTGTTTCTACCGGCACATTTGCTTTTTGGCACCTTGGTCACGTCACCATATCACACTTTTTAACCACCTGCCTCTAGGGCCAGGCCTTTTGGTCAGGACCAGAGGAATTTTGGATTCCTGGCCAGCCCTGAACGTCTTGGGAGTGGGTGGACATGGCCTTCTGGCCTAGTTCGCCTGCTCTCATGGGGTCTCCCTTTGGGGGAGCCCCACCTAGTACTGGGAGGGTTCTGTTTCGGCACCCCCCTCTAAGGAATAGTGTCTGTGTCGGCTTTGGTTGCACAGACCATGTGAGTACCTCAGTCCCTGTCAGGAGCCTAATGCCCCATGGGATCAGGGTTGGGTCCTTCTAATGGAGGACCAATTGAGAAAAGCTCCCGTTTGCATTTTTTTGTTGCACCTCTTTATGTGTGCGCGCAATTTTTATGCACCTAAATATTTCCGTGGAGAGGAACAACCATGATGTTTGGTGAAACGCTGCTTAAAGGGGTTGTAAAGGTTTGTTTTTTATTTTCTAAATAGGTTCCTTTAAGCTAGTGCATTGTTGGTTCACTTACCTTTTCCTTCAAGGGAAATCGAAGGAAAAGGTAAATGAACCAACAATGCACTAGCTTAAAGGAACCTATTTAGAAAATAAAAAAACAAGCCTTTACAACCCCTTTAACACTCTGATAGTTTTTCCTACATAGAAGGCCCTGCAATCACAGAGCATTACATCTCAGGGGACTCTCCCTCCTTATTGGTTAAGACAGCAGTGTGAGTCATTGGCTCCTGCTGCTGTCAATCACAGCCAGTGAGCCAATGAGGAGAGACAGGGGCAGACCCGAGTCACGGCTCTGTGTGTGAATGGACATTCACAGCCGTGGCTAGGGAGCAAGCCTGCTTGGTGCCTCCATTGCAAGCTGCTTACTCTATAGGAACTTATCAGGAGGGAGGGGCCAGGGGGGATCTGGGAAGATCAGGGCTGCTCTGTGCAAAACCACTGCACAGAGCAGGTAAGTATAACATGTTTGTTATTTTTTTTTTTAAATGACTTTAATATCATTTAAAAAAAGTAGTTTGAGTTGAGGGCATTTTTAAAACAATACATTTTCAATAAAAGTTACATTATACAAATAGTGAAACATCCTCCATCCAGTGAAAAAATACACACACAAGTGAAAAGTGACAAATGTGAGGAAAAAAATAAATTAAATTAAATAAATAAAATGGCCTTGCAATGTGCACTGGCTAGGCCCTGAGGCCTGGGAGCAAAAATTGCCCCTAGCCTATAGAGGTGCTGTGCAGAATTTTTTTTTGGTGCATCTGTTCACTCACTGGGGTCCCACACCCAAGTGTTACTAAGAGCACCCCTAGTGTGACCACTCCCAGGGGGCACAGACACCGCAGACTCTCTGCCTTCCCAGCCCATGACCATACAAGGTAGATCCATACAAACCAGGAGGAACTGGGCCCATCCAATTTTCCTTGGGGATTTGCTTCTGTGCCCCAATAGCCTGTGGGTTCCTTCAGAGACCCATTATACCAGTAGAGGTACTATACAGCCAACCAATCCTACTAGAATGACGGTGTAGCACCCCTATTGGAAACTGATAAGAACAGATACAATTTTTTGGTTGAAAATGTATACTTAATTTTGCATTAAAATATACAAAAAAAAATAATACTTTAACGGGGTACATTCTACCCTGTACTGCGACGCAGTGCATAAATATACTGCATGACAATACAGTTTCAAGCAACCAATAAATTACATTCATCCTGCAGTGGGTGAACTTTTTTGGGTGTGTTTCACACGCCATAGGCTTTTCAAAAAATAAAAAAATAATACAATCAGCACAAGTAAGTTTGTTCAGTGCAAATTCTTCTCGGTTATCAAACAATATAGGAAAAATATAGGGCCAGATTCATATACAATTGGATTCGCGTAGAGTATCAGAAATACTCTACGCCGCCGTATTTTACCTGGCTCTACGTGGAATCCCGGTAGATTTTGTCCAGTAAACTACGGCGGCGTAGTGTATTTCTCCCGGCGCAAGCCATCTACGCGAGTAGGGGGCGTGTAGCGTTTAAAATAGGCACGTTCCCGCGGCGATCAAACTGCGCATGCTCCGTTCAGAAATTTCCCGCCGTGCATTGCGCGAAATCACGTCGTTACGTCATTCTTTGTTTGAGTAGCGTCGTTTACGGACATTCCTATTCCCGAACGAGTTACGTAAAAAAAAAAAAAATTAAATTCGACGCGGGAACGACGGCCATACTTAACATGGGCTACGCACCGTTAGACCAGCAAATAGCTGGTCTAACAGTACGTAGCAAAAAAATGACGTAAGCGATTGGGAAGACCACTCGTATCTTCGTGGATCGCCGTAAAAAGTCATTTGCATATCCCGACGCTGAAAACGACGCGGACTCCTCCCAGCGGCCGCAAAAATATCGCAGCGTAGATCCGAAGGCTTACAAAGACGTAAGCCTCTCGGATCGAAGCCCGAAGCCGCCGTATCATGGTTTGAGGATTCAAACTAGTGATACGGCGCGCAAAATTTGAAATTACTCCTGTCTAACACCAGTTAGACAGGCGTAATCGCTCTGTGAATCTGGGCCATAGTTTCCTTCTCCGTCCTGAGTTAAACCTGGCCAAGTAACAGAATCTATTTGTTTCTGTAGAAAAAAAAATGGTAATTTGCATCATAAGGCATTCATTAATGTACTTTGTTTTTACATATCTGTGAATATGCACTTTCTATTATATTTTACATCCAAGATAAACTGTCAGGAGAGCAAAGTGTACAGTTATTTGGAAACCATCTTTTTTGAGCAGCACTGCTCTTATGTCTAGTTGCATTAAAATAGTGGATTACAGGGAGAGGGATGAGTCTCCTATGTTTTATTTATGAGATTTTCTTCAGACAAATAGGGGGCTTCAATTTCCATCACTGTCAGCCTGACACGTCAGCAAGTGCTAAACTCACTGCAAAATAATTATAAGAAATAACTTTCCAGAAACATTTAGCTCGTCTGAAGTTTAAAATTGCTGTCAGCCACATGTGAAGCAGAGTTTTATTTTAAATGGATGCATTTTATATCTCTTTACTACATCTCTAAAAATTGGAAGGAAAAAAAAAGCATTTCCTGCAGACCTGCCTGTCAGACATTATTTTTCTGTTAGCCATTCTTCATGTCAAAGTTATCCCCCACAGCCAACATTTTTGAGTTTACCCCTGTAAGAAAAAACATGAATCAGTTTAATACGTGACAAACAGGCCAGCAGTGCATTGTGGGTAATCATATGCAAATAAGGTGCCAGGCTTTGGAGACTGCAGCTGTTGCCTTCAGCTCAGCAGGATACTGACGGATGGTTTTATGGTGTGTTAACATCTCTATCTGTCCTTATCCCCTTTATATAAATATATATATATATATATATATATATATATATATATATATATATATATATATATATATATATATATATATATTCATTTGGTACCCAGCAATAGCATCTTCTTTCAAATGATGACTTTAACAGTTTATGACATTCAGCCTGATCGTCAGCCACTGAATACTGATTGTTAATTACAGTGAAATAAGGGAAGCTTTCTAGACCCTGCAAATTTGCAAACAGGTCACATTCCTTTCTCGTTTCAGTTCAAAGTGCAGTTTGTAGGGACATGTTATTTAGGTATAGGGTGTTGTCAGTTTCCACATCTCTTTGGAATATATCAATATAACCTTTTTTTTTTTTCTAGACACTTCATAGTAACTACCTGATTTACTTATTTTCAATTATATTTTACAAGGTTTAAAAGTTGAAAGTGCTCAACATTGTATTATATATAATATATAACTACTCATAGTGCAGTTTGGAATAAAGATACCACTCCATCCAGTTCATATGTGTTTTTATCACTACCATTTCCCATATTTCTATATATCATGTTAGCTAGCTAAGATGCCTGTCTAAATGTTTCTTTTTTAAATATATCAACACTCACTTACTTACACTATCATACTTAAAGAGTATGTAAACCCCTAACGATTAACTTTTCTTATGCCATTTGGTTTGGTAAGGTGCATGAAAACAAGAGATGTGCAAAGTCATACAGTTTGCTTTCTATAGCCCATCCCTTGCATGTTGTAGAGAAGCACCCTTGCTACTGCACAGATGTCTCTGTAATCGTGGCCAAAATAGGGACTGACAAGCGGGAGTGAAATTGTGCGAGTTCAGCTCATTCCCACAGCCCAGTGTGAACCTGGGCTAAATAGAATACACTTTTTACAATGGCACTGCACTATTGGAGCACCTTGTTTCATTATATATGGAAAATCCATAATATCGGGTGTCACATCTGTTTATCGGTGGATATCTAAGCCTGTGAGGGTTGACGCTGTTTTGCCGAGCATGAAAGTGCATAGCATGATCATTTGGTGAGTTTTTATCCGAAGGGGAGAGGATACACTGAGTGTAGGTGGTGTGGTGAAAGTTTTGAAGATCCCACATCAGGATATACTCAGCTTTCCATGTTTGAGATAATTTAGTCTCATTTATGGACTATTTTTGTACAAACTTTATTATTAGTTGTTTATTTATGTATTAGTGTTGATCACTATCACCTGTCACTTGGTTTATTTATTTATACTGTGTAGCACTACTATTTACATTAGTTTACACTGTAAATGCTTATTTAAGGCTGCTTTCACGCTGGGATGGGCAGGTGTTAATGGGAAAACCCTGCTTGTTTTAGCGGTGCTTACTGTCATTTTAGCCGCTCTATTCGGCCACTATCGGGGCACTTTTAACAGCCACTAGTGGCCGAATAAAGGGTTAAAACCCATGCAGTCCCGTTGTCTAAGCACTTCAGAGGCGCTCCGACAGCAGTGCCCATTCATTTCAATGGGCAGGAGCGGTGGAGGAGTGGTGTATACACCGCTCCTTTACCGCCCCAAAGATGCTGCTTGCAGGACTTTTTTTAATGTCCTGTCAGCGCATCCCAACAGTGTGAAAGCACTCAGGCTTTCACACTGGGATTGCAGGGGAGGTGTTTTTCAAGCGCTATTTTTAGCCCAAATGCGCCTGAAAATTACCTCATTGTGAAAGGAGTCAAAATTATATATTTTACTAAACAACAAAAATTTTCAGACACTTCTGCACATAGATTTATGGAAATTGTCTTAATACATGTGATATGAATCATACAGAGATACAAATCTGTTATTGAGGTTCAACAATGCACCAACTACATAAGGAGTATGTATAACCTTTTCACACTCTATCTTACCCTTTAGCAGAAAAGACTTGATGCAAAAGTTTAAGAATAAAATTAAAAGAAATTGAGTATAGACAGGGGCGGACTGACCATTGAGTCACTCGGGCACTGCCCGAGGGCCCCATGCCACTAGGGGGCCCCATCAGGGTTGCCAGGCTCAGTAAAACCAGGGACAGTATGTAAAAATATGTGTTTTTGTTTACATCTGTCCCTGATATGTCCGAAACTGACATGCTTTTGATGTGAAAATCCTGAGATTTTAGCTGCCCCGCCTCTGCACTGCCTCCTGGCTTGGTGGCCATCAGTAAGCCCAGGGGTCCCATAATCTTCTATTGCCCTGGGTCCCCATGAGTTGTCAGTCCGCCCCTGAGTATAGAAGATCTTTCAGCTATATACAGAATAAAAATGCACTTTTAATGAATTATAGTGTATAAAGATATTAATTGTATGTAGAAATAATCAACTATTGTTAAGACAGTGGGGCTAATACTTAAACAGGTCGTAAACTCTCTCATATAGCCAGTAGTGAATAGCTTCAGGTGATACACACAGATGAAGCAAATCCTCCTACATTCGTTTTACTTGTTTATCTGCAGCAACCTCTTATCTACATCCCTACACAAGTGCAGATTTGTGATAAAATCTTTCTGCATC
Source organism: Rana kukunoris (assembly GCA_029574335.1). NCBI lineage: Eukaryota > Metazoa > Chordata > Amphibia > Anura > Ranidae > Rana > Rana kukunoris. The sequence continues at coordinate 290,599,898 of CM056050.1, read as the reverse complement.
TGCAAGAAGCACAGAGAAGGGGGTAGAGAGCCGCATTTACAGTGTGTGAGAGCTGATTGGATGAAAGGGACCACCCCCCACACACACACACACACACATTGCACAGTAACAAGGGAGGGATACAGAGCTGTGTTTTGAATATACAATATCTGTGCTGAACTCCCTCCCCCATCACAAATGTATCTCATGTGTCAGGAAAACTTCTTAGAAGTGACACATGCTAATAACAGGATAACAAATCACTAAAGAGAAATTAAACTTGAGGCTTTGGAGACAAGTAAACACTACAGATATATGACGTTACAACCACTTTAACAACTTAAGACCCGGATCAAAATGCAGCTAAAGGACCTTGCCCCTTTTTGTTATTCGGCACTGCGTCGTTTTAACTGACAATTGCACGGTCGTGCGACGTGCCTCCCAAACAAAATTGGCGTCCTTTTTTCCCCACAAATAGAGCTTTCCTTTGGTGGTATTTGATCACCTCTGCGGTTTTAATTTTTTGTGCTATAAACAAAAATAGAGCGACAATTTTGAAAAAAAATCATTTTTTTTTACTTTTTGCTTATAATAAATATCCCCCCAAAATATCTAAAAAATATATTTTTTCCTCAGTTTAGGCCGATACGTATTCTTCTACCTATTTTTGGTAAAAAAAAAAAAAACGCAATAAGCGTTTATCGGTTGGTTTGCGCAAAATTTATAGCGTTTACAAAATAGGGGATAGTTTTATTGCATTTTTATTAATTATTTTTTTCTTACTACTAATGGCGGCGATCAGCGTTTTTTTGTCGTGACTGCGACATTATGGCGGACACTTCGGACAATTTTGATAAATTTTTGGGATCATTGTCATTTTCATTTAAAATGCATTGTTTACTGTGGAAATGACAGTTGCAGTTTGGGAGTTAACCACAGGGGGCACTGATTGAGATATGTGTGACCTGAAGTGTGTTTACAACTGTCGGGGGATGTGGCTGTAGGTGTGACATCATCGATTGTGTCCCCCTATAAGAGGGATGACACGATCGATGCTGCCGCCACAGTGAAGAATGGGGAAACCTGATTGGCTGAAGCGTCATCGAGGGACGGAAGAAGCACAGCTGACCCCAGAAAGGTAAGTGCCAGGCGGGGGTCATTTTACAGGGCACAATGGCTACAATTGCTGGGCACAGTGGTGACGATTAATGGGCACAATGGCTACAATTGCTGGGCACAGTGGTGACGATTGCTGGGCACAGTGGTGACAATTGATGGCACAGTGGTGACGATTGCATGGCACAGTGGTGACAATTGATGGCACAGTGGCTGAGTTTGATTGCATGGCACAGTGGTGACAATTGATGGCACAGTGGTGACAATTGATGACACAGTGGCGACAATTGATGGCACAGTGGCTGCGTTTGATGGCATTGCACAGTGGTGACAATTGATGGGCACAGTGGCTGCGTTTGATGGGCACAGTGGCTGTATTTGATGGGCACAGGAGGCTGCAATTGTTTGTTTTATTTCATTTGTTTGCTCCCCCCCAAAAATGTTGATCATCAGCCGCCACTGCTGCGCAGATGCAACTCTGGCAGAGATCTGGCACAGGTCTTGCGCATATAAGCAGATCCAGGACTTTTTGACTATGATTTGCTCGGATTAGTAGAAGGGAAGATGTCAGAGGTCCAATAGAGATAGGATTAGTGACCACTACCACATAGAAGGCTTACTGTATAATTCCCCTTCTAATGGTATTAAAACATTTTTTTAAATGAGCAAATAAAAAAAACACAATAATATATTTAACAATCCCCCCACAAACACATGCACATATTTACATGAATGCAGTCAGGACAGAAATTCATACACAAAAATGTATTAAAGACTAGACATCTTCAAGCATGCCAGAAGTAGAAAAATAATTTTAGGGCCGTCATTTTAGTTTAACTTCAAAATTATGAGCTGTAATTGATTAAATGCGCTGCATATTTACAAATCTGGTTATCTTCACTCTCTGCTGTTTTGCAGGGCATGCAATTTGGTGCCCAGAATTTGTTACTTAGTAAGTTGACACTTTTTTATTTTATAAAGATCTTGCTGAATGATAAGAGCTTCCCAGACTATTTGGGGAATTACAGCTGTTGTACTGAAAAATATCTAGAAATTCTTCTATCCAGCACCACCTGATCTACTAGCAAGAGTCACCTACCTGCTGGTAACCGGTGCCTGTTCGCGCCATCCTTCCTCTCTCTCGCCACCAGGGGGCGGAGTGCACCAAGTCGCAAAGGCCTCAACGCAGGCCTCCAGGTTGGCTGCAAGGTGGCATCCCGAGAGAGTGGACTGAGTCCGCACTTGTCTTAAATAACTCCTCCCATCAGGCTGTGCATGACGTATTGCACCTTGATAGTACAGTGGCCTTGTGGGTAATGTAGTCTCAACTCTGCCCACATCAATATGGTTTCTGTCCATGAATAACTGGACTAAGCAAGCTTTAATACTCTTAGCATGTATCAAACACCAGAGGGAGCCAACTTCTATTAAACACAAATAGTAGTCCGTTAATATGCTTGCAATTGTAATACCTTGCTATACTACCTTTGCCTCAACCAATCAACAAACCATGCTATGTGGCAAAGAGTGTAGACATATTCAGAGTTAATGGATTCTTTTCAAGTTATGTTCTGCTATTATTTTTTTGTACATCATGAGACCATGCTTGCTAATTAATAGGTTTGTCTGTCAGAGAATCTGTCCTATTCCTTTGTAAGCATCAATTCTTGACTGCCTTGTGCAAAAACTTTTTATAGTCATTTCATATTTGCTAATTTCATTTAATTTCAATGGAAAGAGAATAATTCATCAGTTTTATGAGATTTTTCTGGGTTCGGCTTGTTGTGCAAATTGGTAATGTGGCAGACTGCCAGATTCTAACCAGCAGCTCCCAGATATATGTCTTGCACGTCCTTGCACAGAACCAGAGTATATCATTGAAATCACAGGCAATTTGGGAGCATTGTCACCACATCAGCAATAATTAAGTTCCTTTGGCATGCTCAGTCAGTGTTGAGACATGCTGGAATGTTTCCATCTAAAATCAATGTGTCCTTCCAAATTATCTATCTAATAAGCTCACACAAAGTACCAATGAACCCAAGAAAAATTAGGTAGTGTAAACCCTGGTTTTTAAATATGCCTGGGAAATTTAACTCTCATATAATACAGATTCTAACACAATTCCTCAAAGGGTAATTTCAAACTAAATTCTTGCTATAGTATATTTGATTTGTTGCAAACCTTTTAAAATTATAATTAAACAGTGGCATGAATAATAAAGTAAGTTGTTAAATCTGTTAAAATTTGAGTGTGCTTTATCAGTAGTATAACTATGAAAGGGTTGAAGAAGGTGTGAGGCCGCGTACACATGATCAGACCGGTCCGATGAAACTGGTCTGAAGACCAGTTTCATCGGACCAAATTGATCGTGTGTACGGCCCATCGGACCGTTGTCCGTCAGACCAAAGTTTTAAAACTTGCTTTAAAATCTGTCCGACGGACACCTGTCCGGACCAAAACGATGGTTAGTACACAAAAGCATCGGACCAAAAACCCGCGCATGCTCAGAATCAAGTCAACGCATGCTTGGAAGCATTGAACTTAGTTTTTTCAGCACGTCGTTGTGTTCTACGTCACAGCGTTCTGGCCGATGGGATTTTGGACTGATGTGTGTACGCACATCAGACCACTACAGTGCGGTCCGATAAAACGGTCCGTCGGACCAGTCTCATCGGACCGGTCTAATCGTGTGTACGTTTCCTTTTATAAAAGCGCCCCCCCTCCGGCGGGCTTCTTCCGACATCTTCGGCGGGGGGTGGGTCTTCTCCGCTCTCCAGGGGTCTTCTCCGCTCTCCGGGGGGTTTTATCCGCTCTCCGGGGGGTCTTCTCCGCTCTCCGGGGGGGTCTTCTCCGCTCTCCGGGGGGTCTTCTCCCAAAGCACCTGCCACCTGGGTCACCAACCATTTCCACAATGTCCCATGGAAGCGTTCAGCTCTCTATCTCCCAAACACTGGAGCAGAAAAGGAAATACCCCCCTACCCACCCGCGATCCCTGGCCCTGAATTTCAGCATTTCAAAATTCCTGGCCTTTAAAATGCTGTCATTCCGTCTGGTGGAGCCGCCACTACATTTCCAGGCGAGCCTGCACAACCAAGTGGGGGACAAAATCATGTGTACACTGCGCAATGCCATCTGTGGCAAGGTCCACCTAAATACGGATACGTGGACCAGTAAGCACGGTCAGGGACGTTATAGCACACTGGGTAAATGCAGTGGCGGCTGGGCCTGAGGTGGATAGCAGTTTGGCGCATGTCCTTACACCACCGAAGATTGCAGGTTGCTTCAGTTTGCCTCCTGTAGCTAACTCCGCTTCCTCATCCTCTACCACCTCCTCATCCGGTCAGCGTAACACATTCACCACCAACTTCAGTACAGCCATTGGTAAACGACAGCAGGCAGTTTTAAAACTTTCCTGTTTGGGGGGAAAACCCCACACAGCGCAGGAGTTGTGGAGGGACATGGAACAACAGACCGATAAGCCTAAAGCCGGGCTTGGTGGTGTGCGATAATGGGCGAAATCTTGTAGAAGCTCTGGGCCTAGCCGGTTTAACACATCCCTTGCCTGGCGCATGTGCTGAATTTTGTGGTGCAAAGGTTCCTTAAAACTTACCCTGATAAGCCACAGCTGCTGCAGAAAGTGCAGGCCGTCTGTGTGCACTTTCGACGTTCTTACCCTGCTGCTGCTCGCCTGTCAGCGCTGCAGCGTAACTTCGGCCTTCCCGCTCACCGCCTCATATGTGACGTGCCCACAAGGTGAAACTCCACCTTGCACATGCTGGCCAGACTGTGCGAGCAGCAGCAGGCGATAGTGGAGTCTCAGCTGCAGCACGCACGTGTGAGTCGCTCTGTGGAACAGAACCACTTCACCACCAATAACTGGGCATCCATGCGAGACCTATGTGCCTTGTTGCGCTGTTTCGAGTACTCCACCAACATGGCCAGTGCCGATGACGCCGTTCTCAGCGTTACTATCCCAGTTCTATGCCTCCTTGAAAAAATGCTTCGGGGGATGATGGAAGAGGATGTGGCACAGGAGGAGGAGGAATCGGGATAATTTCCAAGGCTTTCGGGGCAGTCATTCACAAGTGGCTCCGAGGGTGGGTTCCTGCACCAACAAACGCCAGGTCCACAATTGTCCAGCAAGGGCACAGTTCTGGAGGATGATGAGTGGAGGATGAGGAGGAGATGGAGGAGGAGGAACCATGTTCACAGCAGGGTGGCACCCAGACCAGCTCATGGCCATCACTGGTGCGTGGCTGGGGGGATACAGAGGACACAGATGATACACCTCCCACAGAGGACAGCTTTTCATTGCCTCTGGGCAGCCTGGCACACATGAGCCATTACATGCTGCAGTGTCTCCGCAACGACCGCCGTGTTGCCCACATTTTAACAGGTGCTGATTACTGGGTGGCCACGCTGCTGGATCCCCATTACAAGGACAATGTACCGTCCTTAACCACTTAAGATCCGGACCAAAATGCAGGTAAATGACCTTGCCCCTTTTTGCGATTTGGCACTGCGCCGCTTTAACTGACAATTGCGCGATCGAGCGACGTGGCTCCCAAACAAAATGTGTGTCCTTTTCTTCCCACAAATAGAGATTTCTTTTGGTGGTATTTGATCGCCTCTGCGATTTTTATTTTTTGCGCTATATACAAAAATAGAGCGACATTTTTGAAAAAAAATCAATATTTTTTACTTTTTGTTATAAGGAAAATCAAATAAACTAAATTTTAGTCAATCATTTAGGCCAAAATTTATTTGGCCATATGTCTTTAGTAAAAAAAAATCGCAATAAAAAAAAATAGCTACCTAGCGGGAACAGCGACACTAATACAGCGATCAGAAAAATGATCGCTTAGTGACGCTGGCAATAGGGAGTGAAAGGGTTAACTAGGGTGGTGATCAAGGGGTTAAAACTTTATTAGGGGGGGTACGGGGGCTACCCTGAACCTAATATTAACTGACTGTCACACTGCCTGTCACACTGACACTAAATACAGTAATCATACATGTATGATTACTGCATTCAGTGACACTGTGACAGGGGGAGGGGGGGGGGGGGGGGGGCGATCGCAAGGGGTTAATGTGACTATGTGTAGTGTGTGTCAGTGTAGTGTTAGTGCAGACTTACTGTGCGATGTGATCTCTCCTCAGCGGTGGTTGAAAAAAACGCTGAGGGGAGAGATAACATCGCTTCCTCCTTCCTGTGTTTACACAGGAGGAGGAAGTACAGGCGGGGGAGCACGCGGATTGGCTGGGAGCTATCCAAAGGGGGCGGACAAAAACGAATAGCCGCCCCCTCATCCCGGATCGCTCGGCAAGCTACAGGGACCACCGTATGTACGGGGGGGTCCGATTGGACCCCCGAACCCCCTCAAGGCACCAACGTATATATACTTTGATGTGCCTGTCGGTGCCATTCTGCCGACGTAAATGTACATGCGGTGGTCCTTAACCAGTTAATTCCCTCACTGGAGCGTGTTTGCAAGATGCGCAAGTACAAGTGCACGCTGGTAGACGCTCTGTTTGTGGAATTCCCATCTGACAGCAGGGGCACAGTGGAAGCACAAGGCGAAGGCAGAGGAGGAGGAAGAGGTCGCCAATGCAGCCGGGGCACCACCAGCACCTCATAAGGCAGGGTTAGCATGGCCGAAATGTGGAAAAGCTTTGTCAGCACGCCACAACAAACAGCACCACCAGCTGATATGGAACGTTTTAGCAGGAGGCAGCATTTCACCAACATGGTGGAGCAGTATGTGTGCACACGCCTACACGTACTGAATAACAGGTCTGCCCCTCAAACTTCTGGGTCTCCAAATTGGGTACATGAACTTTCCCTTTACGCCGTCGAGGTGCTTGCCTGCCCTGCAGCCAGTGTATTATCTGAACGTGTATTTAGCACGGCAGGGGGCGTTATCACAGACCAGCGCAGCCGTCTGTCCACAGCCAATGTAGACAAGCTCACTTTCATTAAAATGAACCAGGCATGGATCCCACAGGACTTGTCTGTACCTTGTGCAGAATAGACATGTATACCGGCCTTACCCAGCCATTCTTGTATTTTTTATCTTTCTCACTCTTTTGGGGTGTACCCTAATTTTAAAAATAAATAAATTAAAAACCAAAACTTTTGTTGGCTACTTCGTCCTCCTCCACCGCCGCTTCCACCTACACCGCCACATCCACCGCCACCTCAACCTCCTACTCCATATGGACCTCGTCCTCCTAAGTCAAGATTATTATTATTTTTTTTGTTATGTATTTTAAGTTATTTCCCTATCCAAATTTGTTTGCAGCATACTTGCCATGCTCTTACCAAAATGTTGCTGCCATTTGCAGCCCTCTAGCCCTTTACATTACTTTTTTAGAAACATTTTAGTAGTCAAAAATTCGGGTCCCCATTGACTTCAATGAGGTTCGGGGTCAAGTTCGGGTCCCGAACCCAGAATTGTTTCCAAAGTTCGGCCGAACCCGTCGAACCCGAACATCCAGGTGTCCGCTCAACTCTAATCATGCCTTATATGACCTCAACCAGACAAGAAGATACAGTATGTCCACAAACATGTTAATACTCTTTAAAAACAAAAAAGAGTCCTCAATAGACAATAGATAGAAGGAAAAAAAGTAAGTGGGGGTAGTGGCGCTGCCTAACCGGGACACAATAGCTACTGGGACCTGCAAAGGGTTAACCGTGCTGTGTCATAAGCTTAATTAAGTGATAATCTCTCACCATCCGTGTGAATAGATATGTAAAAATATATTTATTCCAAATATTTATTCCAAAAACACCAAAAAAGTACAGGAGAATGGTGTACTACAATATAAAAGGTTAAACATATATATTTATAGCCGCTGCCTATTTCCAGGAAGTAACCAAAAATAAAAACAACCAAAAATAAAAACAATGTTCACAGTGTAACAGCCAAGTTGGAAACCGCAGTGTGCGCTTCAACTGCGCTCCAGCTGGCAGTACCCGGATAAGACGTAAGTGCGTAACTCCACCTTGCACGTTTGTAATTAACGTGTTCTCACACCAATGAGTGCCATCAAATAAAGAATTTCATTAGTTGCCATACAGAAGGCGTAGTGTATGTGTTGCAATGTAGTTGTAACCTACAATATGTAGGAAGGACAAAAAGAGCATTAATGGTCCGTATAAAAGAACATGTTGCGAATATCGAGAATGGCTTCACTAAACATAGTGTTAGCCGACACTTTCTGGAGAAACACAAGAAAGACCCCAGACATCTGACCTTTTGGGGGATAGATAAATTCAATAAGCCCTGGAGAGGAGCCCATCTGGTTAGGTCCATCAGCCAAATGCAATCCCAGTGAATCCATTCCCTGAATACCATGGTCCCTTATGGATTAAACGTTGAGTTTGACCTAAATTGTTTTCTCAGCAACTTTTAATTTTAATTTTTACTATTTTATTTTAGGTTTTGAGTTATACTTGATCCCTATTTTAGATAGATTGGCTTTATGTAACTATGTAAGCGGAAGGGGTGTCACTCGTTTCCTACTGATCACCCCCGTTTTTTCCCATTAGTATATTATCCAATTCTATTTTAGCCTGTTATAGTTTTTTGGTCTACTGTATTGATTTTACCCTAATTTTATTTTTATTGAGTGGTAACTTGCATTAAATTAGCACAGTATTGACGTATATGTGAGGCATAGACATCCAATCTACCTGTATGTACTTTGTATGTATGTACTTTGTATGTCTAATATTGCTTTTTACACAAGGTTAGTGACTATGGGCCAGATTCAGGTAGATGGGCGCTTCTTTACTTTGGAGTAACGTTTCTCATTTACGTTACTCCGCCGACACTTTCGGCGCAAGTACTGTTATTCACATAGCAGTTGCGCGTAAACTTGCGCCAGAGTAACGATAATGCGCTGGCGTAACCCGACGCAAGTGGAAGTGGGTGTGATCATATGTAAATGATGGGCGGAGCCCAGCGCAGAGGATTACGTTCAGCGCATCATCCACGGAGCATGCGCAGTAAGTGAGGCTCCACTCGCCCCCTTGTGCGCATGCTCACAACTTCCGTCGGCACCACTCCACGGGAAACGCCAGCGCAATGTGTTCCGTTGCGCGTATAAAAGCGCTAGCGGAAACGCCATTCCAGAGCAAAAGTATATCCGTTTCCCCCCACTCCAGGGAAGATACTTTTGCACTGTCATGGCTGCTCTCGCTACCCCTAAAGAGAGGAGGAACCTCAACTTTAATGCCCAGGAGGTCTCTGTGGTCATCTCGGCTATGGAGACGTTTATTGATTTCCTCCACGGCAAAAAAAGTAGGAAGACCAGCCGGGAGAGGAAGCAGGGCATCCTGGAGACCATTGCTGCCAGGGTCAATGTGTTGGGGTATTCCACCCGGACTGCTGGGGATATTCAAAAAATAAATAAACGACCTGCGGTGCAAGGTCCGTGGCAAGGTGGCCACCATTAGGAGCCATGAGAGGGGCACAGGTGGTGGTCCACAATGTCCGGTCAGCCTGACCACGGAGGAGGAGGTGGTCGCCCGCTGCCTGGACAGGGAGCAGTTGGAGGGGGTCCCTGGCTATGACTCCATGGAGGAAGGCTCCAGGACAGGTAAGTGCTTTTTATCCCCTATTTGGTGTGTTGCATGTGGGGGGGGGAGGGTACATGTGCCAAGTGTGTGGGACCACCAACATGTGTCTGATTTGTGTCATCCACAGATGACGGAGCTGGGCCATCATCTCGTACCGGCCAGTCCACCCCAACCTCCCAACGGGATGCTGATGACGAGGCCCTGGGTGCTGGAGACACCGAGGTGGAGGAGGAGAGTGCCCACACCACTTCAGCAGAGGTGGTTGTGGAGGAGCCTGTCCCAGAGCAGGACTTTATTTTATTGTTGGAGGAGTCCTCCTCCTCTGCAGGGCCCTCTGTCATCCCCTCCCCCATCCTAGGTAGCCCCTCAAGGGCGACTCCATCCCCACGGGGACAACCTTCTTCTGCCCCCAGGAAGGCGACCCGTAAGACCAGGGGGGTGTCTGATATGGTCCAGGACCAGGTAGTGTTGGACCACGCAAGGCAGACCCAGCAGATGGGGGAGATTGCTGGCCACTTAGACAGGGTCGCTGACAGCCTGGGCTCCATGTCACAGCTGCCCAGTCGTGTGCAGGACGTTGTCACCAGCCTGGGGGAGGTGCAGGCTGATGTACGGCACCTGACAGCAGCCGTCCAAGCCAACACAGCTGCCGACCGGGAAGAGGGGAGGCAGCAGCAACATGACCAGCGGCATCAGATCACCCGCCAGCTGAGGATGCAGGCCCAGACAAACCTGTATCTTAGCCGTATTGCCGTGGCCTTGGAGGGCAGGCAGCCAACAGCTCCCAGGAGTGGCCCACCCGGGGATCAGCCTCCTCCAGATGCCCCCCCACCCCCACCACCACCCACTCCCTCCAGGCAGCTGAGGAGCCCGAGAGTGCCCCCAAGGAGGAGCCCCCGTCATCCCAGATGAGGGTTTTTTTTTTGTTTTGGTTTATAATTTTTTGTTTATATACTCAGGTTATTCGTTTTTGTTTATTTTTGAATATTTATTTTATACTCAGGTTATGAGTTTTTGTTTATTTTTGTTCTCATGTTATGAGATATTTATTTTATTTTTAACTGCACACGGTCAGGAGTGCAGGGGACAGTGTGAATGGTGTGTGAATGTGAGGGGGTGGCACTCCTGACAGTAAGGGGTGTCACCCTCGGCCGTGGTGGTGAAGTTAACCCCACGGCTGTATGAATGACGTGTGAAAGGTGTATGAATGGACAGTGACATCATTGGGGCCTTGACGCTGGCGTTGCTGCTCCCAAGTTCTACATGCTGGACTTGGGCTAATCCAATGCGATGTGCATGTGGTGTGTGTGATCTAGGGACATCAGTGGTGTACACGCGTGCATTGTCTGTGTGATTAATGTTTTGGTTTAGTGTCCAAAGATGCCTACGGCGAGGACCCTCCTGACTGCTCTTCCATCAGCAGACTGGGTCTCCTCTGGCAGGTGGGGACTGTGTGGGTCGGGGGTCAGGTCATCACGTATGTCAATCTGCAGGCCTTTTCTCATAGCAAAGTTGTGCAGAATGCAACATGCACCGATGATCTGACACACAAAGGTAGGGGAATACAATAGGGTCCCCCCGGACTTATCCAGGCAGCGGAAACGGGACTTCAGGAGCCCAAATGTTTGCTCCACCACTGCACGGGTTTTGATGTGGGCTTCATTGTATTTTCTCTCTCCTCTGGTTTGGGGGTTCCGGAAAGGAGTCATTAGATGGGGTCCCAGTGCATATGCAGAGTCACCTGTAAGGGAAAAGACAGGAGGATGTTAGTCATGCATGTGCCACTTTTGATGTGCATCACGGGAGGGGATAGTCATGCCTGCCACCCATGTCACTCACCAACCAGCCAGCTGTCCCCATACATGTTCTGCTCGAATTCTGCTGTGATGGGGCTCTGACGGTATATGAAGCTGTCATGGCTGGACCCGGGGTGTTTGGCACGGATGTGCCATATGAGGCGTTGGGCATCGGCTATCACCTGTACGTTGATGGAATGCCAATGCTTCCGATTGCGGTATATGTGCTCTGTGGCACTGGGGGGCTGTAGGGCCACATGTGTGCAATCAATGGCCCCGATGGTGCGTGGGAATCTGGCAATGCTGTAGAAATCTGTCATTGCCTTCAGCCGCAGCTCCTCAGTGGTGGGTCTGATGAACTGGTTGGACATGCGTCTGAGGATTGCAGGGACAACCTGGTGCACACATCTGCTTATGGTGGACTGTGACATCCCAGCCACCACTCCACTTGTACGCTGGAATGATCCACTTGCAAGGAAATGAAGTGTTGCCAGTACCTTCACCAGTGGCTGCACTGCTTGTGAGCGGTGTGTCTTGCTGGTGATGTCACCCTGCAGGGTTGTGGTTAGTTCAAGTATTGCATCAGGGCTGAATCTGAAGAGGCGATACACCTCCTCATCCCCCATGCCAAAGAGGCTCATGCGCGTGCGGTATATCCTCTCACGTGCGACTGATGCGCCAAGCGAAATTATGCGCTGACGATACTCTGGCATCGGAAAGTTACGCCGATCGGAAATGGCCCGTTTTCTGTCGCATCTAGTTTGGTGGGTACGGCCACATAGAAACGACGGCGCATAATCACAGTTACGCGGCGCATATCGAATTACTCCAGCGCAAGTCTTGCTAAATCTGGCCCTATGTGTAATTTCCAACACTGGCACTCCATACAAGTGCATTCGCTGATGATTCGGCTTTTACAGTTACTGATTCGCCTCCCTTTCCTGAAATGTCCTTTATGGCATTTCATATTCGATGTCTCGTCGAATATGATCGGGAGTTTGTATTACTGATGATTCGGCTTTACAGTCACTGATTCGCCTCCCTTTCCTGAAATGACCTTTATGGCATTACATATTCGGAGTCTCGTTGAATATGATTGGGAGTTTGTATTACATATGAACACATTAATATAAGTGCTTCATTATATTTATGATTTATTCATTACTTTTATCATTGTTTTGGTATACTGGTGTCTGTTTTGTAAATCCCTGAATACTATTAGCCGTTTTCCCATATCGAAAATGGCCGCAGAGACACTTCCGTTTTCGACGCAGTATCGAAAATGGCCGCGATTCGATTTCCGCTTTTCACCTATAAAAGAATGTATCTGATAGGCCCTTGGTAACCTCTGATGAAGTCACGTGACGTGACGCAACGCGTAAGGTCAACCGGAAGTGACGTGACACCCTGACCGTCCGACCGGAAGTGCCATTGTTTTGGTGTTTTTATCCGTTTTTCTTTCTGTAAGTGTGTTTACTTTATTAAACCATTTTTACGTTTACGTACTTCACTATGTGAGCTTCATTTTTTCTTTGGAACATCCGTTACATTTTCGACCGGACGTCGAATGTGGCTGAGACTGGCTTAAAGACTGCATTGGAGACGGCTGCCTATAGGATCATCATTGCATGTGTTCGATGCCCCTTTCTTCCTTGTGGAAGGTAAGCGCTCTGTGAGCACGTTCATCTGTGAAGTCTCATCTGGATGAGTTCGTTGTTACATGGATAGAAGCCCTGTCACTGATTGATTTATGTTAGTCTCCCCACTGGATTTCACTAATTTGGGACATTTGTTGTTGCATTTATTGCACATATTTGGATTATTAATTTAATCACCTATTTGGGACATTTGTTACTGCACTGTATTGCACGTATTTTGGATTATCTATTTAATCACTATTTTTGTGGTTATGCTCACTTGTTTGTTTGGATTGATTATTTAGTTTAGTTTAAGTTTGCGCTCATCATTACACTTTTGTATCCTATTTTTGTTGTTAGCACATACTCGATTTGAGCCGCATGTAATTAGTTTAATTATTTCTCATATTGGGTTTATTCACTGTTGGCTAGCGCTTTAGTTTTTCCTTTTTTATCACCGCTCTTAATGCTCTCCAAAGAAGTTGCTGGCATGACTTTTTCTGATGCCCTGCCAGCGCCTCTGGCTTTCACACTGGAGTCAATGGAGCCACTGTTTCAGGGTGCTTTGCAGGCACTATTTTTAGCGATAAAGCACCTGTAAAGCGCCTCAGTGTGAAAAGAATCGTAGACTCATATGTGAGTATGGAAATATTCACCACCACTATATGGCACGGCTTAAACTAAACCTAAGTGGAATATTTTTTGTTCACATTGAAGGGCTAGAGTTCCCCCATAATATCAATGCATTATGGGCCAGATTCAGGTAGATGGGAGCATCTTTGCTCTGGAGTAACGCTTCTCATTTACGTTACGCTGCCGAAATTTTAGGAGCAAGTGCTGTTATTCATGAAGCACTTGCTCCTAAAGTTGCGGCAGCGCATCGCAAATGAGCCGGCGGAATTCAAATTGGGCGGGTACGGGGCGTGTATTATTTAAACTAAGCACGATCCCGCGGCGAACGTACTGCGCATGCGTCGAGTGTCAATGCATCCCAGTGCGCATGCTCCAAATTCTGTCAGTGAACGTCAATGACGTCACATCCCCATTCATGAAAGTTTTACGCAAGCGACGCGATTTTTTTTTTTCGACGCGATGACGACGCCTATACTTAAAGCGGTCTTTCACTCGTTTTTTTTTTTAAAGTTTTAGGCTCCTCTTACCTTAATTCAATAGCAGCCCGTGTGTCCCGAATTATTCGCCCCCATGATGCGATTCTACTGCCAAACTATATCTTTTATTTCTGTCTTCAGGCAGTTTTCATCTTCTTCCCTGGCACGCTGGGCACGTTGAAGCCCAGTCCTAATCATTTCCGGGATACGGCGGTGAATGCGTCCCAGCATGCACCGCTGTATCCCGCGCATGTCCTTTGATGTGCTGTGTTGACGGCGAACGGCGCCGTCAACACAGCACAGTTACCATGGCAACGGCCGGCGTCAATATGACCCGCTTGCCGAGTCACGTGACCGCGGTAATATCGCGGGATTTTAAGAGAGATCGTCTCCTGGGAACATCACATCGAATTCCCAGGAGGCTCTGCGCATCGGGGGATAAGGACGGCACGCCCAATAATCCGCGGGGAGAGGTGAGTGACAGGCCACATTAGAGAAAAGATAAAGGTAAGTCTTTAGAAAAAAAAAAAAAAAACCCACTGTTTAGTAATGCTCTCTGGGAGACAGTAAGGCTCCAAGAGAGGTAAATAAAAGGGTGAACTACCGCTTTAACATAGGATACTCCACTAGGGGGCTGCTTTATCTTTACGTCGCGTATCGCTTACGGAAACGTCGGAAAGTCACTGCGTCGCGCCCGAATACGATCGTGAATTGCCGATTCCCGCTGATTAACATATTTTTTCAGCGTAAATCAGCGGGAACGCCCCCGGCGCCATTTTTAAATTAAAGTTGCGATGCGATGGCGAAATTCAATTGCGCCGATCGCATCGGAACACCAACCCGGTGTTTCTTGTTTTCTGGTTACAGAAAACAGAAACGCCGGCTTAAAGTGACAGTTAGGCTGGAGTATCACAGATACTCCAGCCTAACTCTACCTGAATCTGGCCCTATAAGGCTTGCTAGAGTTCCCCCATAATATCAATGCATTATAAGGCTTGCTAGAGTTCCCCCATAATATCAATGAACTATAAGGTTTGCTAGAGTTCCCCCATAGTAATTAAGGCTTGTATGAAGATGTATCCTTGAGCTTCTAGGATTAGTTACACACAAGCTAAAAAACAACCTTGCCAAATGTTATTATGTACTGGGCAAAGAACAATAACATTAGATAAGGCGCGGTAGAAACAAGGTTTAGTCGGATACACAGAAGATAGGTTGTTATATTTTACACACGATGTATAATTGTGACGAATATTACTTGTATAACCTAATTACTTAAATATGATTGGCTGAGACAAGGGTGTTCCTTTATTGTATGATTTGATTAGGTACAAGTATGCACGAGAAATAAAGTCTAGTTTTTACACACCCTGGGCCAGATTCACAGAGCTATTATGCCGGCGTAACAGGAGATGCGCGGCGTAAGTCTAAATTTGCGCATTCGTTTCGATACTCCGCATCCCCAAAACGAAATACGCAAGAAATCTACTTTTTTTTGTCCAGCGTAATTTCGATAGACAGGCGCATCCGTCCGCGCAAAACTGCGCTAGACACACCATTGATTTGCTATTCAAATATGCTAATGAGAGAGTTACGGGGATCCACAAAAGAACGTTGGTGCAGCGCAGGCTACGCACTGTGCGCAACAGCTGCACGGCCTGTCTAAAATTAGACCATATAAAAGGTGGTCTAAAATTAGACAATTCGTCTACATGTCAGAGAAAGCAACACCGTTAGTGAGGAGCTGAGCAGTCACACGTGTTGCACAACAATCTGTATGCCAACATGAATGAATGAATGAATGAAAACTTATATAGTGCTGCACATGCGAACTGAATCGCCTCTGGGCACTTGTTGTTCCTGTCTCCTTTGATATCAAAAGAGAAAAGTCTTGACCTTTTTCCTGAATGCTAGGTGGTTCTCCTCCAACCGAATGCTGGTTGGTAAAGCGTTCCATAGTCTGGGACCCTGGATCGCGAATCTTCTTTCTCCTTTGGACTTGTAGTTGGCTTTCGGAACCTGGAGTAGGTTCTGATTGGTGGAACGCAAAACGCGATTGGGGTTATGAGCTTTTATTATTTTGCATAAATAAAGGGGGGCATTCCCATGGACACATCTATGCGTAAGACAGAGTGCTTTGAAAGCAATTCTGTCTTTAACTGGCAGCCAGTGGAGGGTATCTCAGTGAAGGTGAGATGGATTCCCAGGGTTTTTTCCCAGTCACAAGTCTGGCGGCCGTATTCTGAATGACTTGCAGACGAGCGATTTGGTACTTGGGGAGTCCTTGGTAGAGGGTGTTTGCATAGTCCAGTCTGGAGTTTACAATTGCTCCCACCACGACCGCTAAATCTTCTTTAGGGATGAACGGAGTGAGTCTGCGTAGTAGGCGCAGCAGATGGTGAGATCCGCTGACTACTGACCCTGTTTGTGCGTCTATTGTCATAAAGGAGTCAAAAATGACCCCTAACTTTTGACTTTGGCGCTAGGGGTGATGATTTTGCCCAGAATAGGCGGGGGTGTCCATGCTGTTGAAGGTTGATTCCTGCGCTTGGCGTGAAACAGGAGAAGTTCTGTTTTCGCTCTGTTGAGTTTGAGATAACTCTTTGTCATCCAGTCCTCTATCAAAGAGAGGCATGTCTCTAGATTGAGGTGGTGATCCTTTCTGTTGCAGATGCGGAAATACAGTTGCGTGTCATCTGCATATGAGTGATACAGCAGTTTGTGAGCCAGGGACATCCTCGCTCATAGCTATACTACTGACTTTAGAGAAAAGAAGGAGGAGGGCACGGGAGAGGATATACCGCACCCGCATAGACCTCTTTGGCATGAGTGATTCTGAGGTGTATCGCATCTTCAGATTCACCCCTCATGCCATCCTGGAATTAACCATAACCTTGCAGGAGGACATCACCAGCCCAACACACCGCTCACATGCAGTGCAGCCACTGGTCAAGGTCATGACAACACTCCATTTCCTTGCCAGTGGCTCTTTTCAAAGAACAAGTGGAGTGGTGGCTGGGATGGCACAATCCTCCGTGAGCAGATGTGTGCACCAGGTTGTCCTTGCAATCCTCAGACGCATGGCCAACCAAATCATCAAACCCACCACTGAGGACCTGCGGCTGAAGGCAATGACAGATTTCTACAGAATTGCCAGATTCCCACGCACCGTGGGGGCCATTGATTGCACACATGTGGCACTCCAGCCCCCCCATGAGACAGAGCACATATACCGCAATCGGAAGCATTGGCATTCCATCAACGTACAGGTGATAGTCGATGCCCAAGGCCTCATATGGCACGTCCGTGCCAAACACCCCGGATCCAGCCATGACAGCTACATCTACAATCAGAGCCCCATCCGAATGGAATTCGAACAGAATGTGTATGGGGACACCTGGCTGGTTGGTGAGTGACATGGGTGGCAGGCACGACTGACCCCCCCATGATGCACACATCACAAGGGGCACATGCATGACTAACATCCTCCTGTGTTTTTCCTTACAGGTGACTCTGCATATGCACTGGGACCCCATCTCATGACTCCTATCCGGAACCTTTGGCCTCCTGAAGTCACGTTTCCGATGCCTGGATAAGTCTGGGGGGACCCTGTTGTATTCCACCGACTTCGTGTGCCAGATCATCGGTGCATGTTGCTTGCTGCACAACTTTGCAGTGAGAAAGGGCCTGCAGATTGACATACGCGATGACCTGACCCCTGAACCAGACAATCCCCCCCTACCCCGTCTTCTGAGGGAAGAGCAGCCAGGAGACAGCTCACATTAGGCATCTTTGCACGTTAACACACACACATTAATCATGGCACAATGAGAATGCATGCATGCACACCACTGTGGTCCCTAGCACAGACACATTACATCCTCATCTAATTGGATTGGCACAAGCCCACCATGCAGTACTTGTGAGCAGCAACGCCACGCCACGGCTCCAATTATGTCACTGTACATTCATACACCATTCACACAGACCTGGGAATCACTTCTCCCTGGTCCTGGGGAACCCTTCTCCACCAAAACTGAGGGTGACACCCCTTTGCCGGCAGGAATATCACCCCCACATTCCAAAAACATTCACATCACAAAAAAAAAGGGGGGAAAAACAAATTAATGCCGTTGGCGTGAGCCACGCCTGGGGGGCGCCCATGGCCACGGCCCCGGCTCCTCAGGGGAGACTCATGGGGAGGGGGGGTAATCTGGGGAAGGAGGTCTCTGCCCACCTGGCGGCCTGCCCCCCAAGGCCACTGCAATTCTGTTCAGGCCAGCACCTAGTGTTGCCGTGTTGGCCTGGATAGCCTTTGTGAGGGCCCTCACATCCTGCCCAACGTCTGCTGTTGTAGTCTGCAGTTCGTTTAGGCAGATTGTAAGAGCCCGGGAGTGGCAGTCCAGGTCCCCAAGCGTATCCTTTATGGAGGACAGGCTCTTCTCCATCTGCCCCAAGGTCTGGCTGACCTGGCCCAGATGGTGGGTCTGAAGGGCCTGGTCCCTTCTCAGATTGGTGGGCAGAAGCTCGGCCACCCCCCTGGTCTTCTGGGATGACTTCCTGCCTCCAGCTGAGGCTTGTGGCCGGGGAGAAGGGGGGGCCCTTGGGAGAGGAGCCCTGTTGGGGGAGGAGTGGGAGGGGCTAGCCCTTATGGAGGGCTGGCTGCTGCCAGCTAGAGAGGAAGACTCCTCCAAAAACAGCAAGCCACTGGCTGACATGACATCCTCCTCCTCCTCAAACTCCTCCTCCTCCTCTTCAACCTCCTCCGAGGACTCCAGCCTTGTCGGGGGGTCCTCATCAGGCTGTTGTCCCTGGGATGGTGCGGTCAGCCCAGATGGCCCAGCACCCTCCTGCTCATCTGTGGATGACACAAAACATTCACAGGTTGGAGGATCCACACACTTGCCACATATTCCCTTTCACCCCCTCCCCCACACATGCTACACACCTGATAGGGAAAAATAACCTTACCTGGCATCACGCCTTCATGACTTGAGTCATAGCCGGGCAGGCCCTCCACCTGTTGTCTATGAAAGGTGTTGGCCGCACGCTCCTCCGCTGTCAGCCTAACAGGGCATGGTGGGCCCCCTCCTGTGGCCCTGGCATGGGCTACCATTTTGGCCAGCTTCTTTCTGACCAGACGCCGGAGGTCATTGATCTTCTTTTCAATCCCTGACCGTGTCCGGGTCTCCCCCCCCCCCCGATGCATTCACCTCGTCAGTAATGTTCTGCAAGATATCACACCTCCTGGCAAGGGTGGTGTTGGCACTCTCCAGGCCATGGAGGAAACGCCCATATTGGGAAATGGCCCGGGCAAGAATTTGTTTCTCCCCCAAAGTAAAATTTAACTTCCCCTTTCTCTCAGTCATACTCATACAAAAACTCTCTCCCAAACAATCAGCAAAAATCACTCACAAAAACAAGCAGGAAAATTCAAGCAAGGAAACAAACAAACAAAAATCTATCAACCAAAAAGTCTCACAAGCAGTCACCAAAAATCACTTTCAAATATCTTCTACCAAACACTAGATCACACAGTCCACAAATATAACAAAGACAAATCACAATGCAACAAACAGAACAAAAGCACCTTGCTGTATAGGGAGGGATACAAAGGGATGTACTTTTGCAAAGGAAGTGTGTTTCTGTCTATTTATGCTGTCTGCGTAGTTCACTAATTTGCCCTAGTCCACTTCCAATTTCACTGATTGCGCCGTTCCCGAGTTGTGAGCATGCGCACAGAGGTGCTGATCATGGTCTGCTTCAAGCGCGCATGCGCGAGCCGGCCGGCCCTTCATTTGCATGGGGTCACGGCTCATTTCAATGTAACACGCCCACGTCCTTCCCAATTTGTATTACTCCGCCTTGTGCCTCTGAAATAACGTTGCGCAGGCGCAAGTTTCTGTGTAAAACCGACGAGAATAGGGTGATTGCGCCGCTACATTGCGCCAGTCTAACGTAAAGGCGGTGCGCTACGCCGGTCCAATAATGCGCAGATGTACGTGAATCTGGCCCCATATCTCTGTGTGGGTGTTTTTGACTTTCCGATGCATTAGAGAGTTCCATACATCCAGAAGTTCTAAAAGCCTGGGTCCAGTAAAACCACGACCTTACAGATGGCTACGAGGATGGGATAATCGTTTGGCAGGTAGGTGAAGATCTTTGTAAAGATTTTATTTGCAAAGAATATTCACTTACTCTGTCAGCGATTGATCGCACTAATATTTTAATTAAAAATATATATATTTTATGCCCAGGGGGACGCTAGGTTGGCCTTCCCTGTGGTAAATGTAAGGGTTGTGTGGATTAGAGATATTTTCCCGCTTGGATAGCTGGAATAAAGGTAAAAGATATTGTCTCGCTAGGTTGGCCGGACTTAGTATAAGATATATTGGGGTCAATTCACAAAGAGAAACGTTATTGGTTTTCTTCAGGTGTTAAATTAGCACTCCTTATTTAACGCTAGCAAACATGGTATTCACGAAAGCTATAATCGTTATTTAACACAGTCGTTATGGTTTTCAACTGACTCTTTATCCAAACGTTATTCTAACTACTCAGGGCCAGATTCTCATAGAATTCCGGCGGCGTAGCGTAAGCCAGTTACACTACGCCGCCGCTGCTTGCTGGAGCAAGTGCTTGATTCTCTAAGCACTTGCTCCCGAGGTTTCGCTTACGTCGCGTAAATCGCGCAGCGTAAACCCGCGCAATTCAAATGGGGCGGCTTGTATTTAAATTAAGCGCGCCCCCGCGTCGAACGAACTGCGCATGCGCCGGCCGGGGGAAAAGCCCAGTGCGCATGCTCCAAAGGACGTCACATTTTCTCAATGTAAACGACGTAATCGCAGCGTACGCCAGCCCCATTGAGAATCGACGTACGCAAACGACGTAAACGACGCACAACACGACGCGGTCCCGAGGCCATACTTAACATGGCATCCGACGGGACACGACGGCATCCGACGGGACCTCGTAAGGTTACTCCACATAGAAGCTGGGGTAACCTTACGCGGACGAAAACGACGTAGGCGACGACGGGGCGGCGTAAAAGCAATCGAGAATCGGCGTACTACTTCATTTGCATATGCAAATGAAAAAACAACGTAAAGGCCACCTAGTGGCCGGAGTTGTCATTACATCTACGATCCGAAAGTGTAATTGTATTACGCTTGTCGGATGTAGAAGCGTATCTATGCAAAAGTGATGCTCAGCATCACACGCATAGATACGAGCCAAAAAAAAAGGCGATACGACGGGGTATCTGAGATACTCCGTCGTAACGCCTCTGAGAATCTGGCCCTCAGACGTTATTATTAAGATTCGGGACGTTAAAATAACTCTTAAGATCGTTAAATAATGCTGGAGAGATGCATTCTGGGAGCAGAAGGGGAGGAGAACAGCTGCATGTGGAAAAGAGCAGATACAGAGAGAAAGAGAAAGACACAAGCAATACACATGGAGATTGAGCATGTGATGTGCATAACTTCTAGTGTGTGCTTTTCTAAAGCCATGTGTATTTCCTCATACAGAGAATAAATCATGGGAGATGATAATCGGAATTTAGCTATCACCTGGGTTTCAGAAAAGTCATCCAAAATAGTATGTGAACGGAATACACATTTATAAATCTGAACAACATTCTAACGTGTTCTTCTTCGCCTCTGGATAATTTTAAGTTCAAATAGAGCACGGTTCTAGCTTGCCCAACACTACACTACACTACAAAAATCGCCAAAAGCTTCCTCTAACAACAAAATATCGCCTGGGAAATGTCATAACGCCACCCTGAGGGAGGTGTTAATTTAACGATTGCTTAACGATTGATAACTGTCCAAAAAATCTTTGTGAATTGCACTTCTGTACATATTTAACGATTTGAATCTTTAAAATAACGATTTGAATCTTTAAAATAACGATTTGAATCTTTAAAATAACGATTTGACTCTTTAATAAGGATCCACACCTTAAAATATCGTTTCTGTGTAGGGAAACGTTATTTGATGATTTTTCAGAGCGTTAAATCGTTTAGTGAATTGAACTAGCTTCAATAACGTGCAAAATCGTTAAAATAACACTCGCAATCTGAAAATAAAGCTTTGTGAATTGACCCCATTGTCCCGCTTGGATGGCCGGACTAGAGTAGGTAGTGAGAGCGCTATTGTTGTCTCCCACAATAAAGGACGGATGTATGGATCTCTAATGCTCTGTACACATGATCGGTTTGTCTGATGAAAACAGATCGATGGACCGTTTTCATCGCATGAACCGGTCATGTGTGGGCCCCATCATTTTTTTCCCATCGGTGAAAACATTTTTTTCGATTGGTTAAAAAAACGATCATCTGTGGGGAAATCCACGCATGCTCAGAATCAAGTCGACGCATGCTCGGAAGCATTGAACTTTATTTTTCTCAGCACGTCGTTGTGTTTTACATCACCGCGTTGGACACGATCGGATTTTTAACCGATGGTGTGTAGGCAAGACTGATGAAAGTCGGCTTCATCGGATAACTGATGAAAAAATCCATTGGTCCGTTTTCATCAGATGAACCGATGGTGTGTACAGGGCATAAGAGGTTATATAATCGCAATTTCTTATTTGATTGGCCATTGTTTATATGTTGTTAAAGGTTGTTATATGATTGAAAGTATATACATGTACATATGACATCTAAATGTGATTACTGCTTAACTGGTTTGTTGTTTATATGTTTTTATATCCCTCTGTGCAAAACCCTGCTATTTTATTGATAAGAATAACTGAATTGTATTGGTCATTCTTGCGTATATATATATATATATATATATATATACATAGATAGATAGATAGATAGATAGGGCCAGATTCAGGTACGGAGGTTTAAAGTTTGGCGGGCGTAGCGTATCTTGTTTACGCTACGCCGCCGTGAATTAGCGATGCAAATGCTGTATTCACCAAGCTAAGTTATGGCGGCGTAGCGTAAATGGGCCGGCGTAAGCCCGGGTTATTCAAATGTGAATGAGGTGGGCGTGTTTTATGGTAATGTGCTGTGACCCCATGTTTTGAAAAATACCAGTGTGCCTGCTCCAAATTATGATGCTACGACGCATTGTTTTCGACGTGAACGTAATTGACGTAAACCCCTATTCACGGACGAGTTACGCAAACGACGTAATTTTTTTTAAATTCGACGCGGTCCCGACATCCATACTTAACATGCAAAATCTTTTTGGTGGTTTATCTTTACGCCGGAAACCGCCTTACGTAAACGGCGTAAATTCACTGCATCGGCCGGGCGTACGTTAGTGAATAGGCGTATCTCGCTGATTTACATATTCTAGGCGTAAATCAGTGGGAACGCCACTAGTGGCCATCCTAAAAATGCAGTTAAGATACGACGGCGTAATACAATTACGCCGCTCGTATCTTAACTCAATCCCGGCGTATCTTGTTTTCTGAATACAGAAAAAAGATACACGGGCACATCTAAGAAGTTACGCGGCTTATCTAGAGATAAGCCGTGTAACTTCTTACTGAATCTGGCCCATAGTGTTTTGGAAACACATAGGGCCAGATTCAGATACAAATATGTATCTATCCGGCGGCGTAGCGTATGCTCTTTACGCTACGTCTCCGCAAATTTTATGGGCAAGTGCCTTATTCAGAAAGCCCTTGCTCCATAAGTTGCGGCGGCGTAGCGTAAAGTGTCCGGCGTAAGGGCGCCTAATTCAAATTATTAATGTGGGGGCATGATTCATATAAATCTCTTCATACGCTGACGTAAATACTTTCTGAGTCTGGCCCATAAAGTGTTTTTGGAAATGCATATGGATAGTCCTAGGTGGCTATTAAGGGAGTAGTGAGTATAGACACTGACACGGAATCATTGAGGGGGGCAGAAAGTAGAATCTGACTTTCAAGTTACACCCCCTACTGCATCTTAAAGGTATATACACCAGCTAGAAGTAGAGGACATACATTTTGAGTAAATCGTCTGTTAAAAGATGATTTAAGGGTCAACCTGGTCAGGGACAAGTCTACCCTAGAAGGGGCTAATTTTCAACCATCTGTATAACTCATAGACTGTGTCACATAAATATATATACACCGTATTTATTGGGGTATTGCGCGCTCGGGCGTATAGCACGCACCCCCAACCCAGAAGGGAAATTTCTGGAAAAAAAAATACTTACAGTTTGAATGCCCCTCGTCAGTGTCTTTGAATGCCCCCATTGGAGGCCTTGTCCGGTCAGGCGTCCGTCTGCGCCCTTGGTGGTATCCTCCCCGCTTCTCCCGCGCTGTCTCTGAGCCGATCCCCGCTTCCCGCGCTGTGTTTGAACACTGCCGCCGACATATACCGAGCGTAGTACACTCGGGCACGCTCGGCTAGGCTCGGCTCCTGACCGCAAGGGGAACCGAGCCTGGTCGAGTGTACCCGAGTGTACTGCGCTCGGTATATGTTGGCGGCAGCTTTCAAACGCAGCGCGGGAAGTGGGGATCGGAGTATATTGCGCACCCACGATTTTCCCCTCATTTTAAGAGGGAAAAAGTGCGCGGTATACACCGATAAATACGGAATATGGTGCTTTGGAAGCACATAGTAAAGACTCTGGCCCAGATTCACAGAGCGATTACGCCTGCGCAACAGGAGATGCGCGTGCGTAAGTCTAAATGTGCGCGTGCGTTTCGTTGCGCGGCATCCCCAGAACGAGATACGCAAAAAATTTTGTCCCGCGTAATTTCGTTAGACTGGCGCATCCGTCCGCGCAAAAGTGCGATAGACACACCATTGATTTGCTAGTCAAATATGCTAATGAGGGACTTACGGGGATCCACAAAACAACGTTGGGGCAGCGCAGGCGACGCAGTGTGCGCAACAGCAAAATGTCCTGTCTAAAATTAGAGCTGATAAAAGCTGGTCTAAAAAAAGAAAAAAAGTCTACTTGTCAGATAAAGCAACACTGTTAGTGAGGAGTTCAGCAGTCACACGTGTTGCTCAACAATCTGTATGCCAACATGCCAGGGGCATCGTCGCACATAGCTATACTACTGACTTTAGATGAACAAAGAAGGAGGAGGGCACGGAGGATGGCACTAAGGAGGGCACGGGAGATGTTTTTTTTATTTTTTTTATTTGCTTATATAAAATTTACAATTTAATCTAATACAATATTCTTATCTGATACAAGCCCCTCACTCTTCACTTGATATATCACACACGCATAGACATCTTTGGCATGAGTGATTCTGAGGTGTCTCGCATCTTCAGATTCACCCCTCATGCCATCCTGGAATTACCACAACCTTGCAGGAGGACATCAGCAGCCCAACACATGGCACCACCCATGACACCCATGACAGCTACATATACAATCAGAGCCCCATCCCCACAGATTTCGAACAGAACATGTATGGGGACAGCTGGCTGGTTGGTGAGAATGCATGCATGCACACCACTGTGGTCCCTAGCACACACACACCACATCGTCATCACATTGGATTGGCACCAGTCCACCATGCAGGACTTGTGAGCTGCAACGCCACGCCACGGCTCCAATTATGTCACTGTACATTCATACACCATTCACACAGACCTGGGGATCACTTCTCCACCACAAATGAGGGTGACACCCCTTTTCCCGCAGGAATATCACCCCCACATTCCAAAATCATACACAAACAGAACCAAAAAAATTAAATAAATGACGAGCAAAAAAAAAAAATGCCCAGCAAAAATATAATTTAAACAAAATAACAACAAAGAAAACACATAAAAGACAAAAATCACTCTGCAAAACAGTCCCCAAATATCTCAAAGACACGTCACAAACAAACAAAAGCACCTTGCTGTAGAGGGAGGGATACAAAGGGATGTACTTTTGCAAAGGAAGTGCATTTGTGTCTGTCTATTTATGCTGTCTGCGTAGTTCACAAAGTTGCCCTAGTCCATTTCCAATTTCACTGATTGCGCTGCTCCCGAGTTGTGAGCATGCGCACAGCGGAGCTGACCATGGTCTCCTTCAAGCGCGCATGCGCGAGCCGGCCGGCCCTTCATTTGCATGGGGTCACGGCTCATTTCAATGTAACACGCCCCCGTCCTTTCCAATTTGTATTACTCCTCCTTACGCCTCTGGAAAAACGTTACGTATGCGCAATTTCCTGCGCAAAAGCTACGAGAATAGGGTGATTACGCGGCAAAATTGCGCAAGTCTAACGTAAAGGCGGTGCGCTACGCCGGTCCAATAATGCGCAGATGTACGTGAATCTGGGCCTCTGGGTTTTGTAAAAGTTTTGAGAAATCTAATTAAGTGATTAAGATATTATAAATAGAAATATAGGATCGGTAGAGGTTATTTGTTTAAGGAAGTAAAAACCTTCCTCCCCACAGTCTTTAATTCCTTTATTGACCAAAGAAAGCTACATGTATGTCTATTGAGTAACATTTAGGCTCTTAAAAGTCATAAAGCAACAGGCCCAATGCTGCACAGAATATGTGGACTTAGTAGCGACAAATACAGGGATATTGCTCAGTGCATCACGCTGGAACAACTATCTAAAATTCCTATACTTGGTCGAGGCAGTTTTGCTTAAAAGACAAAGGGCCAGATTCAGGTAGATCAGAGCATCTTTGCTCTGGAGTAACGCTTCTCATTTACGTTACTCTGCCGAAATTTTAGGAGCAAGTGCTGTTATTCATGAAGCACTTGCTCCTAAAGTTGCGGCAGCGCATCGCAAATGAGCCGGCGGAATTCAAATTGGGCGGGTACGGGGCGTGTAGTATTCAAACTAAGCGCGATCCCGCGGCGAACGTACTGCGCATGCGTCGAGTGTCAATGCATCCCAGTGCGCATGCTCCAAATTCTGTCAGTGAACGTCAATGACGTCACATCCCCATTCATGAATGTTTTACGCAAGCGACACGATTTGTTTTTTTTCCGACGCGATGACGACGCCTATACTTAACATAGGATACACCACTAGGGGGCTGCTTTATCTATACGCCGCGTATCGCTTCCGGAAACGTCGTAAAGTCACTGCGTCACGCCCGAAAAAAAATCGTGAATTGCCGATTCCCGCTCATTAACATATTTTTTGAGCGTAAATCGGCGGGAACGCCCCCGGCGCCATTTTTAAGTTGAAGTAACGATGCGATGGCGAAATTCAATTGCGCCGATCGCATCGGAACTCCAACCCAGCGTTTCTTGTTTTCTGGTTACAGAAAACAAAAACGCCGGCTCAAAGTGACAGTTAGGCTGGAGTATCACTGATACTCCAGCCTAACTCTACCTGAATCTGGCCCCATTTGTTTTATAATCAGTGGGCCAGATTCTCATTTGCGGCGGCGTAGCGTAAGCCATTTACACTACGCCGCCGCTGCGTACTAGAGCAAGTGCTTTATTCTCTAAGCACTTGCTCCGTAGTTTGCGTTGGCATCTCGTAAATCGCCAAGCGTAAACCCGCGCAATTCAATTGGTCGGCTTGTATTTAAATTAAGCGCGCCCCCGCGTCGCAAGAACTGCGCATGCGCCGGCCGGGGAAAAAGCCCAGTGCGCATGCTCCAGCTCACGTCGGGAAGCGTCGTTGAAACCGACGTCAAAACGACGTGAGCGTCATTTACGCAAGTCCCTATTCGCGAACGAGTTAGTAAAACGACGTAAGCGACGGAAAAAGCCGACGCTGACCCGACGCCATACTTAACATGGCGTCCAACGGGACACGACGGCATCCGACGGGACCTCGTAAGGTTACTCCACATAGAAGCTGGGGTAACCTTACGAGTTCGTAAACGACGTACGCGACGACGGGGTGGCGTAAAAGCGATCGAGAATCGGCGTACTACTTCATTTGCATATGCAAATGAAAAAACAACGTAAAGGCCACCTAGTGGCCGGAGTTGTCATTACACCTACGATCCGAAAGTGTAATTGTATTACACTTGTCGGATGTAGAAGCGTATCTATGCAAAAGTGATGCTAAGCATCACTCGCATAGATACGAGACAAAAAAAAAGGCGATACGACGGGGTATCTGAGATACTCCGTCGTAACACCTCTGAGAATCTGGCCCAGAATGTCTCACTATTCTTTGGGCCAGATTCTCAAAGAAGTTACGCCGGGGTATATGGAGATGCACGGCGTAAGTGTAAATTTGCGCCAGAGTATCTATGCACCGTACCCACAGAACTAGATACGCACCAAAATAGGCTACTCCAGACCGGTGTAACTTGCCTACGCCTGCACATCTTGGGCCAGATTCTCATATATTTTCGGCGGCGTAGCGTAAGCCATTTACACTACGCCGCCGCTGCGTACTAGAGCAAGTGCTTTATTCTCAAAGCACTTGCTCCGTAGTTTTCGCCGGCGTCTCGTAAATCGCCAAGCGTAAAGCCGCGCAATTCAAATGGGGCGGCTTGTATTTAAATTAAGCGCGCCCCCGCGTCAAACGAACTGCACATGTGCCGGCCGGGGAAAAAGCCCAGTGCGCATGCTCCAAAGGACGTCACATTTTCTCTATGTAAATGACGTAATCGCAGCGTACGCCAGCCCCATTGAGAATCGACGTACGCAAACGACGTAAACGACGCACAACACGACGCGGTCCCGAGGCCATACTTAACATGGCATCCGACGGCACCCGACGGCATCCGACGGTACTTCGTAAGGTTACTCCACATCGAAGCTGGGGTAACCTTACGCGGACGAAAACGACGTACGCGACGACGGGGCGGCGTAAAAGCGTTCGGGAATCGCCGTACTAGCCTCATTTGCATATGCAAATGAAAAAACAACGTGAAGGCCACCTAGTGGCCGGAGTTGTCATTACACCTACGATCCGAAAGTGTAATGCTTTTACACTTGTCGGATGTAGAAGCGTATCTATGCAAAAGTGATGCTAAGCATGACTCGCATAGATACGAGGACAAAAAAAAGGCGATACGACGGGGTATCTGAGATACTCCGTCGTAACGCCTCTGAGAATCTGGCCCCTTAGGTGCATATTTATGCCGGACGCATCTGGCAAACCCATTGATTTCCTATGCAAATGAGGGAGGAACGCCGATTCCCGAACATAGGCCCGTTCGGCGCAGGCTACGCGCGGTGTGCCTAAGCTATTTGGCCGGCCTAAAGTTACCCCTCATAAAGCAGGGGTAAATTTGCACCAGACTTGCTCAAGTCAGCTGAAGAGCAGCTTCAGCAGCACCATTACAGGACAACACATGGCAGCTGTGGTCCTAGCACTACTAATGGGTCCCCCGCCACCAGGGCCACCATCAGGGGGGTACAGGCAGTACACCTGTAAGGGGCCAGGGCATCCCCAGGGGCCCTGGATGGGAACCCCCTTAAAAAAAAAACTAAAAAAACTTTTTTATATATATATATATATATATATATATATTTTTTTTAGGGGTCCGGAAGCCACCAGGGCCCCAGATGGGAACCCCCCCTTTTTTTATATAAAAATAAATTACCAAATAAAGGGGGGTTTCCATCCGGGACCTCTGGGCCCTAATAATAATAATAATGATAATAATAATTATATATATATATTTTTGTCCGAAAGGCACTGGCTGTGAATTTGTTCTGCATACAGACAGCAGAACTTTTTCAGCCAACATTCACGAAACTATGTAGTTTTTCTGCTCTTTTGTCCGATGGAGCGTACAGACGGTTTGATTATACGACAAAACATGTCCACCGGAATATTCGATCGTGTGTGTGATCCTTTAGCCTGTAGGGTTCAATATTGTGTTGGCTCACCCTTTGCAGCTATAACACCTTCAACTCTTCTGGGAAGGCCGTCCACAAGGTTTAGGAGTGTGTCTATGGGAATGTTTGACCATTCTTCCAGAAGTGT
This sequence comes from Rana kukunoris, assembly GCA_029574335.1. Classification (NCBI taxonomy): domain Eukaryota; kingdom Metazoa; phylum Chordata; class Amphibia; order Anura; family Ranidae; genus Rana; species Rana kukunoris. The sequence continues at coordinate 290,569,837 of CM056050.1, read as the reverse complement.
ATTTGTGAGGTCAGGCACTGATGTTGGATAAGAAGGCCCGGCTCACAGTCTCAGCTCTAATTCATCCCAAAGGTGTTGAGGTCAGGACTGGCCAGTCCAGTTCCTCCACCCCAAACTCACTCATTTATGTCTTTATGGTCCTTGCTTTGTGGACTGGTCCAAATCATTTGATGAAAGGGGGGTTATGGTGCGGGGTTGTTTTCACGAGTTGGACTTGGCCCCTTAGTTCCATTGAAGGGAACACTTAAGGCGTCAGCATACCAAGACATTTTGGACAATTTCATGCTCCCAACTTTGTAGAAACAGTTTGGGGAGGGCCCCTTCCTGTTCCAACATGACTGCTCACCATGGCACAAAGCAAGGTCCATAAAGACATGAATGAGCAAGTTTGGGGTGGAGGAACTTGACTGGCCTGCACAGAGTCCTGACCTCAACTCGATAGAATACCTTTGAAATTAATTAGAGCAGAGACTGCAAGCCAGACCTTCTTGTCCATCAAAAAAATATAAATAAAAATATATTAAAAAAATATATATAAAAAAAAAGGGGGGGGGGGGGGTTCCCATCCGGGCCCCTTACAGGTGTACTGCCTGTACCCCCTGATGGCGGCCCTGGTCATAAGTCTCCATTGCTGTTATGAGGGCTGACATCTCCTGGGTGTTAACGTTTTTTTTCCTATTCTGCCTGTGGGGAACGGGAGCAGCCATCTCACAGCAAAAGTACCTTCCCTGGGGGGGAATAAAATTGGATGTACTTTTGCATCGGCCGGGCGCATGTCTGGGCGTAAGTTGGGCCGGTGTATCTCTGTAAGTTGGGCCGGCATAGTTGTGAGCATGCTCAGAAGGGAACAAACGTACTGAGCATGCTCCGTTCAAGATACGCCGGGCATAAATCACTAGACCATTCATTTGCATAACGACACACCCACTTCCACTTGCAGCGGCTTACGCCGACTAAATTAAGTTAGGCCGGTGCAAAGTCAGGCACAAGTGCTTTGTGAATAATGTACTTGCCTCTCTGAGTTACGTCGGCGTAGTGTATCTGAGATACGCTACGCCCGCCTAAAGATAGGCAATTCTACCTGAATCTGGCCCACGGTGTGTATCTTTAGGCATCTTTTGTTTTGATAGTGTCCCATCCCTGGGCGCACAAGGCCCAAGGCAGGTTTTACTACTCTTGGGCCTAGTGCGCCCGGGGATGGGACAATATGAAAACAAAAGATGCCTAAAGATACACACCGTGGGCCAGATTCAGGTAGAGTTGCGCTGGAGTATTTCGATATGCGCCGCGTAACTGTCAAGATGCGCCGTTGTATCTCCGCGGCCGTACCCACCAAACTAGATGAGACAGAAAACGGGCTTTCCCCGACCGGCTTAACTTTCCGACGCCAGAGTATCGTCAGCGCATAGTTTCGCTTGGCGCATCAGTCGCGCCAATTGATTTCCCCTGCAAATATGCAAATGAGGGAGATTTCCCAATTCTCGAACGGATTAGCACCATACGCTGGCTACATGCGCCGCGCATATGTCGTTCGTCCGTCGCAAAGTTATTTCTACAAATAGCTGCTTTATCTTTCCTCCAGACGGCCACAGATCAGCAGGAGAGCAGCTACAGCAGCGTTACCGACGATAAGAGCTAGCTGAGCACCCCCACTTGCAGGACAACACCTCTGTCCCTGCTTGTCTGTCAACTTTTACAGCCATGGAGGAAGACATCATAGGTCTCCATAGCCGAGATGCCGGCTGACAGCTCCTGGCCTTTAAAGTTCAGCTTTCTCCTGTGTTTGCGGGGAACGGGAGCAGCCATCTCAGAACAAAAGTAACTTCACTGCAGGGAGGGGGAACAGGATATACTTTAGTGCCGAAATGGCGCATCTACGGGCGCATTTAAATGTCCAACGGAACACATTGCGCTGACGTTTCCAAGGAAGTGGTGCCGGCGGAAGTTGTGAGCATGCGCACTCGGATGCATTGACAGTCGACGCATGCGCAGTACGTTTGCCGCGGGATCGTGCCTAGTTTTAATAATACACGCCCCGTACCCGCCCAATTTGAATAACGCCGGCTCATTTTCGATACGCTGCCGCAACTTTAGGAGCAAGTCCTTCATGAATAACAGCACTTGCTCCTAAAATTTTGCCAGAGTAACGTAAATGAGAAACGTTACTCCAGATTAAAGATGCGCCCATCTACCTGAATCTGGCCCCGTATCTGTAAGGTATTTCCAACCCCTGAATCTCAAAGAGGGGAAAGGTGAGGGGGGGGAAGATGGGGTGGCGGGGGACAGAGAGAACGTCCCAAGACAGAGAAGCATTGAGTAAAGAAAAATGGAAGGAAAGAGAGGACAGAAAGGGCCTCTCGCCCAGAGGGTGAGGCTGGATCCGAGAAGCCTCCCCACAGTCTGAGACCGATCCGTTTTTATGTAGGATCTGCTGACAGTAAGGGTCAATGGACACCCCAGACCAAAAAAGATAAGTGAACCCCCTCTTTTAACAGACAAGTGGCCACACTGACGAAACGATTTATTGTCATTAATTCTGTTATCAGTGGCTAATAATTTGTTGGTGTCTGGAGTCCATTGGCTAATACAAAAATAAAGCATTAGAAAAATGTTGAGTGTGAGTGAAGAGGAGCTCCTCCACAGAAGCCCCCACCCTCTGGGTTCTCTGTGAGGAAATTGCCCCTCCTTTCGTACTCGTAAAGGAAAAGAGGAGCTTTTTCCTCTGGGAATGAATGAAAAATATTCCGTGTGACCGGGTTGGTTTAGCTTGCCGGAATATTAAAGGAACTTGTACACTTATTATTTGTATTGTTTATATTGCTAGGTCAACATTGTATATGTATATAGCGTTCCGTTTTTTGGAAAGAGATGGGTTGGAAATAACAGAACACTGATTTGAACACGCTAAGGTCAGAGCAGATGGGAGAAGAAGGATGCCAAGTTCAAAATTGCACTATTCCTCAGGTGCAAGCCACATGCCCAGTAGAATAGACTAGAGGGAGACTCTATGGGCCAGATTCTCATATATATTCGGCGGCGTAGCGTAAGCCATTTACACTACGCCGCCGCTGCATACTAGAGCAAGTGCTTTATTCTCAAAGCACTTGCTCCGTAGTTTTCGCCGGCGTCTCGTAAATCGCCAATCGTAAACCCGCGCAATTTAAATGGGGCGGCTTGTATTTAAATTAAGCGCACCCCCGCGTCGAACGAACTGCGCATGCATGTAAGATTACTCCACATAGAAGCTGGGGTAACCTTACGTGAACGAAAACGACGTACGCGACGACGGGGCGGCGTAAAAGCGATCGAGAATCGGCGTACTACTTAATTTGCATATGCAAATGAAGAAACAAAGTAAAGGCCACCTAGTGGCCGGAGTTGTCATTACACCTACGATCCGAAAGTGTAATGCTTTTACACTTGTCGGATGTAGAAGCGTATCTATGCAAAAGTGATGCTAAGCATCACTCGCATAGATACGAGGACAAAAAAAAGGCGTTACGACGGGGTATCTGAGATACTCCGTCGTAACACCTCTGAGAATCTGGCCCTATGTCCAGAGTCGTTGGATCTTTTACTTGGGGTCGGTGGATATATTTATAAATAGAGACAGAGGTTTTTTTTTGGTTTCACTTAAAGGGACAGAAGTTTGTTTTTCTTTGGCAGGTAAATCAATCAAGCAATAAGTTAAATTGATTGGCTGTTTTCAGCTTTTCAGGTTCTTGCTGAGGTAGCCATCCTAACATTTGAGGCTCACATATGGAAGCAGACCAGGCGGCTAAGGATGCTGCATTACAGCCCGGACACTTAATGGTTCTGTGCAACTCACAGATTCCACCAAGTTCTGGCCCAGTATAGCTGGGAAAAATAATTCAACTTTAAGGACCCCAGAACGAAAAGAACAAGTGGTCCACAGGGGGCATCTTTGGAATCAATTTGATCTTTTATGTCTGCCAGACACTCTGACCGCTCCACAGCCCCGCAGCCTGACACATGGAACGTGTCTTCAGTCACAAGCAGTTATGGCTGCCCTGGTAAATGAACATGTGTTAGAGACAGGGTTCACCACAGTTGGTTTTTATAATATACCACTTCTTGTTTTACATGTTACCAAAGGTGTTACCAAGGGCTGAACCTCCCTTCCGGAAATATAAAAGATATATCCGGGTGCCCAAGTAAATGTATCTGAAATGTGCTGTGGTTGTAGCACCCAGACTTGGCCTCCTCACTATGTTTGTATGCAGGGGACTATTGTAAGATTATGACAGGTGTCCTCGCCCAAAAAAAAACATGGTGGAGAGCTTTGCCCTGTGGGGTCTTTTTTCCAAGGGTGGTCTCAGTTCAGGTTCAGGGTATGCCTCTTGAGCGATGGTGGTAGGGGATGGCAACATTATTTACCCTGGGCAGACCAACTACGGTAAGGTACTTAAAATATTCACACCTGTCTGCTCAAAGATTGGGCGGATATGGAGTTATTCCAAAAGCTAGTATTTAAAAAAACTTTTGGGGATTAAATAGGAGAACAGGGTGAGGTACAGTAGTGTCACAGCATGACTGTATAGACATTGCTCAACGGGACACTTTTCCCAGGTCATTTATGACTTCCACTGTTTTATCTGATGTACAGACAGCACATACCCAAATGCCAGTACTATCACCTGAAATAGCACTGCTAGATCATACATCTTTAGATCTCCAGACACATGCCATAGAGAGAAAGTTGAAGGTTTGCAAAGGGATGACTCGGAAAAGACCATAAATGAACTTTTCCTCGAAGAGGGGAAGGCAGGACATGATCCCCGCAGCTACTGCATCTTTGTTTATGGCCCAATACCATGGGGTAGGTCATAGAGGTTGGCAGAACACATTTTACTGAAAGATTTGTTTGTCGCAAACCTACCCAAGCTTGTTAAAAGGGGGGTCACATGTATCAGGAATAATCCAAACATACCACACATGGTGAAACATAAACACCTCCCGTATCTTACTACACCTTTCACTCATCTGCAAATAGATTCCACCCACATGCCAAAGAAAGAGACAAAGCAAGAATACCTTTCGGTCATCGTGGATGTATTCTCACGATGGGTGGAAGCATTCAAAACCACAAGACACACAGACAGGAGTGCGCATACTCAAGCAGCTGCGACACTGGATAACCTTCCTTCGGCGCCTTGGCTCCTTCCCATACCAACTAACTGCCTTTGAGCGCATTTGGCAGCATTGCCCAGGTGCTTGTGGCACTATCTCTATGATCTATTCTTTACTGGCTTCCGTTGGCTCTTCTACTACCCTTACTTACTGTATGTGCTTAACCACTTAAGGACCTTGGGTGTTTTTCAGTTTTGGTGTTTGCAAGACTGAAACAGTTTTTTCTGCTAGAAAATCACGTAAAACCCCCAAACATTATATATTTTTTTTTTCTAACACCCTAGAGAATAAAATAGTGGTCATTGCAATACTTTTTGTCACACCGTATTTGCGCAGCGGTCTTACAAGCGCACTTTTTTTGGAAAAAATACACTTTTTTGAATTAAAAAATAAGACAACAATAAATTTGGTCCAATTTTTTTATATATTGTGAAAGATAATGTTACGCCGAGTAAAATGACACCCAACATGTCACGTTTAGAAATTGCGCCCGCTCGTAGCATGGCGTCAAACTTTTACCCTTAAAAATCTCCATAGGCGACGTTTAAAAAATTCTATAGGTTGCATTTTTTTAGATACAGAGGAGGTCTAGGGCTAGAATTATTGCTCTCGCTCTAACGATCGCGGCGATACCTCACTTGTGTGGTTTGAACACCGTTTTCATATGCGGGCGCTACTCGCGTATGCGTTCGCTTCTGCGCGCGAGCTCGTCGGGACGGGGCGCTTTAAAACATTTTTTTTTTGTTTTCCTATTTATTTGTATTTAATTTAACATTTTTTACACTGAAAAAAAAAAATATATAATAATTGATCACTTTTATTCCTATTACAAGAAATGTAAACATCCCTTGTAATAGAAAAAAGCATGACAGGTCCTCTTAAATATGAGATCTGGGGTCAAAAAGACCTCAGATCTCATATTTAGGCTTAAAAAGAAAAAAAAAAAAAAAAAAGGAAAATGACATTTTTTAAATAGCCTTAAAAAGAAAATGTCTCTTTAAGACAGTGGGCGGAAATGACGTTTTGACGTCACTTCCGCCCAGCGCTGCTATGGGGAACGGGTGGGGGCGATTTTTCCCTCACTCGTATCCCAGCAGAGGAGCCGCACAGACCCGATCGCCTCCGCCGCTACCGACGGCAACGGTAAGCGGCGGAGAGCACGGGAAAGCGGCGGGAGGGGGGGGGGCACCTCTCCGGTCACCGATAACGGCGATCTCGCGGCGAATCCGCCGCGGAGACCGCCGTTATTGTACACAGGACCCTGCACTGAAGAGATGGATATCTCGGTTGTGGCAGCAGCTGCTGCCGTTACCGAGATATCCATCTTTAAAAAGAGGACGTATATATACAGTGCAGGGTCCTTAAGTGGTTAAATAGGAGCGTGACCTATCCCCTATAGATCTTGCAGATTGGAGTAAGGCCTGGTCCAGCATAGCAAAATGTTCCTTCAACACTGCCATGTTGGAGGCAGCTTATAAGGTTCTCTTACGCTGGTTCTGGGTTCCAGCTCGCATTGCCAAGTCGAGCCCATCGTGTACAGACAGGTGCTTTCGAGGTTTTGGTCAACGAGGAGATTAACTGTATACATGGTGGTCCTGCCCCCGCCTAGTTAGATTTTGGTCAAGGGTCTTTGGCCTATTATCTTCCCTATTTCATGTCCCCTTCTGCAATGACGCTAAATATGCATTACTCTATTGCCCAATTCCGGGCCTCTTCTCTCATCAGCAGAAATTAGCCACATATCTGTTTATCGCTGCCAAGTGGACAATAGCGAGGGCCTGGAAAAAAACCTCTGTTTCATTCCCAGAGGTCAAGAATACCATAACGACTCTTATGATCCATGAGAAGATGTCTAGCGTCCTCCACGACTCTCATGCTAAATTTCTTAAGGTATGGGTCCCGTGGTGGTCCTATGCACTTCCTAGTTTGCGCCCGTCTAGTCTGGGGCTTTAAATCTAATTTGTCCCTACCTCCAGCCCGAGGGTTCTTTTTTTCTCTTTCTTTGTTTCTGAGCTTTTGCTCGCTGCTCTGCTCTATTCCTTTCTTTCTTTTTCCCTCTGTTGCTTTTTTTTTTTTTTCTCTCTTTTTCTTCTTCTTTTATTATTTTTGTTGGTTTATTTTTTCTTATACTTCTGCCTTTTTTTTCCTGTTTTGCTGATATTTCCGCCCCCCCCCCCCCCTCCCTCCCTTTTTTATCTGCCTTGGCCCTGGATCTTCTGGCTCAGGCATAACACACTGCCCCCTGGCCCCGGCTGGGGAGACGGTGATAATTTGTTCTTCTAATAGTATATATTTTATGATGTGCTTTTATGTATGCTTATGTTTTATGTCCATATCCCCTGTGTGTGAACTTGTTGTCTGTTTTCCTATACATACTTTAATAAAAAAATATTGTACCGCAAATTAATAATAAAGTACACAATAAATGCAAAGTTTATTGCACCTTTTTATAACAGTTCAGGACACTGGAGAAAATACATGCTATATCTCCTTAGGCGGTCTCCCAAATGATATAAGATGAGATAATGAATGTCTGCAACTATGGTAAGTTAATGAACTGTGTGTACCAGTTCTGTCAACAGTCCGGTCTGATTGGGTGAGTGTAAAGTCCTTAGTGGATAGAATGTCATATTAATTTGCTGCGTTTATGACATGTTGACATCTGGAACTTGACAACCAGCTATAGTAAGAGTTTTACACACCTACAAAGTATTTCAATATGAAATGTAAAAGAAAATAACATGAAGTGTCACATATCTGCCAGACTAAAAAGATGCCCCATCCTCTGTGCTTCCTCTGCAATGCTTCATTCAAGTGAGAAAGACAGATGTATCATGTGGGGGTACAAACCCATTACCAGTGTGACCGTAGTTAGTATTCACGTAACTTGTCAGACTTAATGGAGTTTGATGTAAGAAATGCTTGTGCTGCACCTTTTAAAGCTTAGAAGTAAAATGTGTAATGTAAGTGCTGCAGGGAAACACTAATTTTATTTTCCTGACTTAATTTTCTCTAATTTCCTTTTATGATACTGCTAGATATTAATAGAGACAGACGTGTTTTAAAATAGAACTTCAAGACAGATGGCAAGTGTTTTAACTAATTATTTTGGCAGGTGGGTGTGAAGGGGGTTTGATGAGCTTATTTAAGAGGAAGAGCCAGTATAAGTTACTTATTTCAGTAGTATGTTTTGTAGCACCTGTATACCACAGTGAAACAATTCTAATACTTCTAAATACTGCAATGCTTACCTCACATAGGAAATGTGATCTAAGAAGGGAGAGGTAGGCTATGTTACTGACAGTTGGCAGAACTTGTCATCTTCCTCCACTAAAACAGTTGCCTTTTATTTGGGTTGGACTTGAACTTGAATGAGTTTTACAAGTATAATGCATTTAATTTTGTACTAAGGTCTTACTGTACTTGAAAGTTTCCAAATATCTCTATTTGACAGTTGATAAAAGCAAAAAAAAAAGAAATGTTATATCTTGAAATTACACTAGTGCATCGAGTTTCCTTCTGGTTTCTATCCAGAAAGTAACTGCTTTTTAGCCACTAATGTGAGACGAGTAAATACACTCTCTATAGTGCTGAACCTGTGTGTATTATTATTATTTTTCTTTACACAGGTACAGCACTTAAAGGATCCATTATTTTCGAGATTTTGCTTTTTGATGAAAAAAAGTATAAAAAATACTGGCCCAACTCTATGTAAAATTTCTCCATTATGAAAACAAATCAGAACATTTACTTACCTTGCACTAGCTCCCTCACAGGAGAGGGGAGTGTCACCATTCTTTTAACAAGATATTTGAAATTCTGAGTAACCAAAACCTTTCATAAAATGTTCAAGGACAGTGTTCAAGCATCTTTTTATAAGCTTTGAGGTCATCAGCATTCCAATGATTTCACTGAAGGGATTGAGACTTCACCCCTGTTAAGGAGCAGCACATGTAATATAAAATATATATTCTACCTTTTCTTCATAAGTTTATTTTAAACTGAATTTTCATTTTACATGGGGGGCTATTTAATATGTAACCCTTGAATTGGGTGCAGGGGCCACTTTAATGCCCTGGACACAAAACTGGTTTTCCCATCGGAATAAAGTCTGACGGTTTATTCGACTGAGTTCCGATGGAATTCCGCTCAAGCTGTCTTGCATACACACAGTCACACCAAATTCCGACTGTCAAGAACGCAGTGACGTACAACACTACGACGAGCATTGAGAACATGTTCTCTAACTAATTCCGTTGGAATTTCTGACAGAAAAAGTCCGATGGGGCACACACACGGATGGAATATCCGATGAAAAGCTTCTGTCTGACTTTTTACGTCGGAAATTCCGCTCAAGTGTACAAGGCATAACAGTTCACCACTGCATACAGGCATGGTTGCAATTAAAATGACATACAGTACTAGGGAAAAAAATACCTTTTCAATTAGGTCTCCCAAAGATGGCTCAATTAAACCCAGTGAGTAAATTATATTTCAAAATGCTTGCCCATTCTGGGGCTACATAATAACAGTAGTCCATAGTGTATACCAAAATTATTAGGACTGTTTTGATATGAATAAGAGGAACATTAATGTTTTAAACAGGGCTTTACAGGCATGGTTGCAATTAAAATGACATACAGTACTAGAAAAAAAATACCTTTTCAATTGGGTCTCCCAAATACGGCTCAATTAAACCCATTTTGAGTAAAATATATTTCGAAACTCTTGTCCATTCTGGGGCTACATAATAACAGTAGTTCATAGTGTATACCAAAATTATTAGGACTGTTTTGGTATGAATGAGAGGAACATGAAGGTTTTCAAATGGACTTTACCCATACAGTTTTTACTAAAAAACATGTAATTATGATGTGTCAGAATAGCTGGGCTCTAACAGTTGATATTACAGGTTTATATTAGGACGTACATAGGCCAGGATGATAAAATCTTTTCCAATTAAGATAAGGTTTACCTTTGACTTTTTCTCAGTGTTTCACATAAAAGGTTAATGGAATAAGACCTTGCTTCTCTCTTTTAGACTTCACGACCAAAGAAATGGCAAGACAAAAGGAAGCGACATTCTGAATTGACATTTGGATTGGGCAGATTAGTGTTATATTTACTTCTATAACTGTCGTATTTTGGAGTCCAGCTCCGAAGTTTTCAATGCCAATCAATCACAGAGAAGAAATGTGAAAAGCAGTGTGAATTCCTCTGTACCATTTGCTATGATTTTCTTTCTCTCTAAATTTATATGCGGTTTGACAAATGTTCTGTTCTGTCTGCTAGTTGAATGAGCTCAGTGTTTATTACAAATTTATTTTCAGCAACAGATTTTACATGCCACTATTAGAATTTCAAAATGAAACATTTCAAGGTGATCAAGATTAGAATGACGTGTGTATTGGCAAAAATGCTTCTGCTTTGCTTAATCATCCATCTCATCTAATATTTATTTCCAGCAACTCACTCTAATCCTGTTTAACGCTCATCTAACATAGATGTCTAAATCACCTTTGCAAAACTGTTTGTCATGCTTACCAGATGTATAGATGTAGTCAGTCTTTATTTTTGATAACAGAACTGGAAATCAATGTAGTTCATAGAATTCTATTAATACAGTATGTTACACAGGAGTCATAACATTAAATGTTGTTTCCAGCAAATCAGAGAATACGCTTAGATGAATTCATTGAAGTTCAATGAATACAATGTTAGTTACATCATCATGTAAGCTTTGATGACATTTCCATACCATCTATCATAGAGTAATGCTTATACTTCTTGTGTAAATTCTGACCTATTGTATGGCTAAATTATTTTGTTTATAAAATAGGCATCTGGATACTTTTCCCTAATAAATATTACCTAGCAAATTTAAAAAATACACTTGCAGAATGTGATCAGTAAGAAGTATTCAATCACTTGTTTAATTCAGTGCCACCTTATTTTGATGCATTTTGGCCAGTAGCATGTAGGGTTGAATTAATCAATATGTGACAGATCTGTTTGTTTCAGTTGACAGGGGTGTTTATAGATAATTTGTGATCCACAATAAAAGTCATATACTTTTGTTGCCACTGGCAAGGATACCCATCGCCCCGTTTCAATGCAGGGAATAGGATAAGCTTAGTAAGCAAAAGGAGATTGCTATTTTCCATGTTGTAGAATAGATAGAATGGAGGGGGAGGATAGTGGCCGTTAGACAGAAGCATTGTATACATCAGCATCAGTTACATTTAGTAATAGGAGACTGCTTAACTGTTCTACCTGCTCACAGTGTCATTTCTGATTTTAAAAACACTGGAAAAAAACATAATTAGATCTTTTATCAAAAACTCAGGCTTAGACCAGGGGTGATCGTACCATTGTATCAGACTATTTAGATAAGAGGCTAATATGCTGTAACATGTTAGCCTTGTTGCTAGGGATGAGCTTCGAGTTTGAGTCAAACACATGTTCGACTGGAACATTGCCTGTCCGCCTGTTCGGGGAACAACGAACAATTAGGGGTGTTCGTGGCAAATTCGAAAAGCCGCGGAACACCCTGTTAAAGTCTATGGGAGAAATCTAAAGTGCTAATTTTAAAGGCTAATATGCAAGTTATTGTCCTAAAACGTGTTTGGGGACCCGGGTCCTGCCCCAGGGGACATGTATCAATGCAAAAAAAGTTTTAAAAACTGACATTTTTTCGGGAGCAGTGAATTTAATAATGCTAAAAGTGAAACAATATAAGTGTCATTTCTGAAAGAAAAAAAGTCTTTTAAAAACGGACTTGCGGCTATAATGAATTGTCGGCTCTGGCAATTCAGAGAGAATTCATTCATAAAAATAAAAAAAAGCGTGAGGGTCCCCCAAATTCCATTACCAGGCCCTTCAGGTCTGGTATGGATATTAAGGGGAACCCTGCCATCAATTTAAAAAAAAAATTATGTGGGGTTCCCCCCAAATATCCATTCCAGACCCTTCAGGTCTGGTGTGGATTTTAAGGGGAACTCCACCCCAATTGTTTTTTAAAATGGCGTGGAGTTCCCCCCAAAATCCATACCAGACCCCTTATCCGAGCACGTTAACCTGGCCGGCCGCAGAAAAGAGGTGGGGGACAGAGTGCGGCCCTCCCCTCTCCTGAACCGTACCAGGCCACATGCCCTCATCATGGGGAGGATGTCCCCATGTTGATGGGGACAAGGGTCTCACCCCCACAACCCTTGCCCGGTGGTTGTGGGGATCTGCGGGCTGGGGGCTTATCAGAATCTGGAAGACCCCTTTAACAAAGGGGACCCCCAGATCCTGGCCCCCCCTATGTGAATTGGTAATGGGGTACATTCTACCCCTACCATGTTACGAAGGAAGTGTAAATAGTTGGAGCGGTGGTAATCCACTTGGTCCCGGCTTCCTGCTCCAATGTTGTCTGTATTCAGCGACGGGTGATCTCCTCTCCGGTCCAGCGATGAGAAGATCCATCCATCCAGAGCGCAGCATCGCCGACCTCCTCTCTCCACTGGACGCGAATGACGCGCTGGAGCTTTGACATTTCTTATATAGGGGAGGCAGGGCCACCCGTCACGTGAAAATGGTAGGGGTACAATGTACCCCATTACCAATTCACATAGGGGGGGACAGGATCTGGGGGTCCCCTTTGTTAAAGGGGTCTTCCAGATTCTGATAAGCCCCCTGCCCGCAGACCCCCACAACCACCGGACAAAGGTTGTGGGGATAAGGCCCTTGTCCCCATGAACATGGGGACATCCTCCCCATGTTAAGGGAATGTGGCCTGGTACGGTTGAGGAGAGGGGGGCAGCACTCTGTCCCCCCCCCTCTTTTCTGCGGCCGGCCAGGTTAATGTGTTCGGATAAGGGGTCTGGTGTGGATTTTTGGGGGAACGCCACGCCATTTTAAAAAAAAAAATTGGGGTGGAGTTCCCCTTAAAATCCACACCAGACCTGGAGGTCTAAAATGGATATTTGGGGGGAACCCCATGTCATTTTTTTTTTAATTGACGACGGGGTTCCCCTTAATATCCATACCAGACCTGAAGGGCCTGGTAATGGAATTTGGGGGGACCCCCACGCTTTTTTTTTTTATGAATGAATTCTCTCTGAATTAACAGAGCCGACAATTCACTATAGCCGCTAGGCAGTTTTAAATGACTTTTTTTTATTCAGAAATGACACTTTGAGCAGGGACAGTTCTATGTACAGTAAACATGCAATATTTAACATGCTAACTTTACACCCCCCATAGGTACGAAATTTAACCAGTTGCCGACCACCCACCGTCATTCTACGGCAGCAGGTCGGCACTGCTGGGCGAGAGCATGTAGCTCTACGTCCTCCCTTTAGAGGCCGCTAGGGGGGCGCGTGCACGCCAACGGCGGCCAAGCGCGTGCCCCCGCTCGTTCGTTACAGAGTGCGATCTCTGCCGGGCACCCGCGCTCATTCGTTACAGAGCGGGGACCGGGAGCTTTGTGTGCAAACACAAAGCTCTCGGTTCTGTCAGCGGGGGAAACGCTGATCTCCTGTTCATACAATGTATGAACAGGAGATCAGTGATTTCCCCTAGTGAGTCAACCCCCCCATACAGTTAGAACACACCCAGGAACACACTTAACCCCTTCCCTGCCCCCATAATGTTAACCCCTTCACTGCCAATGGCATTTTTATAGTAATCCAATGCATTTTTATAGCATTGATCGCTATAAAAATGACAATGGTCCCAAAAATTTGTCAAAATTGTCCGATGTGTCCGCCATAATGTCTCGGTCCTGAAAAAAAACGCTGATCGCGGTTACTAGTAAAAAAAAAATATTAATAAAAATGCCATAAAACTACCCCCTTTTTTGTAAACGCTATAAATTTTGCGCAAACCAATCAATAAACGCAAATTGCGATTTTTTTTTAAAGAAAACTATGTAGAAGAATACCTATCGGCCTAAACTGAGGAAAAAAAAAATGTTTATATATTTTTTTGGGATATTTATTATAGCAAAATGTAAAAAATATTGCATTTTTTTCATAGTGCAAAAAATAGAAGATGATCAAATACCACCAAAAGAAAGCTCTGGGGGAAAAAAAATTACGCCAATTTTGTTTGGGAGCCACATCGCACGACCGCGCAATTGTCAGTTAAAGCGACGCAGTGCTGAATCACAAAAAGTGCTCTGGTCTTTGACCAGCAATATGGTCCGGGGGTTAAGTGGTTAAAGTAATATTTCACTTTTATTGTTTCACTTTTAGCATTATTAAATTCACTGCTCCCAAAAAAACTGACGTTTTTAAAACTTTTTTTTGCATTGATACATGTCCGCTGGGACAGGACCCAGGTCCCCAAACACTTTTTAGGACAATAACTTGCATATTAGCTTTTAAAATTAGCACTTTAGATTTCAAATGTTCGAAATTCCATAGACTTTAACGGGGTTCTAAAAATCGCACCAACAATTGGTGTGTTCGCAAGTTCTGGTGCAAACTGAACAGGGGGGTGTTCGGCTCATCCCTACTTGTTGCCAGTGAACATTATTTTTTTTAATAAAAAAAATAAAAATATATATATTTTTTTTAATTTTCATTCTAAAAAAGTTTCTAAAAGTTCCTCAGAAGGAAGAGAGAATTCTTTTTTTATTTCCATTTTAATTTGAGAAAAAGCTGAAAGAGGCCTATTCGCACCCATGTTTACATTGTTGTAGTTAATGAGGAATGGTAATGACATTAATTTTCAATGGTACTAATAGAATACATTTCCATTGCATCACACAAAAACATGGTAACATAGTACTGTTCCTTGTGGTGGGTTGTGTCAGAAAGAATAGTGCATGTCTAATTTTCTGTTCATTAAAGTGTGTTGGCGACCCATTTAATTAGATTGCCCTAATGTAACACAAGTTAACAGGGTTTACTGTGTAAATTAATGCACCATAACAGACTATATAGATCTTAATGGGCCCTAGTGATGCCTAAAACTCACACTAGACACTAGGGTAGTGGCGGTCCGTTCATAGAGAGCACATGGGCGCCGGCCCCCCTATCAATGAGTCTGGCCCCCTAACCTACATACAGAGATGACGAACCATGGATTCAAATGGGGGGGGTGTTTTTTTTTTAGACATATGATTAGAGCTAGAGGCTCTAATAGGCTTAAAAAAAGGGTGGGCTCGGGACTAACTGAGCACAGTGATCTCTTAACCGATCTGGTGGTGTCAATAGCATTGTATTGACACTCGCAGCAGTTCTCAGAAGGCAGTGTGAACTGCCTGCGGGTGAGATGTGATGCAGGAACTGGTGCTGTATTCACGCTGGTTCCCGCATCGCATATGTGGGAACCTAGGCTTAAAGTCCACTGGAACACTTAGGCTGGGTTCACACCTATGTGAATTGGATGCGGATTTTTACACATCCAGTTTGCATAGCAGGAGAATATGACCGGCTCATATAGAGAGAGCCGATTCACATATCTCTGGGGCAGCTGCAGAGCGCACTGCACGGAAACATTGTGCATCTTTGGCTCAGTTTCAGGGCCAAATTCAGGCATAGATTCATCCCTGAACCAGAGAATGGGGACCCACAGCGTTCCTGTGTGATCTGCAGGCGGTTCCAATGTGAACCGAGTCTAACACTTCAATGTGTGTTGGTCTCCTGGACCCTCTGCAGCTCTCACTGTTTTCTTCCCCTGCCAACTTCTACATCATTGTAGGAAACAATAGTTACGGTACATGAAGTTTAGAAAGAGAAACCAGTGAAAGATAAAGATGACCCCCCCCAAAGGGAAATGTCTTTTAAATAATTGTGTGAGCTGCGGGCAAAGGAGAATATAGTCAGTAAATGATCTCAAAGTCAACCCTTTGAAGCTAAAAAGCAGGGCAAAACTATTGGATGATGGGACAGAAGAGGAAGGTAAATTTGGAGACATGTCCAACTGCTATCACAATATAAATGTTACAATCATTTAATTTGTAATTTGTTTCTTTACAACACCGAAAAATGTTCTATTTATGCTGAGAGTGTCTTGCCTACATCAGACCTACTTACAATTTTAGAGCCTTGAATATCCTGACATCTATTAGGGCGTGCTCAAGGCAAGTTATTTTCTTAAATCAGAACTCTTGGTAGACAGAAACCTCTGTATTTTTATTTATTTTTTTCAAATTGTAATATAGGGTACTATAGAGTATTTCCTGCATAGTTGCATTTACCCTGAGATGGAAAGGCATGACTGCCAGCCAATCAATTTTTGCACTACTGCACAGTATTGTCAGTCCAATACAAGAGCAAGCACATTGAGGAAGCCATCAGTGAATAAATGCTCCTTTAATATATTCAATTAAGAACTGTGTAGGTTATCTTTTAATCTGTGATGTCTTACTGCAGCAGAAAGATATAAGTCCAGAAATCCAGCTATGTTTCTGGCAGGAGTGACCAGCCTGGCTGAATAAAATAAAAAATATTTTATATTTCACATTCATTTTTTTTCTGTATATCCAATAGCATACAAAAAAAAAAAAAAAAATTATACTGCATGCAAAATTCAGCATGCATCAATACGTAAGTTGTGTCTGAGCTTTCTCCAATGTATATGTTATATTTTGATGATATATAATGGTGTCAGTCTCCATGAAAAAGCATAACTTGTGTATTCCTGGTAAGTCTCTGTGTGCTGTTACAATGCAATGTCTAGAGAGACCTGGTATGTTGAGTGAGCTCCAGGCCCAAACTATAATATTCTTTTATGAATATGAATTGTATGCTCAGCCGATGTGGAAACCACAGTGGGAGGCAGGACATACAGACAACAGTGAAGAGAAAAGCTAGCCACTCAGCTGTAAATCCCAGCATATGGTGCTTTATACTCCCTGCCCCCACTAAACAAATCTTTCTTTAATCCTTTTAAATATATTTATTGCCAAGCCTCTTACATTTTCTATTTTTTGTTTGGTGTATTGCATGCACAAAAGATGAGACTGAGAAACACATGGATTTCCTTAGTTTATGATCATGCTGTCCACTGATAAATGTAGGCATACATTGCGTGTTTGCAGCATGCAGCCTAGAATACAAAGGAAGTGTAATAGATTCTGCCTATGCAAAGATTACATTTATGACCTGTAGTATTAAACACTGGCTTTTTATAGCATACATGTTGAACATGCAGTACTGCTAGGGATCATGTGGGTTGTGAGTATACTATCATATAAAGATGTTTATTTATTCATGCTGAAATTTGGAATATACTACATTCTGTGAATGACAATACTATACAAATTCAGATTCAGATGCTGAATACTTTATTAATCCCAAAGGGAAATTACTAATCATGGGAGGTTCACACTGGTACGATACGTCAGTCATACGACTGTGGATCCGACTTTGCCCTACTTAATGTCTGACTTCCATCTGACTTTAATGAAAAGGATCCGATTTTGATCCCAACAATACTAGGCCCTTTGAGTCTGATATGGATCTTGAGGAAAACCCAAGCCCAAAAAAATAGCATAGGGTTTCGCTCACCCCCCTTTCCCTGTATTTTGGGGGCCCCCGGCCATTTTTTTGGGTGTGGGGGTTTTCCTTAAAATCCATACCAGATCAAAGGGCCTGGTATGGAATTGGGGGGGGGGGCAATATGCCTATTTTTTTCTTTTGGAGTAGGGTTCCCCTTAAAATCCTCAGAGCACAAGTCACATGCCAAATTCAGATCAGTTAAGATTATGATTCGACTTTGACCTGACTTTAAACCAATATTTAATGGGCTAAAGTGGGACCAAAGTTGGACCAAAGTGGTTCAGGAACCTTTTTCAAAGCCAGAATGACTTGTTGTGGACCAGTTAAGATGACTCTTATAAGGAACCATTGATTTATACATGTCATGCAACATGTGCTTCCAATGTCAGAGCGTATGTCGTACCAGTGTGAACCCATCCTAAGTCTTATACTATATACATTATACAGTATACTGAGTACAAATGCATAGTATACAGAATAGATAAAAGAAAAAGTCTACTCATAATATAAGTCAAATCATTACAGCTTTGTTACTGGATTCAAAACAGAAGTACCCCCCAGGTCCAATAAACTGGGAGCACACAAGTAAACTGAAACTCTTTTGTACATATTTACTTTCCAAATGCTGGTATACACAATAGGTTTCCCAGTGTGTGCCTATTGTGCTTAGCCTACTTTTTTTTGTATTTTTTATTTTTTTAAACAATAACTGGTTAGTCTGTTTTTAATGTTATGGCCTATACCTGTTGAATTATCATTAGATTTGTTTTGTTGGCATGCTTTTCTTTTTTCTCTATACTAACTATCAGTGATGGCTGGTGAAGTTTTAGGATGGGGGGTGCAAAACCCCGCCCCTCCATGTTTGGTCCCTCCCACTTCTCATAAGCCACACCTCTTATAGAATCCACCCACTCCATCCCCTGTATTCCACTTGCTTTGACTCATAGTGTCAGGAGTATACAGCTCAGCATCACAGCACAGAGTATATAACCCCAGCATCACAAATCATGGTATATAGCGCAGCCTTACAGATCGCCGCAAATAAACTAAAACATTACACTGTTAGTAATGAAGGACTCTAAATGGGCATGAGATTATCAGAGACTGCGGACATACTGCACGAGATTATCAGAGACTGCGAACATACTGCACAAGATTACCAGAGACTGCGGACATACTGCACGAGATTACCAGAGACTGCGGACATACTGCACGAGATTACCAAATACCAAATACTGCGGATATACTGCACAAGATTACCAGATACTGCGGATATACTGCACGAGATTACCAGAGACTGCGGATATACTGCACGAGATTACCAGATACTGTGGATATACTGCACGAGATTACCAGATACTGCGGATATACTGCACGAGATTATCAGAGACTGCAAACTAACTGCACAAGATTACCAGAGGGTTTTTGGTGGGGCCGTTGATGCGGGCCATTAAAATAAAAATAAAAAGTTAATAAGCGGTGGGTGGTGGGGTGCTGGGATCCGGCCGCTATTTTTGCCGAACATTACATAAAACAAGGGGAGTCCGGGCCAGCTTGTATTTTTGCTGAATTGAAAAAAATGTATTAATAAGCGGTGGGTGCTGGTATCCGGCCGCTATTTTAAACAACTGTAATAAGCAGCTTCTGTAGTACATAACAAGTTCACCAACTCTTGGATCTGTTCCCCTTGCCCTGTGTGTGGGTATACCAGAGACACCATTCATAATGACACACTGACCACAAAGTCTAAGGCTGCGTACACACGAGGAGACATTTCCGATGAAAACAGTCCGACGGACCGTTTTCATCGGACATGTCTCCTGGGAGATTTTGGTCTGATGTGTGTACACACAATCAAACCAAAATCCCCGCGGACAGACAGCGCGGTGACGTGGCAGTGACATTGATGCTGCCACGTCACCAAACCAGGAAGTAAAATGCTTCCATGCATGCGTCGAATCCATTTGACGCATGCGGGAGATTTCGGTCCGCTGGTTAGGTGTACTAACCAGCGGACATGTCTGACAGACAGCTTTCCAACAGACAAGTTTTAAAGCATGCTTTAAAATTTTGTCTGCTGGAAACCTGTCTGCTAGCTCGTACACACGATCGGATATGTCCGCTGGAACTAGTCTGCGGACCAGTTTCAGCAGATATGTTCGATCGTGTGTACGCGGCCTAAGACAAAAAGTGTAATGCATAAAGGCTGGTGCACCCTCAATATGCCTGTCAATGTATAAAACACAAGTAGATATACTGACAGAGCTGAGTGAAAAGGAAACATATGTGTAACGGTCACCACCGCTTACAACCTTCCATCCAACCACGACAAGCTTATCTGATACACTCCGACAATATTGCATACACGATCCATATCCTTTCCCAGAATAAGACGAGACAGAGCTCCGTTCTTGCTTCCAAAGATATGACAATTTATTAGTATTTTCTCAGCTTCTTATACAGTCTCAAGCATAATGCAGTTAATCACAGGACAATGCAATCTCCACCCCCCTTCACACCATGGGGGGCTTCAATCACACTCTAAAAGGCATTCAGGTAAGCTAACCATGTAGACCGGTCGGCACCGCATCTTCAATAGGGTTCAATTAACCTTGAATAGTAACACAGACATCTAGTTGAATAAGTTCTCTAGACAGCTTTATCACACAATGGCAGAGTCTTGTGAGAGTGGGTGCAATCAACACCTTCAACGGATTGTCTTTTCAGTGAATAGCCAACACCTTAAGATATTTCAATAGCATATTGTACAAAGGTATGACTCACTCTGATCTTGTAGACCTGAATTAACACCTTTCAAAAGCATGTGTGCCCAGATTGCATAGCTAACAGCTTTTGATATTTGAAGACATCCTGCAAACATGAACTATTATTAATGTCCCTTATTAATGTCTTCTGTAATATATGAATTATGATTCTTTGTCACCCTATGGCCCTAGTGGACATAAGGTGACCCTAGACATAGGAATATCTCAGTCTGTCACGGGCCATTTCGTTACATCTTGTCAGGGAGCCAGGCCTGTCTTCCGATCCTCGCACATGCGCAATAGAGCGGCGCTCCGGCATGTACCCGTGGCTCCATCCCCTGGGGTCGCTACGTCTCAAGCATCTCCCGCTCCGACTGTGGTTATGACTCAACCCGAACCCCGGGTCCCCATCCCGGAGCGATTTGCGGGCGACCGAAGAAGATATCGGGCCTTCAAGAACGCCTGCTCCTTGTATTTGGCTCTTCAACCTAGGACTTTTTGTTCTGAATCCGTAAAAATAGGGTTTGTGATCTCCCTTTTGGCCGAAGAGCCGCAAGCCTGGGCGCACAGTTTGATGGAGCAAAGGAGCCCCATCCTGGACTCAATTGATTCCCACTTTGAGCACATGGCTAAATTATACGACGACCCACAGCGCACAGCCACGGCTGAAGCCGTTCTCCATAACCTGGCTCAAGGAAGAAGACCCGTGGAGGACTACACGGCCGAGTTCCGTAAATAGTCGGCCGACACGGGCTGGAATGAAGCCGCCCTGAAGTACCAGTTCTGCCTGGGGCTCGCTGAAGGCCTCAAGGATGAGCTGGCAAGGACTGAAACCCCGGCCATGCTGGAAGATCTGATCCAAGCCGCTACCCAGTTAGTCCGGCGCCTACGAGAACGGCGCTCTGAGCGCTTTCAAAATGCACGTCCCACCTGGACACCCCCAAGGCCCTCTCCAGCTCTTCCGCCTCCAGCGGCTTCTCCAGTCTCCACGTTTCCTGACCCTGAGCCGATGCAGCTTGGACTTGTCCGGGCGCCTCTCACCTCCGAGGAAAGACAGCGTAGGCGCCAAGCCAATCTATGCCTGTACTGCGGAGCGGCTGGCCACTTCCTCCGTGGTTGCCCCATAAGACCTAGTAAGTCGAAGCCGCCACCTGCCTACAATTTCCATGTTGCTAACTTCCCTCAGACTCATGTTGTGCTTTTTATTTCTCTACAGCTACCAGCAGGGGCAACCCGGCTCCCAGCCATTGTTGATTCAGGGGCATGCAGCTGCTTCCTGGCTCACAAACTTCATGTGCCACTTCGCATTAAAGATCATCAGTTACAGATCCACCTGGCCGACGGCTCGCTGCCCCGATCCGGACTTATTACTCACGAGACTCAACCCATCTGTGCCACCACGGACTCAGGCCACCGAGAGTTCCTATGTCTGGATCTTATTCCGTCTCCTCTATTCCCCATCATCTTGGGCCTCCCTTGGTTACAGGCGCATCAACCCTGCATTGATTGGCTAAAGAAAGAAGTCAGTTTCACATCTTCATACTGCGCCCAGAGTTGCTTTCCACCTTCAGTCACCGTCTGTTCCGCTATCACAACCCCACCAGAAAACCTTCTGCACGTCCCCTCCGTCTATCTTGAATTCAAGGATGTATTTGATAAACAGCAAGCCGACTCTCTCCCACCTCATCGGCCATACAATTGCCCTATTGACTTACTACCTGGATCCGAGGTCCCTTTCGGGCGTATATTCCCATTATCCGAGACCGAATTAAAGGCCCTCAAGGCCTACATTGATGAAAATTAAAAAAAAAACTTCATCCGCCGGTCTTCCTCTCCAGCCGGGGCAGGTATCTTCTTCGTGGAGAAGAAAGACGGCTCGTTGAGGCCTTGCATTGACTACCGTGAACTCAACAAAATTACCGTCAAAAAACAGTACCCGCTGCCTCTGATTCCAGAACTTTTTCAGCGCTTCCGGTCCGCTCAAGTTTTTCCAAGCTAGATTTGAGGGGCGCCTATAACCTCATTCGGATCAGGTCCGGAGACGAATGGAAAAAGGCCTTTAGGTCTCGATTTGGACATTTCGAGTACTTGGTGATGCCCTTTGGGCTTTGCAATGCCCCAGCCACCTTCCAACATCTTGTCAATGACATCTTTCGTGAATATCTAGATGATTTTTTGGTGGTCTACTTGGATGATATTCTCATCTTTTCAGCCTCCATTGAATTACACCGGTGCCATGTCAAAGTGGTTCTTGCCATACTAAGAAAGCATAAACTTTACCTGAAAGCAGAAAAATGTGAATTTGAGAAGGCCTCAGTACAATTTCTAGGATTTATTCTCTCCACCAGTGGGGTCGCCATGGACCCGCAAAAAGTAGAGGCCATCCAAGCGTGGCCAGCTCCGGTCGACAAGAAGGCGGTGCAGCGGTTTGTTGGTTTTGCCAATTTCTATAGACGATTTATCGTTGGATTCTCCTCCATCGTGGCACCCATTACTAAACTTACCCGACAAGGCGGTCGCTTCCACTGGTCACCAGAAGCTCAGGAAGCCTTTGAAAAGCTTAAATCCGCCTTTTCCTCTGCTCCGGTCCTACGACATCCGGATCCAACTCTACCCTTTACCCTGGAGGTAGACGCTTCTGAGACAGCCACCGGGGCCATCCTATCACAGAGACAAGGGGTGAAGGCTCTGCTACATCCTGTGGCCTACGCCTCTCGGAAGCTAACTGCCCCCGAGAGAAACTACGATGTAGGGGACAGAGAGCTGCTTGCCATTAAGGTGGCCCTAGAAGAATGGAGATACCTACTGGAGGGGGCGGCTCATCCCATCATGATCTTCACAGATCACAAGAATCTCGAATACTTACGTTCAGCAAAACGCTTAAGACCCAGGCAAGCTCGGTGGGCGCTTTTCTTTTTTAAGGTTCAATTTCCATATTTCTTATCGACCCGGCTCAAAGAATGGAAAAGCGGATGCCCTTTCCAGGATGTTCCTCAAAACCCCTTGCACTGCAGAACCCAGTACCATCCTGTCACCTCGGAATTTTCTTTTACTTTCCCAAGTGGACTTGTTAAACTCTCTCAAAACGGCTTCCAGACAGTGTTCCGATCCGGAAATTGAGGCACTGGATAAACACGACGACTTACTATGGTCAAGGGGGAAAATTTTTGTACCAACGGAAGCCAGACGATTGATCTTGAGTACCTTCCATGACCACAAGTTAGCAGGACATTTTGGGGCACGGAAAACGGGTGAACTGATTTCTCGGTCTTTCTGGTGGCCCAGGTGGAGACAGGACTGTAAAATCTATGTTGCTTCATGCATTCGTTGCCAACGAAACAAGGGTCCCAATACTAAGTCCTGGGGATTGCTCAAACCCTTACCTATTCCGGAACGTCCATGGGCAGAAATTTCCATGGACTTCATTGTGGACTTGCCTCCATCTGGAGGCTTTACTTCAATCCTGGTCGTGGTGGACCGACTCTCTAAAATGTCCCATTTTGTGCCCATGGTAGGAACTCCCTCTGCGGCAGAAACAGCCAGGACTTTTTTCAAGGAAGTTGTTAGGCTCCATGGGGTTCCCAGAAGTATCGTCTCTGACAGGGGCAGACAATTTACATCCAGATTCTGGAAAGAACTTTGTAAGGCCTTGGAAATCAAGAGCTGCCTCTCCTCGGCTTATCACCCCCAGAGCAACGGCCAAACAGAGAGAACGCACCAAACTTTGAAGCAATACCTGCGATGCTTTTGTTCCTCCTCTCAAGACGATTGGTCGTCCCTGCTACCATCCGCAGAGTTCTCCTACAACAACTCGGTACATTCCACCACCAATCAAACCCCCTTCTGGTCCAACTTTGGATTTCACCCATCATTCCTCCCGGATGATCTACCAGAAATACCTGTCCCAGCTGTTCAGGAACATCTAACAGCTGTCCAGTCAAATTTTCTGAAGCTTCAGGGGATGATGCGACAGGCCCAAGAGGATTATAAAAAAATTTATGATAGAGGAAGAAAAGAGTGCCCAGCCTTTAAAATCGGGGAGGAAGTCTGGCTTTCCGCCACTAACCTAAAATTACCTGTGCCTTCTCGCAAACTTGGCCCGAGGTTCATTGGTCTCTTCAAGATCAGACGGAAAATCAATGCCGTGGCCTTTGAACTTGCCCTACCGGACTCTTACAGGATCCACCCTGTTTTTCACTCCTCCCTCCTTAAACCCGTTGTGCCTAACCCTTTTGGCGGAAGAGGGGACCCCCACCTCCACCAGTTGAGATTGAGGGTGAACTTGAATTCGAAGTGGAGGCCATCGTGAGTTGTAGGAAGAGGGGTAGGCAACTCGAGTACCTGGTCAAATGGAAGGGGTACCCACCGGAGGACAATTCCTGGGAACCTTCTAAGAATCTACATGCCCCACGCCTAATCCGTGCCTTTCACCAGGAACATCCGGAGCTGATGGCCAGTTTGGGCGTCCGGAGTCCGCCCCTTGGGGGGGCACTGTTAGGGATCCAGGCCTGTCTTCTGATCCTCGCACATGCGCAATAGAGCGGCGCTTCGGCGTGTACCCGTGCGGGAAAGGCGCGCACACGCGCGCATGCGCGGTCTGGCGACGCAGCGTGCACATGGGCACGCGCACGGGCGCGCACCTTCCGGGAACCAATCAGAGGCCTGACCAGGCTATTTAAACCAGCCCCTGTCTTATGGCAGGTTGCTGGTTTGTCTTCAGCTTGTGCTTGGACTCTCTGCCGATTACCTGAACCTTTGACCCGGATTTCCATACGACTCTCCTCTCGCCCTGAAGTTGACCTTCCGTACGACTCTCCTCTCGCCCTGAAGTTGACCTTGGCTCTTGTTCCTGGATACGCTGTCTTCTATAATCCCTGACTTCTGGCTTGACTTTGTACTTGTTGACCTCTCCAACCCCTGAACCTCGGCTTGCTCTCTGGACCTGTTCTCAGTCTGATGCACATATTTTTACAGAAAAAAAAATGTGCATTTATTATTTTCCCAGCAGGAGCCTGGAAAGATCATAGGTGCAATGTGAATTCCTGCAGACATGTACTTTGGCTTTCAGTCCATACCTTTGCATGAGCTTTCTGTTTGGAAGTAAGATAGCATGTGTACAAGAGCGCATATCAGTGCTCTTAGTGTGGGCTGAGGCCTGCACAGCCACACTTTTTCAAAAAGTGACAGTGGATGTGGGCAGAAGAACCTCAGACAACTGTCATGGAGAACAGACATCAGGGGGAGAGGCTGCAGGAGCTGGAATATGTTACATGTTCCACCCTAAATACTGATGGAATATGTAAAAAGTTCTGAAAGTGAACATATCCTTTAACCACTTCCCAACCAGCCCCCACAGTTATACTGCTGTATGTCGGGTCTTTGAAGCCGCGTACACATGATCGGTCAAAACCGATGAAAACTCACTGAAGGACCGTTTCATCAGTCCAAACCGAGCGTGTGTGGGCCCCATCGGTCAGTTATCCTTCGGTCAAAAAAAAGAGAACTTGCTTTAAATTTTGACCGATGGACGCCTGACCGATGGGTCAAAACTGATCGTAAGTATGCAAAAGCATCAGTTAAAAGGCTGCGCATTCTCAGAATCAAGTCGACGCATGCTTGGAAGCATTGAACTTCGGTTTTTTTTAGCACGTCGTTGTGTTAAAACAGCATTTCAACACGATCGTTTTTTTAACCAATGGTGTGTAGGCACATCAGACCATTAGTCAGCTTCATCGGTTAACCTTCGGACTGTTCTCATCGGATGGACTGATCGTGTGTAAGTGGCCTAAGATGCTGAAGCAGGCGTGCATACGCCACCGCCAGGCACCAGCGATCGCCCATGACAGAGCAAAAACCGGTATCTGTGTGTGTAAACACACAAATCCTGGTTCTGTCAGGGGAGAAAAGAGAGATTGTGTGACCATGCAATTGTCAGTTAAAGCGACGCAGTGCAGTATCGCAAAAAAATGGCCTGGTCAGGAAGGGGGCAAATCCTTTTGAGGGTGAAGTGGTTAATCAGGGTATACAGGCATAGTTTGTTTTTGTTCAACCCCACATCCACACAAGCAATGTGGGTGCAGGTATCTCCCCTGTCATGCTAATGTATTCTGACAATGGGGTCTACCCCCCCATCAGAATACACTGATCAGCACTGCAGCCACTGACTGCATGCACTGATTAAATGATGGTTTTCCATCAAGACTGTTTGAAAAATGTTGGTCTAACGACTGGCTTCTGTTAAACAGAGAGGTCTACACAGGTACCAAAATGTGTCTGGTTCCTGCTGACCCGGCCAAAATCTTATACGTGTATACCTAACTTTACAGAAATTGTTGTAATGGAGATAGTTCACCTTCAGTGTGTTTCTTTCTTTCCTCAATGAAACTGGAGTTAGTGTAGTGCAACCTCTCAAGCCCCATACACACTATCAGTTTTCCTGATGGTTTTCTCTTCAGGTTTACCAAAACCATCTAATATGAGGTCAAACCTCAGGAGTTTCAATTTGCATGCAATCAGGCAGGCCCTTGCACTACATGGTTTTGGTAAACCTGAAGAAAAAACCATCAGGAAAACTGATAGTGTGTATGGGGCTTCACAGGAGTGTTCAGTAACTCATTGACAACTCACTACTAAACTATACATCCACAAACCAGAGTCTTCACTACAATACTACATATTACAACATACTGTCTATGCACATTATAAGCCTGCCTAACTCCTTTATATGCCGATTCTTCACCAAGTTAGGCATCTAGAATTTAAAGGGAAGCTTGCTGGTACAACAGATAGTCTTTATAGCCAGACAGTTTGGCTACAATAAATTAAGGTGACTTAGGCCTCGTACACACTATCAAATCTGTCTGTTCAAATCGGTCGGACCGACCGATTTGAACAGATCTGTCTGCTGGCATTTTGGTTTGCTCGCGTGTACACACGAGCAAACCAAAATCCCCGCCAGCAGACAGCGCGCTGACGTGTCGGTGACGTGGCGGTGACGTTGACGCCGCCACGTCACCGCACCAGGAAGTAAAACACTTCCGCGCATGCGTCAAAATCATTTGGCGCGTGTGCGAGAAGACATGTCTGCTGCTTAGCATACTAACCAGCAGACATGTCGGGCGGACGGGTTCCCAGCCGACAGATTTCAAAGCATGTTTGCCCGTACAAACGATCGAATCTGTCTACTGAAACGGTCTAGCAGACCGTTTCCAGCAGACAGATTTGATCGTGTGTACAAGGCCTTAGGGATGTAAGGGACACAATTTACTACACTATCTGAAGTAAAAATGTTAACGGCCCCGTACACACGACCAAGTTTCTCGGCAGAATCCAGCGAGAAGCTCGCTGGGAGAAGTATTCTGCCGAGAAAACCGGTCGTGTGTACACTTTCGACGAGCAAACCGTCGGGAAGCTCGTCGAGCCAAAATAGAGAGCATGTTCTCTATATCCTCGTTGTTCAATGAGGAAATTTGGCTTGACGACCTTTTCGACCGCTCATCGGGAACCACGCCGGGCGGAACAATGAGTTTCGCCCGACGAGGTTCACGGTTCTCGGATGTGTGTACGGGGCCTTACTTCTTTCAACTAGTCTTTCAATTATTTTTCCATTACAATGGCACAATGAAAGAGAAAATATGACATTTTTTTTGGGTGACAAGTTCCTCCTTTGGACACTAATAAAAAATACTGGTTATGCATTTTATTATATATGTTATTGCCGGTTTGGAGTTGCTTGCAAAGTAAAAACCAGGAAAGTAAAACTGATAAAGTGATTACAATGCATGAGTCCATATATCAAATGCCTATCCCAGATGTATGATTTGCATGTTGTAATCTCTTTTAATTGCAAATGTACCAAACATAAGTTGAGTATTCTAGACAAAGCATACTCGTAGTGCATTATAAAAGTATATAATGGGGCATATACTGTACAGTTAAAAAAAATCAGAAAGCATTTGTCATATTCTTCATACCCTTCCCCCTGCCAGAGCGTTGCTTAGACATAACACAATATGTAAGAACAGTTAACCTCTTGCAGACTTATTTTATGACTTTGCTACCAGAAGGGCTTGTATCGCGTTTGTTCTAATTTTAGAGGCAATCTGAGATGCATTTTAATTTAGTTTTATGTCTTTTGCTGAAAGGCTATGTAATATATTACTGGTGGCCCTTTTACACCATGTCTGAGGGCATGTTCTGTAACAAATCTTTCAAGAAAGCACATAATAAAATATACCTTTGGGCTTATTTAATACAGCAATGCAACAAAATAATATGCATGCAGAGAGTGCAGCCACTTTTGCATCTAAAGATTGCTGGTTGGTTAATATGAGTTTTTATTATTATTAATATTATTATTATTTGTTTTGCTACATAGCCTGCTAGCATAAGGGGAGCATGGCACCATAAAAAAGCATATGCCTGTTTCTGAACGGAGATCACTGGAACAAAATGTATTTGACTATGTTCTCTTTGTTTGCATCACAACAATCGTTGGATTCATATTCTTTCTTTTGGAAATATGTGGGCATTAATTATTTTCTTTGGTTTCTAATCTAAGATACCATGGTGAAAAAAATCCACATACAAACATGTAGGAACTTCAGTCAGAGACGATTATATATGTGCTTTTGTTTGGGGCTTTTTGTAATGCTGGCAGTTTAAAACTCAGTTCCACTTTGTGCAAAAAAATAATTAATAGATTCCCCACAGCTCATGAAAATAATAAAGCCTCTCCAGCTGTTATACTTACCTGATCTCCAGGCCGTCCCTTGCAGACTCACCAATATATCAATTCAGCACCTCTCCTTTTCTAGGAGGAATGATGTCAAGCAGTGACAGCCCGCAATGCAGGGTGCAGGGGTGCCACCCCCCTAATCATGTGTCCAGCCCCCTAATCTACATACAGGGCGCTGGATGCATGGACTCCAATCGGGTTTTTATTTTTTTATTTTTTATCAAGCACGTGATTAGCGCTAATGTCACACTGATTCTCGTCCCAGACAATATGAAGCAGGTCCCGAGACCCATTTCCCAATTGGCCAAAAGGAGAAATGGTCCAATTAGCCCAGGAGGAGAAGGGAGGAGACACTGTGAGTCTGAAGAGGAGAAACAAGAGGAAGCCACCGCTCGTCGCCTGCACCATAGATGAAGTAAGTGCCGGCCTGGGAGCCGGTGGACTGGCCGCACTCCAACCCCCCCCCCCCCACCGCCACTGATGCCCAGTATTATTCACCCACTTTCTGTGAGCTTGGAACATCAAGGCTCTTCCACCCACCAAGGATTATGGCAGGATGTAGAAGAGAATGTGGCAACATTTAGGATCTGCCAACCTCCAGAGAATGAGAAGAGAAAGAGAACCTGTGTGTCACGAAACCAGATCGAAGACCTGGAAAATATAAATGCGCATTGATTTTTTTTTAAGAAGTCAGTACTCCAGAGAAGGAGGAATAGGGAGAAAATGTGGGCTATGTATACATTTTAAAGCACCCCTTACACTGCTAAAATACTCCCTGTTATCCAATATGAATTCTGTTCATCTCTCACAGCTGCTGCCTCCCTGTTTGCCTGCTGTTACTCTGTGTGAGACAGAGGCATAATTATCTGTTCTGGCCGAGGCAGAACATTTTGTTTATGCCTATGTTCTATATTTTAATATATTTTTTCTCTACCCATAATACTGTACAATGTGCTTACTTCATTTATAATATTCATTGTACAGTCACACTTTGTCTAACTGAAGCCTACCGTTTCCACTCACAGGGTCACAAATGCTAGGTGAACAAGAATGTTACTTATTGATTTTATACACATACAGTATATCACATACATATTCAAGGGTAATATTAAAGTTAAGCGGAGCAGAAAAAGTACACATTAGGTAGCAGGTTTGGTACCTAGGTCTAAGTTGATTTTCTGGATAAGCAATGTTGGTCTAGTTTACATATTTGTCTTATGACATAAGCAAACAAGAATACACTACTAGTATTAGCAGCAGCAAACACTGTAGGTAAGTGTAAAAAACTGTGAAGAGTTTATCTTTTAAAGTGATAAAAAACTCTCTATCCTTATTTTCACCTACAGATAAGCTTATAATAGAACTTACTGTACATGTAGGTTAAATGAATATCTTCTAAACATGCACCATTTAGGAGATATTATAGTGAGCAGCAGATGGTAAAGTCAGATCTCTGTGCCACGGCTGTGACGTCATAGTGGCTTGGCCATGAAAGCATTCGCAGCCTGCTTTGTTTCAAGGTAAGTCTTTCATGTGCTAGTATGCAATGCATACTGGCACATTATGCCTTTACCTTGCAGGGAGAGATTGTTTTTTTTTTCAATGTTTACTACTGCTTTAAGTAGCTGCTTTGTCTAGTACAATTTATGTGCACACGTGTAGATTTTGGCACTGGGATCTAGTGATCATGAGTTGCAATTGTGGCAAGACCAAAAAAGTGCTTGAAAGTCTATATTGCATTACCTGTTCCGATTGATACTGGTTGCACCTTCAGTCCTCTCCCTTTCTTACAGATTGATATCTATGTTCTCATTTTCAACCATAGAGACAGTGGGGGTCGATTTACTAAAACTAGAGAGTGCAAAATCAGGTGCAGCTCGACATTAATCAGCTTCCAAGTTTTAGGCCAGGTTCACACTAGTATGACACGACAGTTGTACGACTGTGGATCCGACTTGTCCTACGTCATTGAACAGAATCCAACTTTGATCCCGACAATAGCAGGCACTTTGAGTCTGGTATGAATCTTGAGGAGGAACCCCTTGCCAAAATATATTAAAAAAAACATCGTAGGGTCTTCCCCCCCATGACCATACCAGATTCTTCAGTCTGGTATAGATTTTTAGGGTAACCCCCACGCCAAAATAAAAAACAATTGACGTGGGCCCCCCAAAATCCATATAATAAATTTTTTACATTTTTTTGCGGTGAATGGGTAGGGGTAAAATTGTACCCCATAATCATTAACATAAGGTGGGGGGCTAGGATTTGGGCCCCTTTGTTAAAGGGGGCTGGTGGATTTTGATAAGCCCCCCGCCTGCAGACCCTGGCAACCACCGATCAGGGTTGTCAGGAAGAGGCCCTTGTCTCCATCAGCATGGGGACAAGGTGCTTTGGGGTGGGGGGAGCTCTCTTGCCCCAAAGCACCCACCCCCCCATATTGAGGGCATGTGGCCTAGAATAGTCCAGGAGGGTGGGTGCTCGCTCGCCCCCCCCCCCTTTCCTGAACTGGCAGGTTTGCATGCTTGGATAAGGGTCTGGTATGGATTTTTTTTAGTGAACCTCACACCTTTTTTTCTTATTTTGACGTGAGGGTTCCCCTTATGCCAAGTACACACGATCGGTTCATCCGATGAAAACGGACTGATGAATTTTTTCATCAGATGTCCGATGAAGCTGACTTTCATCAGCCTTGCCTACACACCATCAGTTAAAAATCTGATTGTGTCCAATGCGGTGATGTAAAACACAACGACGTGTAGAGAAAAATTAAGTTCAATGCTTCCGAGCATGTGTCGACTTGATACTGAGCATGCGTGGATTTTTGACCGATGGATTTCCCCACAGACGATCGTTTTTTTCTATCGTTTTTTTAACCATCAGAAAATTTTAATCACTTCAAAACCCGGCTATTGTCATATGACGTCCGCAGATGAGATTTCCCATCCTGGACGGACGTCATATGACGTCCTTGTCTTCCTGCCACTACTGCAATTACCGGGTGGAGGGGGTTCAGTGGCAGCGTGTCCGGCTGTATCCAATCACAGCCGGTCACTATGCAGAGCAGCTGGGGGGCGCGCAGCGCGGCGATCGGGGTTGAGGCTTTTCCCCTCAGACAAAGCCCAGCCCCGATCAGAGTAAAGAGCCAATGAAATGGCTCTTTACCACGTGGCAGGCTGTGTCCAATCACAGCCTGTTCACAAATGTAAGCAAGCAGCTGTGTAACTGCTGTTGCTGGGCTCTCCTCCTCACACACCGTTCCAGTGTGAGGCGAGAGCAATCTAACAAACAGTGAGTGAATATTGTACAACTACTGTGCCCAGATTGGCCCCCCAATAAAGCATACCCCTGCCATCAGTACCCATCAGAGTACCCCTGCCATCAGAGTACCCCTGCCATCAGTACCCCTGCCATCAGAGTACCCCTGCCATCAGTACCTGCCATCAGAGTACCCGCCATCAGAACCACTTCAGAGTACCCGCCATCAGAGTACCAGCCATCAGAGTACCAGCCATCAGAGTACCTGCCATCAGAACCACTTCAGAGTACCTGCCATCAGAGTACCCGCCATCAGTACCACCTCAGTGTACCTGCCATCAGTACCACCGCATAGTACCTGTCATCAGTACCTGTCTGAGCTCATCAGAGTACCTGTCCATCCATCCCATCAGAGTACCCGCCATCAGAATACCTGTCCATCCACCCCGTCAGAGTACCTGTAATCCCATCAGAGTACCTGTCCATCCATCCCGTCAGAGTACCTGTCCATCCATCCCATCAGAGTACCTGTAATCTCATCAGAGTACCTGTCCCGTGAGCCCATCAGAGTACCTATCTGCAGCCAATTACTACCAAGGTGCAGCCCATTAGTCTCTGATGTGCAGCCCATCAGTGTCAACCATCATACAGCCATGTCCAGAAAGGTATACACGGCAGAAGAGGCATACCAAATACTGAGTCAGACCGATGAGAGCAACGGGGAGCTCTCACTGGCCAGTTACAGTTTTGATTCCGATTCAGAATATGAGCCCCCCGAAGGCAGCACATTAGGATGCGAATTAGAGGAGGAAGCAGTCTGTCCAAAAAGACGACGGTCTGAACACCAGGCAGCTACCAGTAGTGCCAACGGCACTAGACCCCAGGAGGAGAGGCCCAGTACAAGCGCTGCTGGACCCCAGGAGGAAAGTCCCAGAATTGCACGCCAAAGAATTAGGGCCCAAACCCAGCTACCAGATACCTTGGCAAACTCATTGTGACTGTCTTCTAGAACAGGGTCTGCCATGATCCCCCCTTTCACAGCACAGCCAGGTGTTCAGGTCCACACTGAGGGTTTTTCAGAAATAGCTTTTTTTAATTTATTTTTCCCTGACTAATTAGTTCAAGACATCGTGGAAAAAAAACAACCCTTTTGCCCAACAATTAATTCAAAACAACCCCAGCTCAAGCTATGCCCGCCCTTTTGAATGGAGACCCCTAACAGTTATGGAGTTTAAATAGTTTTTAGGCCTAACACTCAATACGGGGCTTACAAAAAAAATGAATTGCATAAATATTGGTCGACCCATCCACCATATGCCAATTTTTTAATCAGCCATGCCCAGGTCCCGATATGAAATTATAATGCGGTTCCTGCATTTTAGTGACAACTCACAGTGCCCCCCCAAATCACCCAAACTTTGACAAACTATATAAAATTCGCCCCCTAATTAATTTTTTTCCAAGAAGTTTGCCGAACTTTATGTCCCTGACAAAAACATTTCTGTGGACGAATCCCTGGTGCATTTCACAGGCCGGCTGGGTGAGGTATGGCTTGAAGCTCAACAAGCTCTGTGAAAGCACCACTGGTTATCTTCACTCATTCCGCGTGTACGAAGGCAAAGATTCCCAGCTCCAGCCCCCTGAGTGTCCATCGTATATGGGAATAAGTGGAAAAATTGTTTGGGATTTGGCATTCCCACTCCTCCAAAAGGGGTATTATATTTACATGGACAACTATTACACCAGCCTGCCCCTTCTCCGCCACCTCTACCTAAAAAAAACTCTGGCCTGTGGTACAACCAGAAAAAAACGAAAGGGCTTCCCACAGCACCTTGTCACCACAACCATTCAAAGGGGGGAATCGGCAAGCTTGAGAAACGAGGAAGTGTTGGCTCTGAAGTGGAGGGATAGGAAAGATGTGTACATGATGTCCACCATCTGTTATGACACGCATGTCTGAGCTCAAAATGTATGGATCAGAACTGCGGAGGCTTCTCAGGTTTGAACCCTGGTTTCACTCTCAATCTCTGAAGAGAGTTAGGGTTCAGTCATCACAGCCTCAGAGTACAAATGATACTTAATAAGCGTAGTTCTGTCTAAAAGTACTGCTAAAGTCTATCAGGTGAGGAAATTATGAGGCTATGTTGAATCGGACATGGAAGGCTTCTAGGAATACTTGGTTAATAATAACACAGTTCCAAATCATATATTAACGACGTGGCAGGTATACTTGACCTCTATTAATACTTGGTAAAATGGCTTAGTCCACAAGCATGAATGAAATACTAGGCAGGTATGTTAGGCATCCAAGAGCTCATGGGTATCGAAAGCATAGTGCACAAGCATGTAAGAAATACTAGGCGGCTATATTAGGCATCCAAGAGCAGATGGGTATCAATGGCATAATGCACAAGCACAAATGAAATACTAGGCAGGTATGTAGGCATCCAAGAGCACATGGGTATTAATGGCATAGTCCACAAGCACAAATGAAATACTAGGCAGGTATGTAGGCATCCAAGAGCACATGAGTATCAATGGCATAGTCCACAAGCATGATTGAGATATTAGGCAGGGTAGTTAGGCTCAGAGTACTTGCGGTTGTTTGCGGAGGCCGTTCTGTGGTAGTGGTCCAGTTTAGGGTTGGCCTCTTGGAAGGTGTAGATTGAAGAGGTGCCTGATGGTCCCCAAGTGACAGCAGGCATCCTGATAAAATAGTGGAACGCCTAGCTGTCGGACCTGGGCGTTCAAATAAGCCGTGGGGATGAGGGGGAGGAGTCTCGGCTAAGTACGGCGCGCAGCTGAGAGGACAAGATGCAGCTGTGCCCGTTCTAGTTGTTAGTAACGACGGCGGCATTACACCATCCATGATGACACCTCGGTGGAACTTCGCAGAAGACGCAGAACCATTCGCAAGCCTTCCTGCATCAATGAATACAATAAATACATGGGGGGGTGAATTTAAATGACCAAATGTTGCAGCCCTATCTTTTAACCTGAAAATCCCTATTCTGGTATAAAAAAGTCGCAATTTACTTTTTTCATTTGGCCCTTTTAAATTCTTTCATCATCTATCAAAAATCAACGGAGAGACCCACCACCTTCATAAATATTATCGAAAAAATTGTCACTTCCCTGATATATCCGCAAGTATCCCCCCCCCTGAAAGCATTCACTCCCATTGTGTCAGCAGACTACATGAGCGCCAATTTTCTGGAGCCTATTCCACCATCACGGTCCGGAAGACGACGCCCAAAAAAATGTCGGGTGTGCACCAAAAGAGGAATTAGGAAAGACTTCCATTTTCCCGACTGTCCCTCCCAACCTGGCCTTTGCCTAAGAGAATGCTTGATGGTCCTGCCTGCTCCCTGGACACATACTCTGGCTGTGCTGACCATACCCCTGCCTGCTGCATGTACTAACTATGGACAGTATTCCTGCCTGCTGCATGGACGATCCTTTGATCCTTTTGCTGCTGATGACCACATCCCTGCCTGCTATCTGGACCAATGCTTTGGCTGTGCTAACATCTCTACCTGTACTGACTATTCCTGCCTGCTGCCTGTTTTGCTGTCGCTGTCTACGTTCCTGTCTGCTGCCTGGACCATTGCGCTCCTCTGTGGACCAGTGCACTACTAAAACCGCAGGTAATTTTTTCTTTACCCTTTGCTCACCAGAATGTATTTTGGTTTGTAATTGGTATGTACAGTACATGTTTTGTGTTAGAAATATGAAGGGCCTTCAACAATGTGATAGGTTGGCAGGAATTTATGCTCCTAGAACACCTGACAGTGCTTCTTAGATGTTGGGCCTCTGTATGTGTCCAGGATGTGTAAAAGTCTCACACATTTGGTTACGCCATACTCAGGAGGAGTAGCAGAATGTATTTTGGGGTGTCATTTTTGCTATGTACATGCTATGTGTTGGAAATATCTTAGAAATGGACAACTTTGTGTAAAAGAAATTTGTTTTTTTATTTTTTTCCCACAGCTTCCAAAAACGTCTGGAAAAAAATGAACAGTTCAAAAGACTAATTTTGCCTCATAGATTATATGTTGACGTGTTAGCTTTCCAAAATGGGGTCATTTTGTGGGCGTTTCCATTGTCCTGCTCCAGGGTCTTCAAACCTGTAATAGGTGGTTGAGAAATGGTGGTGGTTGTAGAACGCCTGACAGTGCTTCTTAGATGTTGGGCCTCTATATGTGTCCAGGATGTGTAAAAGTCTCACACATTTAGTATCGCCATACTCAGGAGGAGTAGCAGAATGTATTTTGGGGTGTCATTTTTGCTATGTGTTGGAAATATCTTAGAAATGGACAATTTTGTGTAAAAAAAATGTGTTTTCATTTTTTTCCCAGTTTCCAAAAACTTCTGGAAAAAAAATTAACCATTCAAAAGACAAATTTTGCCTCATAGATTATTCATTGAGGTGTTAGATTTCCAAAATGGGGTCATTTTGTGAGCGTTTCCATTGTCCTGGTGCTCCAGGGTCTTCAAAACTGTAATAGGTGGTTGAGAAATGAGATGTGCAATTTATGCTTGTAGAACGCCTGACAGTGCTACTTCAATGTTGGGCCCTCTGTATTTGGTCAGGCTGTGTAAAAGTCTCACACATTTGGTATCGCCATACTCAGGAGGAGTAGCAGAATGTATTTTGGGGTGTAATTTTTGCTATGTACATGATATGTATGCGTTTTTTTATTTTTTCCCCACAGTTTCCAAAAACGTCTGTAAAAAAAATGAACCGTTCAAAAGACTAAATTTGTCTCATAGATTTTACGTTTGGGGTGTTAGCTTTCCAAAATGGGGTCATTTTGTGGGTGTTTCTATTGTTTCTATTGTTTTGGCTTGTTAGGGTCTCAGGAAATGACATAGGTCTTCAGTACATCAGGTGTGATCAGATGTGAGCATTTTTCAATGATTTGCACTATAGCTTGTAGACTCTATAACTTTCACAGAGACCAAATAATATGCACTTGTTCTGGTTATTTTTACTAAAGATATGTAGCAGTATAAATTTTGGACCAAATTTATGATGAAAAATTACTTGTTTGCAAAAAAAATAATAACAAAAAAAATTGTTTTTTTTTCAAAAATGTTGCTATTTTTTTGCTCATATTGCAAAAAATAAAAAACCCAGTGGTGATTAAATACCACCAAAAGAAATCTCTGTTTGTGAGAAAAAAAATGATATAAATTTGGTTTGGGTACAGTGTAGCATGACCGAGTAATTATCATTCAAAGTGTGAGAGCGCCAACAGCTAAAAATTGGTCTGGGAAGGAAGGGTGTTTAAAAGCCATGTATTGAAGTGGTTAAAACAGGTTCTATTTTTTTTCACCGATGGGAAAAAAAACGATGGGGACCACACACAATCGGTTCATCCGATGAAAACGGTCCATCGGACCGTTTTCATCAGACGAACCGATCGTGTGTACAGGGCATAGTCTTGGAGGGAGGGACCCCACGCATTTTTATTTTTATTTTGGCGTTGTGTTTTGCCCTCAAGATCCATCATACCAGACCCAAAAGACCTGGTTTGGAATTAGGTGTGGGGTTCCTCTTCAAGATGCTTAGCACAAGTCGCACTGACTTGTGTCGGACCAGTTAAGACAGTGCTCATAGGGAACCATTGAGTTATACATGTCATGCGACATGTGCTCCCAAAGTCAGAGTGAATTTCGTAACAGTGTGAACCCAGCCTGACTGTGAAAGCCTAAATGAACAAGCTGAAGTTAGAAGCGTATTGACTATAATGCACAGCTGCATCAGATTTTACACTCCCCAGTTTTAGGTAATCAACCCCGGTATTACAAGGTTCCTCCCCCGTAGTAGAGGCTATAAAGGGGATACTCTGTGAGGGGAATTTATCAAAACTTGGCAGAATCTTAAGCAGTCATGCATGCAACCAATCAGCTTCTAATGTTCATTTTTAAAATGTAACTAAACAAGCTAAAGATGGAAGCTGATTAGTTGCCATGCACAACTGCTTCAGATTATGTCTGCTATAAGTTTGATAAATTCTCCCCTGCATGTCTAAATATTTATTGAAACCTGACCATTGTGTGTGCACTATATGGTCAATTCATATAATACTGTACCGCTAATGTTTTGAATTAAGATGTTTATAACAATGGTCACTATTAATACTACAGCATACAAATACATTTAAGACAATTATACACTTCTAAGTTGTGGTAACAGCCTAAAGAAGACCCTTTTGTGCAAAATTTTTAAAGACCAGTTTGGTGGAAAGGAATGGGAGTGTTGACCCCAACCCTACTCAATATCTTTGGGATGAATTGTAGTGCTGATTTCAAGCCTTGATCATTACTTGATCTCACAAATGCTCTTTTGGATGAATAGACACAAATTCCCACAGACACATTTGAAAATCTTTTGGAAAGCATTCCCAGAAAAGTGCAGGCTGGTATAGCAGCAAAAAACATTTCCACGTGAGGTCTTTTAGATTCAATTCCCTGCAGGGACACTTTCTGCAAACATTTTGTTGCTATTTTTTGTGAGGTTCCCCGGGGTGTTCTTGTTCCCCCATCACAAAACATTCTGGTATGCTAACTGGGAAATACATTGGAACTATGTAAATAAGGGAAATAAATAAATACATCTAAACCAAAAATGAACACATTTGTACTATTACAAGACAGAATGTAATACTGTGCAAATTATGAAATGAGTTAAGTACACTTTCCCTAAACATTCAATTAAAAAGATCTAAAGTCATGATTAGACTAAGCATAAAAGTAAACATTTATCACTGCATCCTCCACCTCTTCCCCACATTCCATGCATCCATGTGAGCTCCTGAATTCCTATTTGGAGTGAAACCATGGATCATTTTGCAGAATACTGCAAACAATTTAGAATGCTGTGCTGTGCTGGAGGGAGTCATTTATTTGCCAGCTAACTCAGATGGTGGTTTTTAGATATTTAACTATAGATCCCCTCTAATAGGTTTTTATTGAACAGGGTGTTTATGGTACAATTTTATAAGTGAAGGTTTAGTTAAACTGAATTAAACAATCAGAAAGAAACATTTCAATGTCAATGTTAAAACTGTGTTTATCAGACCTTAAAATTAATATTGATTTTACAAATATTCTTTCCTGTAATACCTTAAGTATTTACAAAGCAAGGAAGCAAAGTGGGGGCATTTAGTCATTTCTGATGAATACTACTCAAAAATGATATGGCTTAATGTTAAACCAATTGAGCTGAGAGCACTGGATTATAATATTGGCATATTAAGGAACCATGACAACCAGATAAATTACATGATATGCATTGTGTGAAAGAACTACCTCATTATTAACATTCACAACGATGCATACAAACACCCCTATCTCTGCGCAAAGATAGTTAACTAATTCTTCTCTTGTACCTTTATTTTCCTAATCGACCAGAGGATTTTTTTTACATTTTCACTATAGGTCTGTTTTTTATTTACCACTTTGTTGTTACTTAAGATCACAAAGAAATAAACGCATTGTTTTTGAGGGATAAACAAAGCTTTCTTATGAGCATATTGTCTTGCAGTTTAAAAAAGTAGTTTTACTGTTTATATATAGCACACAATTTATTCCATAATTTATACCATTTAAAATGACAGTAAAATGACAATTCTGCTACAAAGCATCGCAACATTATTTGCAAATAAAAAGTGTTCTTTTTTTATTTTTATGCAACACTGAAAAAAAATAACAAAAAAAAATTAAATTGAAACAATGTTTAAAAAATTGTAAAATTGTCAAATTAACCTTTGATTTACATATGAATGAAATAGTAAATACAGTGTAACAGAATATCTGCAATTTGACAGCCACTGCTGCTATGTAATACATTAAAAGTCTGGTATGTCATTTTGATAGCCAGAAATTGCTGGTAATAGTGGCAACAGAGGAGAAAAAACAGGACTTAAGAGTTAGGACAGCTACCTGAAGCTGAACTCCAGGCAAACATAAAAGAAACTCAATATACCACTGTATTCATAATTACACCATTAAATGTATTACTCAAATGCGAGCAGTGTACCTGAATCTGACCTAAAATCAGCACCTTGCATTCCATGGACAGCAGAGCTTGAGTGGGAGGAAGTAGCTGCACAGGGGCCAATCAGTTTATTTGCTGACAAGAAGCATGCTGATAGGACCAGTAATCAGAGTAACAGAGAGATGATCTTATTCACTGCTCAATCACAGGCTGGAGCAGGTCCAGTACACTCTGGGATTAGAGTAAGCACAAAAAGATCCTATAGAGTAGACTAAGGACTTTAATGGTACCAGGTGATTAAAAAACAAATATGTAGGTAACATTTCAAAGGAGCTATATGTGTTGTCCAGGGGTGATGGGTCAGCTGGTGATTAAGGGAAAGATACACTGCTGTGTCCTCCATCTTTGTCTAGTAATAGTGTGACGTCTATCACTCCTATCACACTATCAGTAGACAGAGAAGGAGGACACAGAGAGTTGTATCCTTCCCTTCATCGCCAGCTGATCCATCACCTCTGGACGACACAGACCACCCCTCTGAGATGTTACCTGCTAGATAAATAATAATAAACCAGGGAAATGGCAACAGTTGGTCGTAGGAAGAATATTGTTTGACATTGTCTATGCTGATGTTTACATATACTGGGAGCTTGACTGTAATTTGCTTTCTTGAGGAAGTGACCCATAAAACGCAACTGAGTCAGAAGTCGGAAGTCGCAGCAACCTACCTTATCACCCAATCCCAATAGGGTTAATGATCTATTTTTACATTGTGGAGTATAAATAGAACTCTGTATATAGGGTTATACAGGGAGTGCAGAATTATTAGGCAAGTTGTATTTTTGAGGATTAATTTTATTATTGAACAACAACCATGTTCTCAATGAACCCAAAAAACTCATTAATATCAAAGCTGAATATTTTTGGAAGTAGTTTTTTTTTTTTTTTTTTTAGTTTTAGCTATTTTAGGGGGATATCTGTGTGTGCAGGTGACTATCACTGTGCATAATTATTAGGCAACTTAACAAAAAACAAATATATACCCATTTCAATTATTTATTTTTACCAGTGAAACCAATATAACATCTCAACATTCACAAATATACATTTCTGACATTCAAAAACAAAACAAAAACAAATCAGTGACCAATATAGCCACCTTTCTTTGCAAGGACACTCAGAAGCCTGCCATCCATGGATTCTGTCAGTGTTTTGATCTGTTCACCATCAACATTGCGTGCAGCAGCAACCACAGCCTCCCAGACACTGTTCAGAGAGGTGTACTGTTTTCCTTGCTTGTAAATCTCACATTTGATGATGGACCACAGGTTCTCAATGGGGTTCAGATCAGGTGAACAAGGAGGCCATGTCATTAGTTTTTCTTCTTTTATACCCTTTCTTGCCAGCCACGCTGTGGAGTACTTGGACGCGTGTGATGGAGCATTGTCCTGAATGAAAATCATGTTTTTCTTGAAGGATGCAGACTTCTTCCTGTACCACTGCTTGAAGAAGGTGTCTTCCAGAAACTGGCAGTAGGACTGGGAGTTGAGCTTGACTCCATCCTCAACCCGAAAAGGCCCCACAAGCTCATCTTTGATGATACCAGCCCAAACCAGTACTCCACCTCCACCTTGCTGGCGTCT
Source organism: Rana kukunoris (assembly GCA_029574335.1). Lineage (NCBI taxonomy): Eukaryota > Metazoa > Chordata > Amphibia > Anura > Ranidae > Rana > Rana kukunoris. The sequence goes on along the minus strand of CM056050.1, from coordinate 290,527,784 downwards.
GAGTCGGACTGGAGCTCTCTGCCCTTTACCAATCCAGCCACGGGCCCATCCATCTGGCCCATCAAGACTCACTCTCATTTCATCAGTCCATAAAACCTTAGAAAAATCAGTCTTGAGATATTTCTTGGCCCAGTCTTGACGTTTCAGCTTGTGTGTCTTGTTCAGTGGTGGTCGTCTTTCAGCCTTTCTTACCTTGGCCATGTCTCTGAGTATTGCACACCTTGTGCTTTTGGGCACTCCAGTGATGTTGCAGCTCTGAAATATGGCCAAACTGGTGGCAAGTGGCATCTTGGCAGCTGCACGCTTGACTTTTCTCAGTTCATGGGCAGTTATTTTGCGCCTTGGTTTTTCCACACGCTTCTTGCGACCCTGTTGACTATTTTGAATGAAACGCTTGTTTGTTCGATGATCACGCTTCAGAAGCTTTGCAATTTTAAGAGTGCTGCATCCCTCTGCAAGATATCTCACTATTTTTGACTTTTCTGAGCCTGTCAAGTCCTTCTTTTGACCCATTTTGCCAAAGGAAAGGAAGTTGCCTAATAATTATGCACAGTAATAGTCACCTGCACACACAGATATCCCCCTAAAATAGCTAAAACTAAAAACAAACTAAAAACTACTTCCAAAAATATTCAGCTTTGATATTAATGAGTTTTTTGGGTTCATTGAGAACATGGTTGTCGTTCAATAATAAAATTAATCCTCAAAAATACAACTTGCCTAATAATTCTGCACTCCCTGTATGTTATGTCATTTCCTAAGAATTTTTTTTAAACTTTATACAATACATTTTTGTTTTGTTTTTTAATCACCTGGTACAGATAAAGTCCTTAAATTAACCTATAGGGTCTTTTTGTGCAGTCTCATTGACAGGGTGTAGTACCGGACATTTATGTCCAAACATTAGAGGGCCCTCTTTGAGCTATCCCTCCTCCCACCCTCTCTTTTTCTGGGATTAGAGTAAATGGGTTGAATGATGCTGACTACCAGATTGAGAGCACGTATAGGCAAAAGCTAATTATTTTATCTTTTTATGGCTTGTTTATTTTTGCTCTTATATTTATATTTATGTTCTTGTCTTCTTGTTCAGTGTACCAGTTTTTGGTTTAGGTGTGGAGTGCTTATGATATTCAATTAGAAGCACTGTATGTTTATCCCATGGCTTCACTGTTTTCTAATCTCTTATAGCAATAATAAACACACATTTGAATGGAAAGCTGCAGCCAGGGTTCTTGTTTATTCACTTCTTAATCTTACCATGTAAAGAACAATGTAGGACAGAAAGGAAGAGAGTAGAGGATACAAAGCATGCTAAATATCCTGGTGCAAATAACATGGCATTATTGTATAGCTGCACTATGTCAAATGACTTTGATTTATAAATCAGCCACTATGAGGTTGATTTACTAAAACTGGAGAGTGCAAAATCTGGTGCAGCTTTGCATAGAAACCAATTAGCTTCAAAGTTTTTTTTTGTTTTTTTTTTTGTCAAAGCTTAATTGAACCAGCTGAAATAAGAAGTTGATTGGCTACCAGGCAGAGCTTCACCAGATTTTGCTCTCTCTAGTTTTAGTAAACCAACCCCTATGTTGTGTTGGTTTTCTGAATAATGGTAGCCCTGACCAAGGCATTAAAAGAAGCTTGTGCTCAGGTTCAGACTGGCACACTAGAGGGTCCTCTGTTGTGCCCCTACAAGCATTCACAAAGCATTTACAAATTCTATCTCAACAGCCAGTTTGATTGTTCTGATCTTCTGAGCACTACCTGTCAACGCATTCCTGCTCACTGCTTACCGTGCCCCACTCACCTACTTTCAATTTTGCAGAACCAGACTCAGAGGTAAGGGGGAGAACCAATAGGAGCACTAGGGAGCAGGAGGGCCATGTCATTGTGTAATGGACAGTGCATATGTATGAAACACTGGTCTTACTTGTCCTGGCAGTTAGGTCGTGAGAGTGCTTGGAGGACCTGGTTAGGGTGGTATATTGCTTGTCTTAGGCCGCGTACACACCATTAAATAAATCCGATCAAATACAGGCATTGTGTTTAATGAGTAATTAAAGGCAATTTATTTATTTATTGGATAGAGTGGAGAGGGATTAAACCACCTGTCAGTTTTTACTGCTGTCTGTTCCCTCGTTAGGGAGATTAATTCCCTACTCCCACTCCATTTGTCCTGTTTACCACTATGATTGAAAATGAAAGTAACAGCAAATCTCAAATTTTGGGTTGACATAAGAACACTAATGGAGGGGAAATTTTTCAATGGGGACAGTTGTTCTGGTGACCCCGGTCACACACTCGGATTCCCTCACTTTTGCTATGGGACATATGAAGCAAAAAAAACTGACGGGGGCTATAACCATCTCTTACTCTATTTTTTTTTTTTTTTTCGTTTTTAATACTTAATAATTTTATTAAAATGTTATTTCTTTTAATTTAACTTTATTGCTATCACAAGGAGTTAACAAAACTCCACGTGATATCATTGCGCAGGTGACAGATACTCTTTATGGAGATATTGGGAGTCTAATATACCTCAATGTCTCCCCTGTACACAAAATGATCTTACAAAGCAGAGATCTGCTTGATTACATGCTGTATCAGCCAGGGAAGAACAGTTATGAAACTGGAAGTGACAAAATTATTGCCGATTCTGGTTTTATTCTGTGAAGAGGAGATCAAGAAAGTTCATCTGTCTTTTCCTGCTCGCTATGCTAAAGACAGTGAAGGTGGTTTCAGGGTCCCTGTTGGGGTGGGAGAGCCTGAAAACTATGCGGGGGGGTCCAAGTAGAGGAGGGACCATGCCGCCCACAGCACTAAAAAAGTGATTGGCAGCCATTCAGCCACATGATCACTTTCACTTTACAGTCTGGAGCCTGCTGAGGAAAAAGAGTAAAAGCTGATGGCTGCTACTGCACTGCTACATCAGGCATCGGCTTATGCTTAACCTTTCCCGTACATTGTAGCTGAAGTTATTAATAAATTATGTAGGCATTGCTCACAACTGTCCCTGATTTTGAGGGACTGTCTCTCTTTACTTCTCATTTGTCCCTCATTTTGGTCAGATCAATAGAGTTATATACAAATCGCACATTTTTATCTTTCACAATGTGTTTCACAGTGCTAAACCTTTTATCCGATTTCAGCATTTATACATTTCAAAAGCCATTATAAAGGACTAGTAGTAGTAAAAAAAAAACATTGTCGGTTTAACTAATTTTTTTTTTTGCATAATTCTCCTTTCAGGGGGCGTGTCCTATGCCTACATACTTTTGCTAATAGGTGTCCCTTGTTCCCATCTCAAAAAGTTGGAAGGTATGTGGCCTAGTCACACTTCTCCTTTTTGATGCTGCAAATTACTCTTGCATTTTCCCCCTTGGAGATTAATGTAACTGGGCCACATCTATGTGCTGTTATGTAGTGTTAAAGCTAAAGGTAACTTGTATGGGCCCATTCACCCCCAGAAATCCAAAGCTTTATTAAATGCTTAAAAACAATGAAAACGGGTGCCCACACATGCTGTACTCTTAAAGGGGTTGTAAAGGTAAAAACAAAAAAATCCCTAAATAGCTTCCTTTACCTTAGTGCAGTCCTCCTTCACTTACCTCATCCTTCGATTTTGCTTTTAAATGTCCTTATTTCTTCTGAGAAATCCTCACTTCCTGTTCTTCTATCTGTAACTCCACACAGTAATGCAAGGCTTTTTCCCTGGGTTGGAGAAAGCCTATTAAGGGGGGAGGGGGCGAGAAGGAAGGTCAGGACACTCTCTACTTTGCAGATAGTGAAAGGAGCTGTGTGCTAGTGGGCGTCCTGACAATCCTGCTCACCCCCTCAAGAGGCTTTCTCCACACCAGGGAGAAAGCCTTGCATTACTGTGTATAGTTACAGACAGAAGAACAGGAAGTGAGGATTTCTCAGAAGAAATAAGGACATTTAAAAGCAAAATCAAAGGATGAGGTAAGTGAAGGAGGACTGCACTAAGGTAAAGGAAGCTATTTAGGGGGAAACATGTACCTTTACAACCCCTTTAAGCAGAAAAGTTTCTACCATGAGTGCTGATCATCCTTTACAAGTAAGCAGTGGAAGCACCTTAAGGTGAAACCAAAGGTTAGCTCCAACAGTTCAATGCTAACAAGGTCTTTCGCCGGTGGCGGTATCTTCTTCCTGTCTTTTTCCAGGCAGCAGTCTTCAGCCATCTTTATTGGCCAGTGTGGGATGACATGGCTTCCATGCATGCTCAGGAGTCTAGTTATCGTGACACACAAGCACAGTGCTGTAGTGTATACATGGAGCTGAGCATGCGAGGCTCAGTACACATTCTAAGCATTACATACTCCTGAACCCTATGCTTTTTACGCTGCACACTCCTAAAGGGGATTTTTGGAAGGGGTTGAGATATTTAGATTTAGGCCGGATTTAAACCGCATCCAATACGCAGAACATTTCTAAATACATTGTTTTCAATGAGGCTGGTTCACATATGTGCGATGCATTCGCACTGCGCATTACAGAAAAAAAGTGTGCATATTTTATGCCTTGCGGTGCGGCTCAGGTGCGAATTCAGGCCCATTATCTTCTATGGGTATGCAGCTGATTCGCAGATGTGTTAATTTCTCTTCAGGAATTTCTCTCATTCAGCCCAATACACTCCCCCCCACTCTCCTTTCCCCTGTAACTTCTCCCAGGTCTCCAAATTCGCAGCTAAAACGCAGTGGATCTGCTGAACACCACACTAGTGTGATTCCGGCCTAAATGTTGGATTGGACTGGAAGAAGGGAATACATTTTGGTTGTATTCTATACACAGGCCTGTGTGTTATGTACTCATGACTCTGTGTTACGCAACAGTTGGAAGAAGGTTTACAGTTAAAGTGCTTGTGAAGTAAAAACGTCTTCTTTAGTGTCAGGTAGAGTAGGTAAAGTTTAGATCCTCTGCCATGAAGAGTCATCCTCTCTATCTGTCCTGGTGACCATTGTTACAAAGACTGAAAGTGGTGGGAAAAACACAATTTGTTGTTATCACCAGAGTTGATGGTAAATCCTTCTAATAGACAGATGTGTAAGTGACAACTGTCTAAGACATTTTGCAGAGATTTTCTTTTCTTTCCCATTGCATGTCCAGAATGGAATTGAAGGAAAATCTCCACAGTGATACAAAGACAGCAAAAAAACAATCGATATGTGTTTAAAGCCTTCCCTATTCTTTCCAAAACGTAAAAAAATAATTGTCTATACATAAGCTACATACAGGAAAAATCCAACAAGTTTCTATCACACTGTTAATCACTCATAGCCACACATGCAATCTACATAGCTACAGTATGTGCCTTATTTCATTAGAGGTTTTCAGATACCAAAGATAATATTTTATGAAGTCTCACATTTAAGCTAAGCTTTCAAGCACTCATAATAATATAAACAACATTTTTTAAGGCTGCCTCCTAGATTTTAAAGCATGTGCATTCATACTCCAGGCAGTGAAATACTGTGTTTCCTTTTATTAGGGAGATAAGAACAAGGTAGGGAGATGTTGTATGTCTGAAATCTATACACTGTAAAATAAATTTGGAATATTTCCATATTTATGAGTCTCAACTCTCAAATATACTTTTAAAATATCATCTTGTTTGATGATTATTGTTGCCGCAGATAAGACTTGGGTTTTATTAAAATATTTGTCTCGTGATTACTCTTCTAGACAGACCAGTGTATTAAAGTTGGTATCTGCCTGTTGTTCTAGCTAGGAGAAGATGTGCACAGTTTGAGAATTTAAATTATTTTTAGTTTGAGAATTTAAATTATATTTAGCCCCCCAACTCCAGCTTTTCGTTGAGCACAGTCTGCCTAACACAATGATATTTTAAGTGGCTACTTATGAATATAAAATGTAGAATTTATCCCCCCTATGCAATTTGGCACTCACTTGATGTATTGAAATGATAACACATATGACGGAATTGCTCTCTAGGGTATGGTCACTCTACCCGAGTCAATGCTCATGATATGGTGCAAGCCCGTTCCAATATTTTGTGTTAGCAAGCTCAAATACTTGCGGGGTTATGGGATATGCATTTACATATTACTTCTCTGTGCCATTATATACCATGATACCATCAACAGCCTTAGATTATAAGCAGCATTTGATAAGATAATAGATTTAACGATAAGTCCAAAGTGTATGCTTTTCTTTTTAGTTTTGGATAGAGTGGGGAAGGATTTTAACTCCTGTTTTTTACTGTGACCTAGGGCTCCGTTTGAGAAATTTCCCTTCACTTCCCTTCACCTAAACATGCCAATTAAATTTTTCAATAAAACCTTTCCATTTCATTATATATCTTATTTGTGACCCAATGATCTCATTGCTGGATCTCTGTATTTATCTATGCAATGCAGGCAGCTCATGGCTAGTGGATAGGGCAGGCAGTGCATTGTCCAAGGTGTGTCTGAACATATCACATCACCCTGCCTCAATACTCCCTTAGTGCCAATGTTAGCAGTTAGCTGGCTCTTGAGAGGAGTTATGCAAATATCAATATACTGTACCTTGATGGGTGGAAGCCAGGCTGGTGGACTGAGCATTTTTAGGCAGGCTACATGTGTATGCAGACCACCCTAGTTCTACATGTGCTCACATGTGATGCTGAGCCACCATGATTGAAAATAATGAAATCCAATGAGTGAAAGGGGTGGAGGCAGGCAAAATAAGTCCGGGAAGAAAGGGCTAGAGGATGTTCGACATCCTATAGCCAGGAAATAGGGTGGGCTTTATTTGACTTGGTGCACCTTCAAATACTATGAGAATCTCACAGTGTGCATTGAAATCAAAGGAAGCATTTTCAGTAAAGCAGAGGAACCTGTAATACTGGACATGACTGAAGGCAAGTCTGATGCTTAGCTTTAATCATTAGTTGCCTGACTTCCTGTTGACCTCAAATTTTATTTAAGCTTTCTTGAATGTTTAACTTGTAGTTTTAAATTGCATTTTAAATACAAACATACAGCTTTCTATAAAATAATGCAGTGCTATCTTGCCATTAAAATCCTTCTTCAGGCACTCCCGGTTATGGGGTGACAGCATATTGTCCATGTCTCCCAGTTGCCATCCTGCATTGCTGTCCTGTTACCTATGTTTCCATTGCAAAACTAATTGTAGCTGCACTGACAATAGTGCAGGCATTTACTGCTGTATTCACCTTTAGGCACCACCCTGAGCAATGATGTGCAGCTGCCTGCAGAGGGATGCAGAAGTTCACTGGTGCAAACATATACAAAAAAGCTATTAAAAAAGGCAATTAGGACAACCCTATTGCAAGATAACTGCACATTTTAACAAGAAAACTTTGTGTTTTTTTTACTAACCAAAACAAAAGACAAAGTAAGTAGTGAGATTGGATGTAAACCTGTTCTTGTTCATTTATGATCTATCCAAGCAAAGTTCACAAATGATTATGCTTAAAACGATATGGTTAATGAATCTCATACTGAATACATATTCTTAGCAGATGTGGTTTCTTTGCACTTTGACACCTTTTCTCCTTTTTAATACAGATCAGTGGTTCTCTATGAAAAAGCAGATATTATGGTTCCACACCTGTCAGGCAAAAATAGATATTGGAAAAGGGTCAGTAAAGAAAACTATGCATAGATCTATATAAGGCTGTGGGGGAAGGATAACCTCTGTTGCTCTACTTGACAACAAGTAGAGATCCTGTAAAAGTGTTCCTAACACTAAACCATCCCTCTGAAGCCCCGTACACATGATCAGAATTTCCGATGGAAAAAGTCAGACAGGAATTCCGACCGTGTGTATGTCCCATCGGAGTTATTCCATCAGAAATTCCAATGAAGTCCATTGGTGTTTAGATAGGGAACATGTTCTCTTTTACTGGAATTAAATCGGAATTCCGATGTGATTTTGGTCGGACAAAGGTCCGATCGTGTGTATGGAGCTTAACACTTAAAGAGGTGGTTCACCCTAAATATACTCTTGCCCATGTGATCCCAGCATACTGGCGTCAGCGCCAGTATGCTGTTTTATTTATTTTTTAAATGCCCCACTTACTGTGTAATCCTTAATTTTGATTTTTATTTCCCCCGCGGTGGATGGCGCCTGTATAGCCCGTCACGGCTTCCGAAAATACCCGATTTAGGACTCGGGTATTTCCGGCGCTATGCGGCGCCTGCGCACAGACCTAGGAGCTGACTGCGCAGGCGCCGTATTTCTCCGAGTCCTATGGCGAGTCACGCCCTCCGAAAAAAGCCGAAATAGGACTCGGAGAAATACGGCGCCTGCGCAGTCAGCTCCTAGGTCTGTGCGCAGGCCGGAAATACCAGAGTCCTAAATCGGGTATTTTCCGAATACAGGCGCCATCCACCGCGGGGGAAATAAATCAAAATTAAGGATTTCACAGTAAGTGGGGCATTTAAAAAAAAAACAGCATACTGGCGCTGACGCCAGTATGCTGGATCACATGGGAAAGACTATATTTAGGGTGAACCACCGCTTTAACCCTACTCCTGCCTGAAATCTTAGAGAAGAACTGAGCTGTGCCCAAAAAGACAGGCAAAAGGCAAAACACTAATCACCAATATTGTCTGTGGACATTCTGCAGTTGATCTTTTCCCTATTACTGATTCACCATACCATGTCTCTGTGTAAAAGCAGACATCTTGTTTGAGGCATAGGCAGGGATTGAGCTCAACGCCCCTACCTTAATATAGGCCCAATGGGCACAGAGCTTGGAAGTGGACACTGCCCAGTGTTCACTGCTGTAGCAATTAGTGGTTGCTTGGAATTCCTAACATCCTAGCATCAATCAAGTGCAAGCTCAGGCCCCGGCAGAGAAGGAGGATGTAACTTCCTCAGTACCAGGTCCATGATGCTCTGAATACAGCCCTGGGCATGGGGCTTTGCTTCCCCACATGAACCCCTTTAAGCAGCACAGTAGTAAAATCACCAGATTTAACTGAAAAAACTAGGGGAGGATTAAAAAAACATGTCAGTAGGATGGATTAGAAAATCTTTTCAAAGTTAGGGAAATCTTCTTATAGAGAGTTTCTGTGAATGCTGTGAGGGAATGATGCCACTCTATGCAATCTGTAACATCAGGGGGCTGAGCGGGCAAAGGTTCTATACTGTTTATGCACAGTTAATATGAACAGTGCCTTGAAAAAGTATTTATACCCCTTGAAATGTTCCACATTTTGTCATGTTGAAACCAAAAACGTAAATGTATTTTATTGGGATTTTATGTGATAGACCAACACAAAGTGGCACATAACTATGAAGTGGAAGGAAAGGAAAATGATAAATGGTTTTGCAAATTTTTTACAAATAAATATCTGAAAAGTGTGGCGTGCATTTGTATTCAGCCTACATTACTCTGGTACCCCTAGCTAAAATCTAGTGGAACCAATTGCCTTCAGAAATCACCCAATTAGTAAATAGAGTCCACCTGAGTGTAATTTAATCTCCGTATAATTACAGCTGTTCTGTGAAAGCCCTCAGAAGTTTGTTAGAGAATCTTAGTGAACAAACATCATCATGAAGTCCAAGGAACACACCATACAGGTCAGGGATAAAGTTGTGGAAAAGTTTATAGCAGGGTTAGGTTATAAAAAAATATCCCAAGCTTTGAACATCTCACGGAGCACTGAGAGTATGGCAAAACAGCAAACCTACCAAGACATGGTTGTCCAGCTAAACTGACAGGCCGGGCAAGAAGAGCATTAATCAGAGAAGCATGGTAACTCTGGAGGAGCTGCAGAGATCCAGAGCTCAGTCGTGCACTCCACAAGTCTGGCTTTATGTAAGGTTTTTCATTATTCACCCTGCAATTGTTATCTTTATGTAAGATTGGCAAGAAAAAAGCCATTGTTGAAAGAAAGCCAATAAGAAGTCCCGTTGCAGTTGGGAAGCTTTCCTTCAGCAGGGACAGGGCAATCTTATAAGAAAACCAGTTATGCCATGTGGGCCCCATCTGACTGTTTTCCATCGGTGTAAAAAAATAGAACATGTTTTAAATTTTTCTGATGAAAAAACCATTCGATAGTAAATTCTGATCGTCTGTGTGGAACTCCATCGGAGAAAAATCCACGCATGCTCAGAATCAAGTCAACACATGCTTGGAAGCATCGAACTTCATTTTTTTTCGGCTCATTGTAGTGTTTTACATCACCACGTTTTGGCACGGTTGAAATTTAGTCTGATAGTGTGTATGCAAGACTGATGAAAGTCAGCTTCATCGGAATTCCGACAAAAAATTCCATCAGATTTTATTCCATCAGAAATCCGATCGTGTGTACAAGGCATTAGAGTCTGCAAAAGACTTAAGACTGGGGTGGAGGTTCACCTTCCAGCAGGACAACGACCCTAAACATACAGCCAGAGCTACAATAGAATAGTTGATGTCTGGTGCAGTACTGATTAAGAATCAGAATCAGAAGTCACAAATTTCTATTTGGCGAGGCTTGCAGTTCGAAGCAGCAGTACCTTGGATAAAATCACCCTACAGATATACTGTACATCTAAGATGCTCAATGCTCTGGAATGCACTGCTATTTTCAGAAGGTATTCAAGAAAAAATTGTATATATTTGCTGGCGTATAAGATGACCCCCTAATTTGGTTTTGGGATATACTCATTGTATAAGAAGACCCCTCACTGTGCCATTATACATGCCTCACTGTGCCATCTATACATGCCTCACTGTGCCATCTATACATGCCTCCCTGTGCCATTCCACTCCCTGCCTTGACAATCTCCCTACCTTTTCCTGTTTGCAGAGTATGTCAGACAGCGGCCCTCCATTATTCAAAAGCCACGCCTCCTCCTCAGGCTGTTCCGTGATAGGCGGAACACTAATTTTCCCAGCAGAGCCTCTGTTCAGTGTCTTGCCTATCACGGATATCTTCTCATCCAAGGCCCAGGCTGACGCCCCCAAATTTTGGGTGTGATTTTAGAAGCAAAAAGTCGTCTTATACGCTGGAAAATATGGTAAGTGGGCTAACTTTACTGCATATTTTTTTAATTCATAAAAGTGTATTTTTTCCCCCAAAATTGCATTTGAAAGATCGCTGTGGAAATATTGTGTGGCAGAAGCAGTAACAGTCCTAGGTGTTCCTATAACAGTGTATTTGAGTTTAGGTCTATTTTAAAAAAATGTACTGTATTTGCTGGCGTATAAGACTACCTTTTACACTTAAAAAAAATGGGCAAAAAGCAGGGGTCGTCTTATACGCCGGGTCAGCTGCACGAATGCCTGCTGGATGTGCGGTAATACTGTATGTAGTGTCGGCTACATACATTATATACCACTCAGCCAATCCCAGTGAGCGATGTGTTTAAATGAATACAGAGCCTGCTTAGATTGGGGTAGCAACCTCTGCCAATCCGAGTGACTACATACAGTAGCCTGTTCAGATTGGATTTGAGAGTCAGAGAGGTGTGGGCTGATGATGTTACAGCCTCTGCCAATCCAAGTGGGTTTTGTATTCATTAATAGAATACATCACTTGCTGTGATTGGCTCCAGCAAGAATGAAGAAGAATATGGCTCCAGAAGAAAAATATGAAGCATTGTCTTATACGGTGAGTACAGGCAAAAAAATCTTTAAAAAAAAATTAAAATTAGGGGGTCGTCTTATACGCCCGGTCGCCTTATACGCCGGCAAATATGGTAGATGTTTGTGTCTGAAAGTAAGTACCTGTAAAAAAAAAATATATTTTCTGTTTTTTACATTTGTTTATGGCTAAGATTAGCTTTTAATGTATTTAGACCTATAATAAACCAGGATAGGTCAAATCACACAACGTATATATATATATTTTTAAAAGCTATGAACCAGGTATATTTCACAAAATGTTTTGGATATTTGTATAATATGTGTACTCAGGACTGGAAATGGTCACAAATGAGCTGTAAATCCATGGATTGTAAGCAATTCTGTTAGAAGACATTAGTAATAATACAAGACTCTTTAATGAGCATCTTAATGCTGGAAGAAAATTGAAAAAAGGACACAGTACACAGCATTAAAAATGGGAAGTTGTTTGTCAGGTAGAAATCATGAGAAGAGATAATCACCCAAGACATGTTTTGCCAAAAGCAAGGGAGATTAAGGGAGATAGGATACAGTGTTTAGGTTGTTAAAGAGATAGAAATCAGATTTCATTGACTTAGTAATGTCAAGTAGGTCTAAAAGAAAGAGAGAACAGATCTTGAGAGGAATAAATGTCAAATTCATGCAGAGAATGGTAGGGTGACTGTTTTCAATAACAGAGCAGCCAATAGCTTAAATTTATCATCAGTTACTATGTTGTGGAGATTCACACATATTAAATCCAAAACAAAATATGTTTTTAATTTTTTCCACTCTCTCCTGTTGCCAGAAGACCAACAGTAGGGTGTATACCTGAAGTCATATAGCTGGTACATTTTAAGTTAAATCCCCTAAACCATTACTGTTTTCAACAGTTAACCTGTTTGCCTTTCATGTACAAGTACAGAAACAAATAATATGATTCATGGGCATAGAGGGTTTAAACTCCAAAAAAGTGTTGCAATGCCTGGACCAGGATGTGAACCCATGACCTCTGCTACATCTAATGCCGCATACACACGACCGTTTTTTATGACGAGAAAAATGCAATTTTTTAACTTGGTCATTAAAAACGACCGTGTGTAGGCTCCAGAGCATTTTTCTCAACGTGAAAAATGGGCATTACAATTTTTGAACATGCTCTAATTTTTCCTGTCGTTTTTCACGTCATCGTTTTTCACGTCGTGAAAAACAGTCGTGTGTATCCTCAGAAGCAAGTTATGGGATGGGAGCCCTCGTTCTGGTAAAACTAGTGTTTGTAATGGAGTTACAGTAGCAAATTTGTCATGCTGTAACAGACTGAAAAGCACAAAGACTGAAAAGCACGAATCGTCTCTCACCAAACTTTTACTAACACAAAATCAGCAAAAGCAGCCCAAATTGTGGCGCCATCTGAATGAAACTTCCCCTTTATAGTGCCGTTGTACGTGTTGTACGTCACGGCGCTTTGCTCGAGCATTTTTTTTTCACGATCGTGTGTATGCAAGGCAGGCTTGACAAGAATCACGTCGAGAAAAACTTCTCTTTTTTTTCATGACATTAAAAACGGTCGTGTGCACGCGGAATTACAGTCGTTTTCCTTGCTGAGACACCTAAGATGCTGGACAAAACTTGAAAAGAAAAAATGGACAGCCGCACCTCACTACAAAACACAGCAAGCAGTGGGGTGTATAGCTGACGCGTTTCACACTGCAGTATCAGTGCTTAGTCACCGCAGTGTGAAATGCGTCAGCTATACACCCCACTGCTTGCTGTGTTTTATACTGCTCCATTCCTTTTTATTATTAAAGGCCACCATTTTTCTTTTCAAGTTTTGATCTGTGCATTGTCGGCACCCACGCCTCTGAGCGGACATTGATTGCATAGTGCACTCACCTGGAGCGGCATTTTCCTCTTTCTAAGATGCTGGACAGTATCTGGTCTGAACCCTTGGATAATCATGTTGTGTAACTTGTTTCTGGTGAACCTTGAACTCTTGGATTATTGTGCTACCTGCAGTCATTACTGACCTTTGGCTTGTTCCTCGACTACACTTTAGCTTGTTCCTAACCTGCAACCATTTGTTGCTGACCTTTGGCTTGCTTACTGAGTACGCTTCTGCTTAATCCGTACCTGCTTTATTTGCTACTGGACCACAACTTGCTCACCTCGTGGTGAGGTGATCCTGAGGACCATGACCTGGTACTAACATGCATCAAAAGCTCAGGTGAATATCGGTTAGTGTTTAGACTCCGCAACTCAGGTGAGCCTCAGTCATCTGCCAGGGTGAATTACCTGTGTACTTATCCAACTGGTTGGTGGGAGCCTCTTTACTGCTACTGGTCTCCAATCCTGACTCCTTACTATGCCAGAATAATGTGGCCCAAACATGGAGGCTGATATAGCAAATTCTGTGGCTCCAATGGTCAGTCTAATGGTCAGACTGAGAGGACCAATCAAACTCTGGAGCAGTACCTTCAATGTTTTGTCAGTTATCTTCAGGATGATTGGGTAGGCTATCTTCCTACAGCAGAATTTGCATTTAACAATTGCTTAAAATTCTTTTTTTCTTAACCACTTACCTACTGTGCACCTACACCCCCTTCCTGCCCAGACAAAATATAAGCTTCCGGCACTGCGTCGCTTTAACTGACAATTGCGCGGTCGTGCGACGTGGCTCCCAAACAAAATTGGTGTCCTTTTTTTCCCACAAATAGAGCTTTCTTTTGGTGGTATTTTATCACCTCTGCGGTTTTTATTTTTTGCGCTATAAACAAAAATATAGCGTCAATTTTTAAAAAAATGCAATATTTTTTCCTTTTTGCTATAATAAATAACCCCAAAAAATATATAAAAAAAATATTTTTTCCCTCAGTTTAGGCCGATACGTATTCTTCTACATATTTTTGGTAAAAAAAAAATGCAATAAGCGTTTATCGATTACTATTAATGGCGGCGATCTGCGATTTTTTTATTGGGACTGCGACGTTATGGCGGACATTTCGGACACTTTTCTGACATTTTTGGGACCATTTACATTTATACAGTGAAAAATGCTATAAATATGCATTGATTACTGTATAAATGTGACTGGCAGTGAAGGGGTTAACCACTAGGGGGCGGGGAAGGGGTTAAATGTATGTCCTAGCCAGTGTTCTAACTGTAGGGGGAGGGGGGGGTGACTGGGGGAGGTGACCGATTGTGTCCCTATGTACAAGGGACACAACCGCTCTCCTCTCTCCCTGACAGGGACGTGCAGCTCTGTGTTTACACACAGAGCTGCACGTCCCAGCTCAGTTTCTGAGCAATCGCGTGTGCCCGGCGGCGATCGTTGCCGCTGGGCACTCGCACGGGATCCCCGCGGAGCGGCGGGTGCGCGCGCACCGCCGGCGGCTTTAAAGGGACATCACGTCATATGACGTGATGTTAGAACAATGGAGTCGTCTGCCCGCCGTCATTTGACGGTGGGCAGATGACAAGTGGTTAAACACCAGGTATCATTCAGGTTTTATTCCTGATCCTTCTTTCTCAACTCCAATCCCTGCTGTATCAGTTTAACTACATTGCAGGAATGTTAAGTTCCGGGTGTCTGAGGATCAAAGGCACCACATCCCATCAAGTATATTTAAAGCACATATATGGAACACATTGCAGGAGATTCAGTAAAAATTGATCAAGACTTTGATGGAGGCTCAGGTATGTTACAAAAATGCTGCTTATAGACATTGCAGATCACTTTCTACCTTTCATGAGGGTGACACGGTTTGGCTATCAGCCAAAAATTTGATAGTACACATTCTATCTTTAAAGTTAGTCCACAGCTGGTAATGGTTAGACTCCGGAGGTAGGGATTCTGGTGGGGCTGAGTGGGGGGGGGGGGGGGGGTGGAAAGAAGCAAAAAGTATACATTTAAATAAGGAAAAATATACACACTAGGTCTAAGAAGAACCCCGGGGGCAGAAGAGAAAAAAAAAAATTAGACGAGATGTAGATTTAAAAAAATAAAAATAAGGTGGTGGGGGGAAGGGGGAAAAACAGAAATAAAGCACATGTTACACGGTTAAAGACAAGGTAATACTTTGGGGAATTGGGGTTAAATATGTTTTTTCTAAATATGTATTGTATTTTGTATTTGATCAAATGCACAAAGTGTATCATAAGAGCAATTTTCTAAATTTTCTAAATAAAAAGTTAGTCCAAAAGTTTGTGGTGCCTTTCCATATTTCAGCTTAAATTAACCCAGTCACCTTTCACTTAAAATGTTATGACAGTATGAAGATTTACCCTTTGTTTAATATATCCTTGCTCAAACCATTTAATGAAAACCCCATCTCTGGGAGAATTTTCCCACCCCCTCCACCTGTTGAGATGCAAAGTGAAGAAGACTTTGGGGTGGAGAAAATTCTTGATTCCAGGATCTTTAGTAACAAATTACAGTGTCTGGCTCAATTGGAAAGATATGAGCCAGAAGAAAATTCTTGGGAACCTGAGGAGAATGTTCTGGTCCCTATATTAAAAAGAGAATTCCACTAGAGGTTTCTTTACAAACTTGGCACTAAGACGTCCAGGGGACATCCGGGAGTGAGGAAACCAGGATCTGAAACAACCTCTGCTGATTTCAGCAGTAGCTCTTCTTCCTAAGCCACCTAAAATGCTTTACTGCATCCTGTCTGAACCCTTGGATAATCTTGTCTTGTACCTTGTTTTTGGTGAACCTTGAACTCCTTGCTCCTCCCATAAACTTTCTTTTTAAGCCATGCCTTTGCACTTTCTGTTTGCTAGAATATTGTGTTCTCTCCAGCCGATATCTTGTTCTTTTGCATACCTGCTATATCCACTACCACTCATTACCAACCTTTGGCTTGTTCCTCAACTATGCTTCTGCTTGTTTCCAACCTGTAACAACTTGTTATTGACCTTTGGCTTGTTTACTGACACTGCTTCTGCTTGAGCTCCTCCTGCTATAGCTGCTACTGGACCTGGCTTGCTCATCTTCTGCCATGGCAATTCTGCAGACCATGACCTTGTACTAACATGCAGCAAAACCCATCTCCACCATCAGAAGCTCAGGTGAATACCAGTTATTGTTTAGACCCTGCACCTCAGGTGAGCCTGTGTCATCCACCAGGGTGACCTACTTGTGTGCTTAACACTCAACTACTTGTGTGCTCAACACTACACTGTGTATGCTGTCTTCTAAATGACTTACTTCTCTCTCCTGCACTCAATCTATACATTGCTATGTACTTTACAACCTCTTGACCTAGACTCAGTAATCTGATGTATGTTACATTCTGACTGGTGCAGAACTATTTTATGCAAATTAATTTTTAAAGGTAAACTTTGTAAAATACTCCACAATGCCTGAATATAGAATAAACATTGAGAGCTTGTATTCAAATGTATTAATTTCTTGTTATAGGTAATTTCTTAAAGTGCTTGTAAACCTCTGAATGTCCATCTGTCAGCCGTGTTGGAGTAATGTAATGGACAGTGATTCCCTGTATGCATGTAGCACTTGCAGCGTGCCTGTTTTATTGAAAAATTATGTTTGTAGTGAAAAATTCAGTGCAGGCCACAAGGGGAGAAGCAATTTTTGGAATTTTAAAATAGAAAATTTACAGCTGTCTTCTTATGTCTAATGCCCTGAACACACGATCGGTCCATCCGATGAAAACGGTCTGATGGATTTTTCCATCAGTTATCCGATGAAGCTGACTGATGATCAGTTGTGCCTACACACCATCAGTTAAAAAAACGATTGTGTCAGAACGCGGTGACGTAAAACACAACGACGTGCTGAGAAAATTGAAGTTCAATGCTTCCGAGCATGCGTCGACTTGATTCTGAGCATGCGTTGATTTTTAACCGAAGGATTTTCCAACAGACGATTGTTTTTTTCTATCGTTTTTTTAACCATCAGATAATTTTAAAACAAGTTCCTAGTTTTTTAACCGATGGTTAAAAAAGCGACGGTGCCCACACACGATCGGTTAGTCTGATGAAAACGGTCCATCAGACCGTTTTCATCAGACAAACCGATCGCGCGTATGCGGCATCAGGATTCTTGTGAGGGTAAGGTTAAATGATAGGGGTAAGTGAAAGAGTCAACTTTAAAATATGTTAAAATTAAGGACAAGGATGTTTGGGATAATATTTTAGTTTTGTGTTGTTTTTGGCTTCAAAAGTCACTATTGTGTGTTTACATTTAAACATAGGGGATGTGAAGCTTTTTCTGATGGAAGCAATCAGTGAATGGAAATCTTTAGATTTGATGCATACAATGCCTTACTTTTAAATTGCATCATTATCTCTGTAGACATTCCCTATTTTGCCAAATGAATCACTTGAGTGGTGAAATCATTAATGTATTCGAAATACAGGCATAAAAATAGACCATGTGCTTATTTTCTGGCCCAGTCCTATTATAATACCTCCAGAGGAAATAATATCGAAGAGACCACTACATTTGTAACCTATGTCACCTGTCATAATCTCACAGCTTTGCATGAGAAGATCATTTCATAAATTGAGGTATACTATCTACTGCCCTGTGCATATGCATTGAGTGAACATTTC
Source organism: Rana kukunoris (assembly GCA_029574335.1). NCBI lineage: Eukaryota > Metazoa > Chordata > Amphibia > Anura > Ranidae > Rana > Rana kukunoris. The sequence goes on along the minus strand of CM056050.1, from coordinate 290,509,624 downwards.
AATATGGCAGACAGACGAACAATGAAATTGAATTGCTATGACAATTATGCAAAATGCATACCATGGACAGGCATTCATTTGATCTCATAAAGAAAGGCTGGCTTTGTATTTAGTGCAATAGGAACATGTAGGCAAAATTATATTTCCTTTTTCTGTTAGAGGAGAATAGATGAATGAATAAATTGTTCCAAATAATTTCCACCTAAAGTTTTTTCTACACTTCCTTGAAAAAGAAACATTGTTAGAGCCTCATATACAGGGGGCACACATAAATCAAGTCATAAAGAACTAATGTCAGATCAAGAGTAATAAATAGTGTTGCTCACGAATATTCGCATTGCGAATATTCGCTACGAATATTGCATATTCGAGTATTCGCGAATAACACGAAGAACAGATCACATCCTAGAGATCCCCATCGACGTCTAAAAGCATTGCTGGTATGATTAGAGACCTTGGGCCGAGTAGCTGCAGCGCTCATTTTATATTGCCGAAAAATCGCAATGCGATTATTCGGCAATAGCGGTATCGCGCGATTATTTTATATTGTAATATATCACGAATATTCTGAGCCAATCAGAGTGCTCCATTCTGCATTTCTCTAAATTTCGCAATTATTTTGTATTGTAATATATCACGAATATTCTGAGCCAATCAGAGTGCTCCATTCCGCATTTCTCGAATATTCGCAATTATTTTATATTGTAATATATCACGAATATTCTGAGCCAATCAGAGTGCTCCTTCCGCATTTCTCGAATATTCGCAATTATTGTGTATTGTAATATATCACGAATATTCTGAGCCAATCAGAGTGCTCCTTCCGCATTTGCCGAATATTCGCAATTATTGTGTATTGTAATATATCACGAATATTCTGAGCCAATCAGAGTGCTCCTTCCGCATTTCTCGAATATTCGCAATTATTTTGTATTGTAAAATATCACGAATATTCTGAGCCAATCAGAGTGCTCCATTCCGCATTTCTCGAAATTTCGCATTCGCAATCGCAATTCGCATTCGCATTCGCAATAGCGAAAATTCGCAATAGCGAAAATTCACAATAATTTAATTTCCAAAAAATATCACGAATATTCGTATTTAGCGAATATATCTCGAATATTCGACTATATATTCGAGATATATCGCGAAATCGAATATGGCATATTCTGCTCAACACTAGTAATAAATACTTTCTAGATTGGACATTTTTACTATAAATGCACAATCATCTATATTATGTATGCATTTTTCCTGAGATGAGATATTGAAGGGAGTTAAATCAGCTTTTCTATAACTTATATACTTTGGTAGTTTTGATGGCCAGTCCAACACTGCTGAGAACTCAGGCTTGCAAAACTGAGTTGCTGAAATATGCTTAAAGGATAAGTTCTGTTTTAGTGTAAATACTGTTTTCATGGCACGTAGCACATTTTTCAGGGCCACTGTCAGGACCTGGGACCTCTTCTGTGTCTGGTATTGTCTCTTCCCACTGAGCTATCTGGGATGCTGAACATTTCCCTGCCTGATCTGCTGGATAAACCTATATGATCCATTAGACTACTCTGCTTGGTGTCTTGATTGCAGCTGAACCTTGAACCCCCTGCTCCTCCCATGAACTTCCTATAAAAGCCTTGTCTTAGCACTTCCTCTTTGCCAGGTTATTGTGCCTTCCCAGCCAGTGCATTGCTATTTGTCTGCCCGGCTGCCATTTGTATTTGCTACCACTCGTGATTGACCCTTGGCTAGTTCCTTGACTACTCTACTGCCTGATCCCAACCTGCAACCACTCGTGATTGACCTCTTGGCTTGTTTATTGACCACGCTGCTGTTTAACCCTTATTTACTTATCCGCTACTGGACCCCGGCTTGCTCACCTCCTGGTGGGCGATCCTGAGGACCACGACCTGTTGCTAACATGCAGCAAAATCCATCTCCACCATCAGGAGCTCTGGTGAACACTGGTTAGCGCTTAAACTCCACACCTCAGGTGAGCCAGTGTCATCTGCTAGAAGTGATTGTCTGTATACCTGTCTTCAACTGCTATAGCTACTGGCCTCTGAGCCTGACCCCTGATCGTGACAGCTACTCTATATCGGTGTGAACCAGACATCTGTGATGTAATTGTCTGGCTTGGGGCTGTATTGAACTTGTTTTTTTTTTTGCTGTACTGTGGTGGAGTATTGAGTGTGACATTAACTGTCCTTGTTCAAGACCAGAGAGTTGATTTTCTTTTAGATCTAATGTATAGGGTAAATTTACTAAAACTGCATTTGTCACCTAAATGTCTGTATATAATCAAATACTTTAGCACTTATATTATATACATTTAAAAAGAAGCTATCTATTGCAACTTCAACTGGGACTATTGTACCCCAAGAATATTGTTTAAAATTCTTCAATTACATTTTGAAAGCAGTGAACTTAGTGTTTCCCAACTTTTACTGTTTTTATCTAGCAGCAAAATAAATATTCATGATTGGCTCTCTATCCTACTAGAATCAATGGCCCAGATTCACAGAGCGATTACGCCTGCGCAACAGGCGATGCGCGTGCGTAAGTCGAAATGTGCGCGTGCGTTTCAATGCACGGCATCCCCAGAACGAGATACGCAAAAAATCTACTTTTTTTGTCCCGCGTAATTTCGTTAGACTGGCGCATCCATCCGCGCAAAAGTGCGCTAGACACACCATTGATTTGCTAGTCAAATATGCTAATGAGGGACTTACGGGGATCCACAAAACAACGTTGGGGCAGCGCAGGCGACGCAGTGTGCGCAACAGCAAAATGTCCTGTCTAAAATTAGAGCATATAAAAGCTGGTCTAAAAAGAGAAAAAAAGTCTACTTGTTAGATAAAGCAACACTGTTAGTGAGGAGCTCAGCAGTCACACGTGTTGCGCAACAATCTGTATGCCAACATGCCAGGGGCATCGTCGCACATAGCTATACTACTGACTTTAGATGAACAAAGAAGGATGAGGGCACGGAGGATGGCACGGAGGATGGCACGGGAGAGGATATACCGCACCCGCATAGACCTGTTTGGCATGAGTGATTCTGAGGTGTTTCGCATCTTCAGATTCACCCCTCATGCCATCCTGGAATTAACCACAACCCTGCAGGAGGACATCACCAGCCCAACACAACGCTCACATGCAGTGCAGCCACTGGTCAAGGTACTGGCAACACTCCATTTCCTTGCCAGTGGCTCTTTTCAGCGTACAAGTGGAGTGGTGGCTGGGATGTCACAATCCTCCATGAGCAGATGTGTGCACCAGGTTGTCCCTGCAATTCTCAGATGCATGGCCAACCAAATCATCAAACACACCACTGAGGACCTGCGGCTGAAGGCAATGACAGATTTCTACAGAATTGCCAGATTCCCACGCACTGTGGGGGCCATTGATTGCACACATGTGGCACTCCAGCCCCCCCAGGAGACAGAGCACATGTACCGCAATCGGAAGCATTGGATTCCATCAATGTACAGGTGATAGTCGATGCCCAAGGCCTCATATGGCACGTCCGTGCCAAACACCCAGGGTCCAGCCATGACAGCTACATATACAATCAATGCCGCATCCGAATGGAATTCGATCAGAACGTGTATGGGGACACCTGGCTGGTTGGTGAGTGACATGGGTGGCAGGCATGACTATCCCCTCCCATGATGCACATCACAAGGGGCACATGCATGACTAACATCCTCCTGTCTTTTCCCTTACAGGTGACTCTGCATATCCACTGGGACCCCATCTCATGACTCCTATCCGGAACCCCCAAACCCCAGGAGAGGAAAGATACAATCAAGCACATGCCCAAACACGAGCAGTGGTGGAGCGCACCTTTGGCCTCCTAAAGTCACGTTTCCGATGCCTGGATAAGTCTGGGGGTACCCTCTTGTATTCCCCAAACTTCGTGTGCCAGATCATCGGTGCATGTTGCATGCTGCACAACTTCGCAGAAAGAAAGGGCCTGCAGATTGACCTACGTGATGACCTGACCCCTGAACCAGACAATCCCCCCCTAACCAAGGCTACCCCGTCTTCTGAGGGAAGAGCAGCCAGGAGACAGCTCACATTGGGCATCTTTGCACGTTAAACATACACATTAATCATGGCACAATGAGAATGCATGCATGCACAACACTGTGGTCCCTAGCACACACACCCCACATCCACATCAAATTGGATTGGCACCAGTCCACCATGCAGGACTTGTGAGCAGCAACACCACGCCAAGGCTCCAATTATGTCACTGTACATTCATACACCATTCACACGGACCTGGGGATCACTTCTCCCTGGTCCTGGGGAACCCTTCTCCACCAAATTGAGGGTGACACCCCTTTTCCAGCAGGAATGTCACCCCCACATTCACACAGCATTCACAACACAAAAAAAAAAAACCCCAAAAAATTACCTACAAAAGCAAACAATTTCCAGCAAAAAAAAAAGGGGAAAAACAAATTATTGCCCTTTGCGTGAGCCACGCCTGGGGCGCCCCCGGCCACGGCCCCGGCTTCTCAGGGGAGACTCATGGGGGAGGGGTAAAACCGGGGAAGGAGGAGCAGCCCCTGATCTCTGCCCACCTGGCGGCCTGCCCTCCAAGGCCACGGCTATTCTGTCCAGGGCAGCACCAAGTGTTGCCGTGTTGGCCTGGATAGCCAGGGTAAGGGCCCTCACATCCTGCCCAACGCCTGCTGATGTCGTCTGCAGTTCATTTAGGCAGGTTGTGAAAGCCCGGGAGTGGGAGTCCAGGTTACCCAGCGTATCCTTGATGGAGGACAGGCTCTCCTTCATCCGCACCAATGTCTGGCTGACCTGTCCCAGATGGCGGGTCTGGAGGAACTGGTCCCTTCTCAGAGTGGCGGGCAGGAGATCGGCCAGATGGCGGGTCTGGAGGAACTGGTCCCTTCTCAGAGTGGCGGGCAGGAGATCGGCCACCCCCCTGGTGGTCTGGGATGACATCCTGCCTCCAGCTGATGCTTGTGGCCGGGGAGAAAGGGAGGCCCTTGTGAGGGGAGCCATGTTGGGGGAGGAGGGGGGGGCTCCCCCTTAGGGAGGCCTGCCTGCTGCCAGCCAGAAGGGAGGAGTCCTCAAAACCCAAACGTCCAGTGCCTGACATGGACTCCTCCTCCTCATGATTCTCCTCCTCCTCATGATTCTCCTGCTCCTCTTGAACCTCCTCCATGGACTCCGGCCTTGTTGGGGGGGCCTCATTAGGCTGCTGTCCTGGGATTGGTGCGGTCAGGCCAGATGGCCCTGCACCCTCCTGCACATCTGTGGATGACACAAAACATTCACAGGTTGGAGGATCCACACACTTGCCACATATTCCCTTTCACCCCCTCCCCCACACATGATACACACCTGATATTAAAAAAAAAAACTTACCTGGCACCACGGACTCCGGACTTGAGTACTCCTCCTTACGCCTCTGAAAAAACGTTACGCATGCGCAATTTCCTGCGCAAAAGCTACGAGAATAGGGTGATTACGCAGGCAAAATTGTGCAAGTCTAACGTAAAGCGCCCAGAGGCGATTCAGTTCGCATGTGCCGCGCTATACAAGTTTTCATTCATTCATTCATTTAAAGGCGGTGCGCTACGCCGGTCCAATAATGCGCAGATGTACCTGAATCTGGGCCAATGTCTCTACAGTCAAAGTGGCAATGGCCTCCTATGAACCTCTTCACCACTTCACAACTACAAACTTGCTGTAAGCCACCTTCAGGGCACGTCTATATTAAAAGCCACATGAAAATTATTTATACTGAAGACTGGTCAACAAATAGTCCAGCAAATTCCTGTGTGAGTTCTCCACAATCTCTATGTTGAATACCGGGCCACCTAGGGTTCTTTTTATGGCCATAAGTTTAAATTGTTCTTGTCTCAGCAAACAGAATATGAGTAAATCCAATAAATTATTATACCACTTTTAACTTTGCCATGCCACTTAAACATATACAGGCATACCCCACGTTTAAGTACACAATGGGACCAGAGCATGTATGTAAAACGAAAATGTACTTAAAGTCAAACAATACCTTTTTTCACTTATAGGGTGTAGTGGGGGGTCAGGGGGGTGTTAAACTCCTGTAGTTAAGGTCTCAGGGGCTGTAGTGGGGGTGTCAGGGGCACACTGGAACTGAGCGGGCTATGCTCTCTGAGCTTCAGCTCCTTTTACTGTGGCTGCAAAATGTCAGTACAGTACTTGTAAGGCACTTTACATACACTCATGGGTATGTCCTTACTCGCGAGTTTATGTAAAGTAAACGTACTTAAAGCGGGGTATGCCTGTAGTGTTTTAGTAAAACAATGCTCTTATACTGCTTTAGAACAAACTTCTAATGCCAGCTAATACCAGACAGATACAGATTTGGCAGTATAATGATCTAAAACCAAGCCCTATTAAATGGATAAATGGCAGAAACAGCTTCCCAAGCCTGACTTTTCAAGACTGGGAGGAGTTTGAGATGCACACATGCCTGTGTTATTTCATCAAAGGACAAACTCAGGCCCCATACACACGACCGAGCTTCTCGGCAGAATCCAACGAGGAGCTCGCTGGGGACCATATTCTGCCGAGAAGCTCGATCGTGTGTAGACTTTCGTCGAGCGTCCCGTCGGGAAGCTCGTCGAGCCAAAATAGAGAGCAGGTTCTCTATTTGCTCGACGGGCCATCGGGACTAATGGATCGATGCTTTTTATTATTATTATTACATTTGCTCTGTCTTCTTATAAGGATTCGGAGTACGACATCAACAGGAGATATGGCCTGTCAACCCAACTGGGTAGACACTGTGAGTAGGCTCTCTATTAGACTTTTAGGAAGTACTGTAGCCGGCCTTGGACCTTTTTGAGATTCTCTGGACATAAGACGTGTAGTAAGCTCTTTAGTGCAATATTATCAACCAATAAACAAACAGTAAACTTCTCTTTTGATACAGTTTGGTGCTGTGGTCATGTACTCATATTGTCATATACGGTTAACCGGAAGTGACCACACCTAATATTAGGTCTTACCACTAGATGGTTGGTAGTTCTCATGTAAATATCAGGAAAACTAGTCATACATCATGAATCATAAATGTGAGGAGGCATAATGAGAAGTTCTCCAGATTTCCCAGTGTTTATGGAAAGTTGGAGCTCTTCTTTCTTTATAAGTGAACATTTTCTCCATGGTATATTGAGCATTCATTCTAGAAAATATCTCTTCAACCTCTGGAGCTGCTTGGAAGCGCCATTCTTTCGCTATGGTAATGAGTGCCTGTGGGCACACACTGTTGTATAGTGTGTGAATACTCTCCAGTGTGTAGCTACATTGAGGGGCAGCTTCCCAGTTAGCCTATTAGGAATCTTCAAACTTCGGCCCTCCAGCTGTTGCGGAATTACACAGCTCACGAGGCATTGTAAAACTCTGACATTCACAGGCATGACTAAGAATGATGGGAATTGTAAATCCTAAACAACTGGAGGGCCATAGTTTGAAGACTCCTGCTCTATGTGATGAGCTGATTTCAGTCATATTGCGTGTGAGTGTACATTTTCAAATAAAAGACTCTTTTTTTTTTTATGTTGAGGAGAGCACTATGTGTATTTTTTGCTATTATCCTTGTAAGCAGTAATTTGTTTTAAAGTAAAATCTGACATCGGCCATAACTTTCCCCAACTATTTAAAGTTAACCTACAATATCAGACCTTTTATAATTTAAAGGTCCAGCTTCCAATGGGAGAGTGTGCCTACAAGGGTCGGTGTGATAATCTTTATAGTAGGCTACCTGGCAGGATTTAGGTGGGTGGTAAAACTGTATCTCAGCCACCTGTTTTTACCCCTCTAGCTACCTGTGTGAAATATAGTTTTCTAAAGCACTGTGTATCATGAACATTCACCATTAAAAAAATAAAATAAAATTATATTGTTTTCCCATGTATTTTAATATTTTTATTGCATGTTAATGTTACTAATCTCCTCCAACTTTTTTCAGTCATTTCCAATCTATCGGCATCCAGAGGCAGCTTCACCATATTGTTTTGGACTGGTTTCCTGATATTTGTGAACGATGCTAATGTAATGTGTTTGTGGGCTTAACCACTTCAGCTCCAGAAGGTTTACCCCCTTCATGACCAGGCCATTTTTTGCAAAATACGAACTGCGTTACTTTAACTAAAAATTGCACGGTCATGCAAAGCTGTACCCAAATAAGATTTGTGTCCTTTATTTCCCACATATAGAGCTTTCTTTTGGTGGTATTTGATCACATCTGCAGTTTTTGGGGGGAAAAAAAAAACTACTTTTTACTTTCTGCTTTAAAACATATCCAAAAAAAACGTAAACAATTTCTTCATCAGTTTAGGCTAATATGTATTCTGCTATATGTTTTTGCCAATGCAAATCCCAATAAGCGTATATTGATTGGTTTGTGCAAAGGTTATAATGTTTACAAAATATGGGATAGATTTATAGCAGGACTGCGACATTGCGGTGGAAAAATCAGATGCTAACTTTTTGGAGACCATTGACACCAATACAGTGATCAGTGCTAATATGGACTGTCACTGTACTAATGACACTGGCAGGGAAGAGGTTAACATCAGGGGCGATCAAAAGGGTAAATGTGTCCATTGGTAGTGCTTTCTAACTGTGTGGAGGGTGCTTGTACTTTTGGAAGACAGAGATCTATGTTCCTGCTAAGCATAAACACAGGATGTTTGACTTCCCTTGTCTCAGAAGGGTGATCTGCCTTGTTTACGTAGGCAGTTTGCCATTCTGCCTTTGTCGGGAATGATTGGCAGGTGTCGGCGACATGGGGTACACCAGACCCGCTGATTGGCTCCCGCTGTGTCCAACGGAAGCTGGTCGCCGGTGGTACGCGTGCGCACTGCAAACCCGGAAGTAAAGATCATGTACAGGTATGTGATTTTGCCTGTAGGAGCCACCCCACAGTACATATACGTTGAACAGTCGGCAATCGGTTAACCAGGGTTGTATGTGACAGGGTGAAAATGCAAGATAACACAAAAACGCCATTGAGACAGTTGTCACACCATAACAGACAGTCGTCACACTATAACAGAAAGTGACTGAACGACAGCCTTCATGACAGGATCACCAAGCATTATTTTAACAAAAGTTGCAGAATTAAAAAGGATTAAAACAACTTTTGGAATAAACATAAGGTGTTAAAGCTAATTTTAGATTTTACTGATTGATTTACGATCTACTTTTAGGGGCACTTCACAGAATCTAAAAAAAAAAAAAATGGACTTTTTGTGGCCATAAGCAGTTTTCATGTAGGATCTACAGAGTGAGAGTGGGCTGGCAGCCATCCCATGCTGTATTTCTGATTAATATGTTGTGCAAGATTGAATGATATATTGTTTATATTGTTGTTAGGTTATATATTATTAAACAACAGAAGGAAACTGTTTCCAGAAGATACAATGCTTATTAATTGAAAAGATTTAGCATGGATAAGGTCTAATGTTGTAGCGAAGACGATAGTGCATACAGTAACGAAGATAAGTGTTTTGCAGAAGATCTTTTGTGTGATACATAATCATCATTATTTGTCTTTATTAAATGTTTTATTTATAATGTGCATGCACTACATTCTTTTTGCATTTTTAGCATCAGTGAGGTCTAACAAGGTTAATGCTGAGGTCGTACATCTGTGAAGTAGTATGCAGTCCTTACAGCTCTTTCACTTTGTATGCAAAGAAGATTGCAACATACTGTGTTGTAACTAATGTGGTGTCAGCTATGGTGGATGCAAAGCGAACATAGATTAATTATACAAACACAGATAACAGAATATTATTATACATTTTAATGCACTCATTTAATGTTGGGAAAGTGCCTTCATTACTAAATATGGAATGATGTCAGACCAGATAATATTAGCTTACCATTCTTTCCATTAGCCTAGTTTCTCATATTTGACTGGGTGTCGGAGCTATGATAAAATAGCATCATTTGAATGCAATGATACAGATTATAGTCAAAGTGGAAGCTCCATAGAAAGGACAGGTAGGAGCTATTATTCAAATCTATTAAGCTTTCTATTTATGTAATCAATTTTGATATCTGTTAAGTCATATAAGTATTTTATTATATTTCTCTATAGCTTTTTCCAGACAGAGCATTGTCTGCTTTTCTTCTGCACATGTCAATTCTGCTGTTACAGCTACATCGTTGGGCCCTTTAAAAGGATATAGATACTTGTGGTTATGGCATGCATGTTTACAAATTATAGGTTGGTAGCTAAACCCAAAACCATCAGATAACATCACATTTTAATTCTAGGCATGCCAAGGCTTATGCCGAGTACACACGACCGTTTTTCGGGTTCTAAAAAATGAGGGGCCAGATCCACAGACACCATCTGCCCGTGCGGCATGTCCCATATACGCTGTAAGTCACAGCGGCGTATTGCTAATCCTCAATGAAATGCCACTGTAACTTATGGCGGCGTAGCGTAAATGGGCCGGCGTTCGCGGGTGTAATTCAAATTTACTAGGGGGGCGTGTTTTATTATAATTATGAATGACCCGATGCAAACAAGGCTTTTTTTACACTGCGCATGCGCCGGCCATGGACGTACCCTAGTGCGCATGCGTGAAATCACGTCGCAAATAGTCAATGAAAACGGCGTGTACGTAATATACGCAATTCCCTATTCGCGAACGGGTTACGCAAACGACGTGAACGACGGAAAAATCGACACTGGCCCGACGTCCATACTTAACATTAGCTGCGCCACCATATAGCAGGGGTAACATTACGCCGCACATACGCTTACGCAAAGGACGTAAACACACTGCGCCGGGCGTACGTACATTCGTGGATCGCGCCCCTAGCGTCCAGCGTAAATATGCATCTAAGATACGACAGTGTAAGAAACTTACGCCAGTCGTATCTAAGCGTAAGGCCGGCGTATCTTGTTTTCTGGATAGAAAACAACGACACGCCGGCGGGAAATTCGATTTACGCCGGTGTATCTATAGATACACCGGCGTAATTCTCTGTGGATCTGGCCCGACTTTTTTAAGGGTCTAGAAAAAACAACGCTTTTTTTCAACCCGATCATTAAAACGGCCCTGCCTACACACGATCGTGAAAAGAAAATGCTCTAGCAAAGCGCGGTGACGTACAACACGTACAACGGGACTATAAAGGGGAAGTTCCATCCGGATGGCGCCACCCTTGGGGCTGCTTTTGCTGATTTCTTGTTAGTACAAGACAATTTACGCTTTTCAGTCTGTTACAGCGTGATGAATGTGCTTACTCCATTACAAACAGTAGTTTTACCAGAACAAGCGCTCCCATCTCATAACTTGCTTCTGAGCATGCACATTTTTTTCATGTCGTTAAAGCCCACACACAATTTTTTACAACCTTAAAAACGACAACGTTAAAAACGTTGCGAAAAAATAGAGCATGTTCGAAATTTTTAATGGCCATTTTTTAGATTGTGAAAAATGCTCTGGAGCCCACACACGATCGTTTTTAACCTCTTCAGGTCCGCGCTATTGACAGAATACGTGAACAGCGCGGACCTGAGGCGCCGGGGTCACGTCTTTGGACTTGATTTACTTGTAATTCCCTGTGGCGCGCGGCGGGGAAAAACAGTCCCGACGCATCACCGAGGATCCGATGCGTGTACCCGGTGGCTGCGATGTCCGTCAGGTACACGCGATCGTCGGTGAGAGAGCAGGGACGTGGAGCTCTGAGTGTAAACACAGAGCTTCACGTCCTGTCAGTGAAAGGCGACTGATGCTGTTTCTCTTGTACATAGGGAGACAGCATCGGTCACCTCCCCCCACACAGTTAGAACACAACCAGGCAATACATTTAACCCCTTCCTCACCCCCTAGTGTTAACCCCTTCAATGCCAGTCACATTTATACAGTAATTAGTGCATTTTTATAGCACTGGTCGCTGTATAAATGTGAATTGCACCAAAAATGTGTCAAAAGTGTCCGATGTGTCGCAATATCGCAGTCCCAATAAAAATCGCAGATCGCCGCCATTACTAGTAAAAAAAAAATATAAAAAAAAAAATCATAATTATGTCCCCTATTTTGTAGGTGCTATAACTTTTGCGCAAAGCAGTCACTTATTGTGATTTTTTTTTTTTTTTTACAAAAATACATAAAAAGAAAAATAGTTGCGCTCAGAAAGCACAATATGACATTGTGAAAAGGTTAATTATACGTGTCAATATAAATGAATAAATAAATAAATAAATAAACCACATCTAATTTGTAAATAAAGTCCATAAATGGTGATGTGATCAAGTGTAATAAGAATGGCTTACACTATAACCCAATCTTAATTAGTCCATTTGAGCTGGTATCACAGAGGAGTAATTAGATGGTATGTTTAAATGATTGTCCAATATTAAACAAAGGGCAATGGTGGTCGTAGATTAAATTATCCTGGATGGAATTCACTATCGATCTCACAGAATTCTGCAGACACATCAAAAGGTAAGTAAAGATGTACTCTTACCGGACCCTAGTGTAATTCAGGCATATCAATCCACTGGCATCTGAAGGGGGAGATCACCTCGACCGCTTGCAGTACTTCCACATAGGACTGATGAGTTTCACTGGAACAAATACTTCCCACTGGTGTAGACTCCTCGTCCAGTTCAGAGAACCGAGGGGGAGAAAAAACGAGGGCTCGCAATGGTGAAATACTTCCAGGAAGTTTTATTTAAAATATGTGCAGCAGATTACACATTCAAAATTAGCGGCTAAAAAAGTATAAAAACAAAGCAGCAGCAGAAAACAATTACGTGCGCCCGCGCTTCCGGGGTCACGTTAACGCGGTGACGTTAGTGTGTGGCTCCGCCCTGACCGGTTTCGTCACAAAATGACGTTGTCAAAGGGCCCTTTAACAATGTCATTTTGTGATGAAACCGGTCAGGGCGGAGCCACGCACTAACGTCACCGCGTTAACGTGACCCCGGAAGCGCGGGCGCACGTAATTGTTTTCTGCTGCTGCTTTGTTTTTATACTTTTTTAGCCGCTAATTTTGAATGTGTAATCTGCTGCACATATTTTAAATAAAACTTCCTGGAAGTATTTCACCATTGCGAGCCCTCGTTTTTTCTCCCCCTCGGTTCTCTGAACTGGACGAGGAGTCTACACCAGTGGGAAGGATTTGTTCCAGTGAAACTCATCAGTCCTATGTGGAAGTACTGCAAGCGGTCGAGGTGATCTCCCCCTTCAGATGCCAGTGGATTGATATGCCTGAATTACACTAGGGTCCGGTAAGAGTACATCTTTACTTACCTTTTGATGTGTCTGCAGAATTCTGTGAGATCGATAGTGAATTCCATCCAGGATAATTTAATCTACGACCACCATTGCCCTTTGTTTAATATTGGACAATCATTTAAACATACCATCTAATTACTCCTCTGTGATACCAGCTCAAATGGACTAATTAAGATTGGGTTATAGTGTAAGCCATTCTTATTACACTTGATCACATCACCATTTATGGACTTTATTTACAAATTAGATGTGGTTTATTTATTTATTTATTTATTTATTTATTCATTTATATTGACACGTATAATTAACCTTTTCACAATGTCATATTGTGCTTTCTGAGCGCAACTATTTTTCTTTTTATTTTCGTCTTTCGTGTATATCACATGTTTGATGTTGCTGCTGGATACCTTTGTTCACTTAGTCACTTTAATTATTTAATTAATTAATTAGTTGATTAATTCTCAGTAATTGATTTTGTATTAATTAATTCACCTTTAGCGCGAGAAATTTCCCCCTTGGATAGAACAAAAATACATAGAAGAATACGTATCGACCTTAACTGAGAAAAAAAAAATATTTAAAAAAAAATGGGATATTTATTATAGCAACAAGTAAAAAATATATATATATTTTTAAATTGTTGCTCTTTTTTTCATTATAACACAAAAAATAAAAACTGCACGGGCGATCAAATACCACCAAAAGAAAGCTCTATTTGTGGGGAAAAAAAGGACGCCAATTTTGTTTGGGTGCCATGTCGCACGACCGCGCAATTGTCAGTTAAAGTGATGCAGTGCCGGAAGCTGAAATTTCGCCTGGGCACGAAGGGGGTTTATGTGCCCAGTAAGCAAGTGGTTAAAGACATCAAAAAAAAAAACGTAATTTTTTAGAACACAAATAACGGTCGTGTGTATGCGACATTAGCCATACATTTCATAGAAAAGCACACTTTTTAGTAAACTCAGCATATCTATGCTATCGATTGTTTCATGAATATACAATTTGATTGTCCAAATTAGTTGAGTCGGCATAAGTGTATATCCTTGAGTAAATAAGTTCCATAAGGTCAGTTAAAATTATTTTTGAAGTAAAAAAAAAAGGTTCTTATAATTCCCCTTTGTAAATGACAACTCTAGTTTGGGTAATAACCCCACTGAAGGACTTCCTGCACTGTCTTTTGGCCACCCCCCGATTTTGTAAAATAAATATAGTAATGATATGGCACCACTCTTTGCAGCATTCTTCAGTGTGTCCAAGGTGGCCTAATGAAGTGCCACCAGGGTATGGGTCTCCCTGGGCTCACATTAAAGCAGAGGTTCACACAAAAAGTGAACCTCTGCTTTTCGGAACCCCCCCCCCCTCTGGTGTCACATACATTTGGCACCTTTCAGGGTGGAGGGGGGTGCAGATACCTGTATAATACAGGTATTTGCACCCACTTCCGGGCATAGATATCTGCAGAATCTGTGGATAATCTACGCCACTTCCTGTCCCCCCGCTGTCTTCTGGGAGATAGAAGACAGGAGGGACCATTTTGATTGCGCAGCGCCACTCAGGCATGCACAGTAAGAAACCAGGAAGTGTAGCCACAAGGCTTCATTTCCTGATTACCTTAGTGAAGATGGCGGCGGCAGCATCGGAGGACTGAGGCACGCATCGCCTTGGGTGCTGACATTGCGGGCGCGCTGGACAGGTAGTGTCCATATTTTAAAAGCCAGCAGCTGCAGTAGTTGTAGCTGCTGGCTTTAATAAAAAAAAAAAAAAATTGGCGCACCTCCGCTTTAAGTGAGTTGAATTAACTTGACCCAATTAAGCTAATTACCAGTTGTGTGGGACAGTGCCAGAGATAAAATGAGTAAGGCAAGGAGAACTGTTTTTTTTTTTTTTTCAGCCTGAAGCTGCAGTTGAGCTTTAAACCCCTAACTGAACTTAACCAGCTACAATATAGTCTTTTTTATCAATGTAACATGTAAACATTTTTTTTTAGAATATGTTTATTAAGAATTTTTATACAAAAAATAGAAAAGCAGATAACATAGTCTTCACAGAGTAGAACACAGATATCAGTAATAAACAATCAGCCTTGACATCACGGCTAAAGTCAGAACATTTATAGTTAACTGATAACCCATCTAGTGTCTCAAGAGTAACGAACTAAAAAATTGCACCAAAGAAACAACCTGAGGAGTGGAAGCGCGTAGACATTCTAACCGAATAAGGGATAGAGAGACTATTAGACGAATGGACATTCCAACAAAAAAACAGATTTTTTTCCCGACTGAATTTTGGCTCAAACTTGTGTTGCATACACACGGTCACACAAATGGTGTCAGAAATTCCGAAAAGCCAAGAACGTGGTGACGTACAAGACGTATGACGAGCCGAGAAAAAGGAAGTTCAATAGCTAGTGCGGCCCTTCTGCTTGATTCGGAGCATGCATGGAATTTTGTGCATCGGAATTGTGTACACATGATCGTAATTTCCGACAAAAAGTTTTGTTGACGGAAAATTTGAAAACCAGCTCTCAAACATTTGTTGTCGGAAATTCCAACAGCAAATGTCTGATGGAGCATACTCACGGTCGGATTTTCCGACAACAAGCTCAAATCGATAATGTGTTGTTGAAATTCTGACCGCGCGTATTAGCATTAATAACAAGCATTAGCAATAATAACAAGTACACATTTTAACTCAAATAGAATGGTGAAAGAACAAATGGAGTATATGGAATGCCTGGAGGAGATGAGTGGGTTCTGGTATTCAGGAGTATCTCGGATCCTGAGTTAACCCAGCTCATTGGTAAGATCCACACACAAGTACCAGTTTGTATATTGGAAGGGTGTCATATGTCACGAGATCTCTTCTGGAGTGCTTCATATAGCGTCGCCATCTGGTGATAAAACATTTCAAAGACTTAGACCAGGGGTCCTCAAACTACGGCCCTCCAGTTGTTCAGGAACTGCAATTCCCATCATACCTAGTCATTTCAGTGAATGTCAGAGTCTTGCAATGCCTCATGTGATGTGTAGTTCCGCAACAGCTGGAGGGCCGTAGTTTGAAAATCCCTGACTTAGAGTGTTGGGTAAAAGCATTCAGCTTTTCCATGAGAAATAGGCTTTGTAGCAAATGTTTCACTGAAGCAATTTAAGGCGGGTGGGATAAATCCAGGCCTGCATGAGGGTAAACATTTTAACATTTCACTCTGCTCATTAATTATTGAAATACTTTTGCACAAACCTTTTTTTTTTTTAAATGAATTTATTTATTTTGTAAGTAATTAAACCATGCTTTGTACTAGACACATAATTTAAAGTCTTAAATGGGCCAGTTTATAGGCATTTTTTTTTCTTTTTTTATCTGCAATAATTGTTATAAAACTATCACTGGTTAAAGTAGTAGAGCAGTGTACAGTGGGGATCGAAAGTTTGGGCACCCCAGGTAAAAATTTGTATTATTGTGCATAACGAAGCCAAGGAAAGATGGAAAAATCTCCAAAAGGCATCAAATTACAGATTAGACATTCTTATAATATGTCAAAAAAGTTAGCTTTTATTTCCATCATTTACACTTTCAAAATTACAGAAACAAAAAAATGGCATCTGCAAAAGTTTGGGCACCCTGCAGAGTTAATATCTTGTACTACCCCCTTTGGCAAGAATCACAGCTTGTAAATGCTTTTTGTAGCCAGCCAAGAGACTTTCAATTCTTGTTTAAGGTATCTTTGCCCATTCTTCCTTACAAAAGTCTTCCAGTTCTTTGAGATTCCTGGGCTGTCTGTCACGCACTGCTCTTTTAAGGTCTATCCATAGATTTTCAATTATGCTGAGGTCAGGAGATTGTGAAGGCCATGGCAAAACCTTCAGTTTATGCCTCTTGATGTAAACCCCCGTGGATTTTGAGGTGTGTTTAGGATCATTATCCATTTGTAGAAGCCATCCTCTCTTTAACATCAGCTTTTTCACAGATGGCATCAAGTTACCATCCAAAATTTGCTGAAATTTTATCGAATCCATTTTTCCTTCTACTCGTGAAATTTTCCTTGTGCCACTGGCTGCAATACAACCCCAAAGCATGATTGATCCACCCCCATGCTTAACAGTTGGACAGAGGTTATTTTCATTAAATTCTGTGCCCGTTCTTCTCCAAATGTACCCTTGCTCATTTCCGGCCAAAAAGTTCTATTTTAACCTCATCGGTCCACAGAACTTGTTTCCAAAATGCATCCAAAATGCATCAGGCTTGACTATATGTACATTTGCAAAGTTCAAAGTTTTGTGGTGAGGATGTAGAAGAGGTTTTCTTCTGATGACTCTTTCATGAAGACCATATTTGTACAAGTATCTCTTTATAGTGGAATAGTGAACCACAACTCCAGTGTCTGCCAGATCTTTCTGGAGGGATTGTGCAGTCAAACGTGGGTTTTGAATTGCTTTTCTCACAATCCTGCGAGATGTTATGTCTGATATTATTCAATAGATACTAATAATGATTTACAATGACATTTTCTTTGCAGCAAAAACCTGCAATAATAGTCAAACAATGAGATATGTTAATATATTAAAACATAGTTCTGATGTTTTTCTCCTGTGACCTCTGTTTGGCAGTAATGAAAATTAATAGAAGAGACCTGCCAATGCTATTGCTTCTGTTATTTCCTTTACTCTAAAGCACACGGCCTTATTGATATTGCCATAAAAAGGTCATCTCAATAAAAGCTTCCAAACCTTCAGTTGTCAGTGTAATAGGCATGGCATTTATATGCACAATTCTTGGCTTGGAGATACTTAATGTAGAATTAATCTTTGATCCTTAATCCCTTATGTTAATGAAGACATTGATGGGAAGGGAAGACGCTAGCACTGAAAGATTGGATCTTAATACAGTAAGTTAAGAAAAACTGATGGGTCACTCTGTACTTCCCAAAATGCACTATGGTTTCTCTATTGATAAGGTTATGGGCTGAAAATAAATAGTGGATTTATGAAAAGGGCAGTTGTGTAAACTCAGAAATATATGTCAGTTAAAAGCACAAATATGAATGAGATGGAAGGTCTTATTTTTAATAGAAAGAACATTCTGAACATATTGAGCTATTGTTTGCACTGCTACATTACTGCATATTGGTTTCAGCAATAAAACAAGCAAGTCTGTATGTTTTCATTCTCATGAATTTTGTCATTTATCATGAACAACATATTATAACATTGTAAAACACAGCATATAACTAAAGGCAAATTCCACCCTTAACCAAAAAATTATAAATGCACATACAGTATATTTGCAGGAAAAATGTGCATTTATTATTTATTTATATAGGAGCTTGCAATTAATTGCAACTATGATCAGTGGTTTGTGGATGCAATGCTAGGCTCCTGCAAACGTTTCCTCTAAAGGAAGTGCTAATGGACTATGTGCCAGATTCAGGTAGCTGGGCGAATCTTTAATTTGGAGTAACGTTTCTCATTTACGTTACTCCGCCGAAACTTTAGGAGCAAGTACTGTTATTCACAAAGCACTTGCTCCTAAAGTTGCAGCGGCGTAGCGAAAATGAGCCGGCAGAATTCAAATTGGGCGGGTAGGGGGTGTGTATTATTATAACTAGACGCGATCCCGCGGCGAACGTACTAGTACGCGCATGCGTCGACTGTCAGTGCGCATGCTCATAATTCTGTCAGTGAACGTCAATGACGTCAATCCCTATTCACGGACGTTTTACGCAAACGACTCAAATTTTTTTTTTTCGACGCGATGACGACGGCCATACTTAACATAGGATACTCCACTAGGGGGCTGCTTTATCTTAACGCCGCGTATCTCTTACGGAAACGTCGGAAAGTCACTGCGTCGGGCCCGAATACGATCGTGAATTGCCGATTCTCGCTGATTAACATATTCTCGGCGTCATTTTTAAAATTGCAGTTCCGATACGACGGCAAAATACAATTACGCCGCTCGTATAGTAACTCCAACCCGGCGTTTCTTGTTTTCTGCTTACTGAAAACAGAAACGCCGGGTCAAAGTGAGAGTTAGGCTGGAGTATCACTGATACTCCAGAGTAACTCTACCTGAATCTGGCCCTATGAGTGTGATGACAGATAGCCCTCCTGTACATGGCCCGGGTCACCCATCATTTCAAGGGGGGGGGAGGTACCTGATGAGCAGGAGGGAGAGCTGTACTACTTTATCACTGAAACTGATTCCCTGGTGACTCCCCTGCTGCACAGCCAGCTTCACCTTGTCTCCCTCTCACAGGCTTCACTGCAGGGGGAGCTACAGGTGTGATCAGCCCCAGTATCCCCCCCCCAATCACTGTGACGCCCCACTCCCTTCTCTTTGTTTAGATCTCCAAAAGTGCCCCCCCCCATCTCCCCTGGCAGTGTTGCAGGCATAGGCGTGCACACAGGGTGTGCTGGGTGTGCCTGGGCACACCCTAATCACCCCATTACATTAGCATTATCCAGAGGTGGCACCAGGTGGGTGGTTGGGGTCCCAGTGGCCAGTGTAAATGCCCCATTATATTAAAGGGTAGGTTCAAATGTAGGAACACCTATACTTAGGATATAACAAAATATGCTCCCAATCAACTGTCTCCCACCATGAGAGCCTGTGACAGCAGGTGGGGTTCATGTGTGTTTATGCTTTGGTGTGCACACCTATGGTTGCAGGCTTTTTCCCCTCCTCTCACTTTTGCCAGCTGCATTTGCTGTAGAGCACAGGAGGATTGGAATTGGAATGGGGCAGAAAAAATAGCCCCTTCATTTCCTGAATGAACACAGTGAGCGATTGGTTCAGACCTCTCCTGTGTTCATTCACAACTGAAGCATAATAAACTGTGTGTACTATGCTTCAGTTTGTAAATAAACAGGGAGCCTCAGTACCTTTTTGTTACAGAGTCCTGCACTCATGTAAATCCTTGTGCAGTAGCTTTAAGAATCCTTGTGCAGTAGCATTAAGAAGGGAGGTAATCTAACACTAGATTATCCACTATAAAATGTGTGCTGCTATAACCAGATGCTGTATATTGTATGCAACAAGGTACACAAGTACATTACCATTAATATACTGCCTATAGTTATTACCTAATTAAGAATAAATAAATAAAATATGATATGATTGGATAATGATTGGATAATAAGTGCAAGAGCCTACCTAATCATACATGTAATAAATCTCTATATGTACATAAACTGCACAAAGACCCAAATGTACAGACATATATACTGTGCATATATAAAGTGCTAGAATTAATAAAGCAACTCTATTTTACTCTTCAAGGGGTTGTAAACATTTGATTTTTACAGGCCCCCCAAGCCCCTGTTTTACTTACCTGAAGCCCGAATCTCCGTAGGCGTGATCCCGCGTTGGTTTCTCCCTGCTCTTTTGGCCTCGTCATTGGATGATTGATAGCAGCGCAGCCATTGGCTCCCGCTGCTGTCAATGAAATCAATGGCTCACCGGAGGCCGGGGCCAAGTGATATACTTGGCGGCTATGGCTGCCACTGTATAACACGGGAGTGCGCCCACAAGCTAACCTCCTTGGGAGAGAGCTTCCCAGAAAGATGTAAGCTCTTGCAGGGAGGAGCCGAGACAGCCGCCGAGGGACCCCAGAAGACCAGGATCAGGGCCACTCTGTGCAAAACGAACTGCACAGTGGAGGTAAGTATCGTATATTTGTTGTTTATTTATTTTTTACCTTTACAGCCCCTTTAAGTTCTATTAGTCTGTCTATTATTTAAAGTGTTCAAAAAAGTGCAGTACTTCAATCTTCACTTCCCACGGTCTGTTAGTGTTAATACATGCAAAAATCATCCTCTAACAAAGTGCCAAATGTCAAAATCCACCACTGCATGTTTTTATCATAATCTGGAACACTACCCTTTCATTTAAATGACTCATGAGGTTTCCTTTATCTCTTATGCAATTAAGCTAGTCAAAAATTGCTTTGTAGTCATATATATGACCAAATCAGTTTCACACCAGAGTAAAAACTGAGGGCAGAAGAATCTCCATCGTGTCATCTAGGGACAGCTCACAGTAGAGCGGAGTCAGCAGCCACCCTATTCCACCGGATAGCACTGCACTATGAGTGCAGGCCATTGGTATCCTCAGGTCAAAGCCTGATAGCTCAGCTGAGTAGGCATTTTTCCACACGTGTGCTGCAGACAAAAACTCAATGACATTTCATTCAGCTTGCATAAATGCTTCTGGCAATAAAAGTTTTATTAATAGACACCCTAACGTTTCTGCATACCCCACCTTTTTTGTTTTATATGCAGGCTAAATCATATTGTGTGTTTCATTATTTGGGCTTAATTCATGGCTCAATTAAGAATATTTAGGGATATCGTTTTTTTTTGGTTTTTTTTTAATGACGTGGTCTTCAGTGATTCCTTGATTGTAAATTTCCTGGTCTCTCGTACTGAAATGAGGGCAAGAAAGACTTAAAAACTGTGCAGAAATGTTTTGTCTTCTGTCTCAGGAAAAATCTAAATAGCAAAAGAGCTACTTTCAGATGTAGTCTGCCTGCCTGTCCCTTGAAATTGCATTGTATTTAAAAGTTAACCTTATGTAGCGGGATATTACCTTTTTTATGTGATATAAAAGACTACCATCTACTGATCAAGAAGGATCTCAACTCCCCCCTGTGGCGGAATTGTGTTATAACCACCTACTGCTTACTTTTGTCCTGATACTGCAGGGAATGTTGGGAAATTGAGTGCAGGGAGAAAAGAGACTCCATTTGCCCTGGCTTGTTATAGACTACATTACCCAGAGAGCAACTGTACAATCCCAGAGCGTTTTGCTCCCCGCACGGCCTGCTGGGAGAGGTAATTTAAGGGAGAGGACGTGTTCGGCACGCTCTCTCTGGACCACCTCTTCAACTCAGGAGGACACCTGTGCGAAAATGAAAATGAAAATGCAGCCTATCTACGCCCGGGCGGAGCGCCATTGAGAAGGAGAGACAGAACCTCTGATGGAGTGATCAGACGGGACTTCAGTACCCCTGCGACTTGTCTGAGAACTGGAGGCTGTCATTTTGAAGGACTGCGATCAGAGATTGTGGACGGAGTGATTCTGTAGGACTAGGCCGGGAACTGGTTGGGTGAGACGCACCTACCCAAGCATACTGACTGCCTTGCAGGAGGGTGGATTGTTGATATTCATCACTGTGTTTTCCACCAGTTACTATTTTTTCCCCTTGGAATACAAATAGGGCCAGATTCAGGTAGATGAGAGCATCTTTGCTCCAGAGTAACGCTTCTCATTTACGTTACTCTGAAGACCCTTTCAGCGCAAGTCCTGTAATTCACATAGCAGTTGCGCGTAAACTTGCGCCAGAGTAACGATAATGCGCTGGCGTAACCCGACGCAAGTGGAAGTGGGTGTGATCATATGTAAATGATGGGCGGAGCCCAGCGCAGAGGCTTACGTTCAGCGCATCAACCACGGAGCATGCGCAGTGAGTGCGGCTCCACTCGCCCCCTTTGTGCGCATGCTCACAACTTCCGTCGGCACCACTTCACGGGAAACGTCAGCGCAATGCCTTCCGTTGGGCGTTTAAATGCGCCCGTAGAAGCGCCATTTCGGCACTAAAGTATATCCTGCTCCCCCTCCCCGCAGTGATGTTACTTTTGTTTTGAGATGGCTGCTCCCGTTCCCCGCAAACACACAGGAGAAAGCTGAACTTTAATGGCCAGGAGCTGTCAGCCGTCATCTCGGCTATGGAGACCTATGATGTCTTCCTCCATGGCTGTAAAATTTGACAGACAAGCATGGACAGAGGTGTTGTCCTGCAAGTGGGGGTGCTCAGCTAGCTCTTATCGTCGGTAACGCTGCTGTAGCTGCTCTCCTGCTGACCTGTGGCCATCTGGAGTAAAGATAAAGCAGCCTTTTGTAGAAATAACTTTGCGCCGGACGGACGAGATACGCGCGGCGCATGTAGCCAGCGTATGGTGCTAATCCGTTCGTGAATTGTGAAAAATCCCTCATTTGCATATTTGCAGGGGAAATCAATAGGCGCGACTGATGCGCCCAACGAAATTAAGCGCTGACGATACTCTGGCGTCGGAACGTTCCGCCAGTCGCAAATGACCCGTTATTGGGCGCATCTAGTTTGGTGGGTACGGGCACATAGAAACGACGGCGCATCATCACAGTTACGCGGCGCATATCGAAATACTCCAGCGCAAGTGTTCCTGAATCTGGCCCATAGTTTTTTTTCCTTTGTGTGCCAACGCATACGTGCACGAACTGTTAAGATAATTTATATTGAGGTTTGGCTTGACCCGCAAAACCACGTTAGTTAGCTGTATTACTCAAAGACTACCTATTTAGTTGTTGCATACTGTTGGTATTCATTTTCATACTCGTTGATCGAGTAATTGGTTCTACTACACTGTGAGTATTGTTAGTAGTGAGAGCTGGGTGAGGTTTGGCAAGGAGGTACTTTAGTGTGAATACCTTTATTGAGAGAATCCCCTTGCTGCGTGCTTACACAGGTCTGCATAGCCATTATAAATTAACGTGTATTTATTTGTTATTTCTGTTTCTGATTCTTGCAGGGCTCTGCAAGCTGTCTTTTATTGTTTTACCTGTGTTTCTTTTGCTTTATTCTTTCAAGTAAAGGGTTACATTGGTTAAGCTGAAATTTGTGTACAGTCTCTCTGTCATCCTGCGGGAGCCATACAACTCAAGGTAACATTTAATTTACATAATTTACTGTGGTGTGTCAGGATATTGTGCCCTCCAACAAACTATTAGGGTCCACAATTCCCACTATACCAGTTGTGCTAAGGGAGGGTTTTAAGCCAATGTTAGGGGTTGGCAACCAGTGCGTAGACTCAAAACAAACCAGCAGCTCATTCAGGGGTAGTGCTACACTTATATGCAGCAAATTCATACATTTCATTTGTATTCTGTCTTAGTGTATTGTGATAATTTAAAATATCTAAGTTGGCGGGTTTTGAGGGTTTACTGGCTTGGCTGTGAACTGCTTCTGCCATCAATGGAACTGAATGGCTTCAAGCTCAGGTTCATGAGCTGTTGGGAGGGGGGGGGGGTTGGCAGCAGGACACTGCTACATCTGCCCCTGCCCCTACATGTGCTTGAAGTCCACAGCCTCTGGAGCACTTTAAGAGAAATGTACCCCAGGTTCAGCACCAATTCGGTACCCTCCAGGTCTGCCACCTAAGCATCAGTCCACTGTGATGCAGAGACCTGAAGAAGGCAGCCATGCCCTCTAGCAACCCTTAGCATCTTGTATCAGCTGTTCCTGCTTGTGCATAAGGTGAACTTGCAGTCAGGCCAGGTTTTCCTATCATCAGAGGATCTCTGCTGACAGCGGGCGGCTCATGTGCTGCTTGTCGGCGGCTGCACGCTATCATACTAGGACTATCCACTGCGGCTCGCTAATTGTAAAAAAAACTCTTTCTAGAATAATTCCAATAGCAAACAGCTGTTATGTTTTCCGAGAAACACAGGTGTCAGCCTATTTACAAGGAGCCTAAAGCCTCGTACACACGATCACATTTTCCGATGGAAATTGTGTGTTGACAGACTGTTGGCCGAAAATCTGACCATTTGTACACTCCATCTGACAATTGTTGTCGGATTTTCAGCAGACAAATGTTGGATGGCAGGCTTTAAAAATTTCCGTGGACAATTGTCCGATCGTGTGTACACACGTCCGTCAGACAAAAGTCCACAGTACAAACACGCATGCTTGGAATCAATGCTCACCAAACATGACATTAGCAGAAGGTGCCCTGTGTCTGCGGAAAATCCAATAGTGTGTACGAGGTTTTAGTCGATAGGGTTTTAGGAGATGAGTGTGGGAATAGTACTAGCGTCAAGGGAAAGGTGTGAAAAAACAAAAGAGGTCGCACCAAACTTGTGCATTACCCAATTAACGTTTGTTGGTCTATTCAGTTTGTTTATCCCATGTCATATACACCCTCTTTATGTATTTAGACTATTTCGGCTTTTGCCACATGGAATTAGGTGTATGTATTTTGATTTTGTTACTCTTTTATTGGAAAATAAAAACCTTTTGAAAGTAAAAAAATATAAAGTGCAGAGCGATCGCATGCATGTTCACATATACACATTTATGGACCTTTTACTTGTAAGGAATTCTTTTTTATCTATTGTTGTACTGGTTACTCGCTATTGAGCCAGAATTATTGTATGCAGCACTGCTAATACTCACCATTAAATTACCAAAAGAGACAATATTGCACTATTGGAGTCTTTGTTTCTTTGCATATTTGCACTTCCTGTTATTGGCGTCATCTTTTCTGATCTGATTATCGCCCAGTGTGTGTGGAGGCTTCTGGAGGGAGACGCTCAGGACATCTGTACATCCTCTTAGTGCATCTCTAATCCAACAAGCGATCTGTGATCCCTTTGAATAAGGGTGGGCGCTGGCTTTCCAGTATGCCTTTTAACTTAGGCCCCATACACACTATTAGATTTTTTGCAGATTTTTGTCTTCAGATTTAACTAAACCATGTTGTGCAAGGGCCTTGCCTGATTGCCTACAAATTTAAACTCTTAGGCCTCGTACACACGATCGGACATATCCGATGAAAACGGTCCGCGGACCATTTCCATCGGATATGTCCGATCGGGAGTTTGATCCGATGGCGTGTACACACCATCGGATCAAATTCCCCGCCTCCGGACGGCGCGGTGACGCGGCGGTGACGTTGACGCCGCCACGTCACCGCCACGTCACCGCACCAGGAAGTTAAACACTTCCGCGCATGCGCCGAATCCATTCGGCGGCGGCGCGGCGGCGGTGGGGGACGACATGTCTGCTGGTAAGTGTACTAACCAGCAGACATGTCGGGCGGACAGATTCCACCGGATGGATTTCAAAGCATGCTTTGAAATCTGTCGGGTGGAGAAATCTGTCCGCTAGCCCATACACACGAGCGGAGATGTCTGCTGAAACGGTCCATCGGACCGTTTTCAGCGGACATATCCCCTCGTGTGTACGAGGCCTTATGCCTCGTAGACACGGAGAAAAAAAGTCAGACAGGCTTTTTTTCTAGGAAAGGCAGTGTATAGCCTCCATCTGACTTTCTTTTTACGGAAGTCCGACAGACCTTAGAGAACCTGTTCCGACCATGTGGACAGGGCAAAAAGTGGACAGGGCAAGAAAAGTCCGACCGTGTGGACAGGGCAAGAAGGTTTGACCTCATATAATATGGTTTTGGTAAATCTGAAGGCAAAAATCTGCAGAAAATCTAATAGCTACTTTTGCACATTTGCACACTAGTTATTATGTTATGTACACATTTGTATTAATTTGCATTGTATAATTTCTAGCGCTGTATTTAATATTTTTACAAGAAAGGAAATATACTCACAAATGAGTCAATCAGCTCTGAGAAGGAGGAGATCGGCCCTCAAAACGTGCCAGCCACCTGAAAGGTCCTCTGGCGTGCTGGACACGGTCCTGGTGACCTGGCCACTCTGCGTTCATATGGGCCTTGATATGCTTTTATGATTGACCTGTTTGTTTTACCAATAAACGTTACTTGGGTAATGCACAAGGTTGGTGCACCATCTTTTCATTTTTTTACAGTGTTTCCATTGGGTTTTCCCCAATCTCTGGAGGGTAGCAAGGTCTGTGCATTTACCTAGAGCCATAGAGATCCTAGGCAACACCTACCGCCGTCACATCACTTTTGAGCACTAATAATTGTCTTTGCTATTAGTTAAGGAAGAGGTTCCTGATAAGGAGGGAAATCATAGGGTGGCAGCTCTTTGAACTTCTTCCCTGAGCAGGCCTGGCCACACTCTGATCTCTTTACAAATGCTGTCAATATAGCTGATACCTACTCTTGTTTATTGTGAACTGTTGCTGTGCTATTCCAATACAAGTTTTTCATTGCACCTGACTGTGTGAATTATTGTTGCCGTACCACACTGCACCAAAGCTACATAGCTCTCGAGGTGTCAGTGCAGTAATAATTGTGTTTACATACAGCTGATAAAAAGGTAGAGACCAGGGCTGGACTGGGACAGAAATTTGGCACTGGACTTCATCCAGACTGGCCCACTTTGACAGGTCTCTCCCATGTCGGCTGGACGACTCTTGCACCCCCCCTGGGCCACCCAAGCCCCTTCTCCCCCTTTACTAGCCACTAGCTATTCTACTTTATTAGAGTAGAACAGCTGGTACTGGTACTTTTATAGGCAGTACCAGTGGGAAAGCTAGACATTATTTTACCCGGGGCAAAATATCAGAAGGGAGAAACTCCCAGGCCATAGCTGTTGAGTCAGCTGTCTGTCCCCTCCCCCATGCTCCTCTGCCATCCCCCCTGCTCCTCTGGTCCTCCCCCTGCTTCTTTGTTCCCCGCCCAGGTGAGCACTGTGGGAAGGGAGAGACAGAGGTGCGGAAGGGGGGGGGCAGTGGTCCACTGTCACTGAAGCCGGCCCACTGAGCCATCGGCCCACCGGGAAACTCCCTGTAGTCCCAATGGCCAGTCCATCACTGGTAGAGACTGGAGGAGTGATCCTGTGAAGATTTGGAAACCTTGTACTGTCAGATGTTGGTTATTACAAGAATTGTCTGCATGAGGAAATCTTTGTATGGGGATGTAGCATTTATACAGTAAAGTGAGTTAAATCAAATTAGCTATTCCCCTTTCAGTATTTCACCACTTAAATACTGAACACTTTCACCCCCTTCCTGCCCAGTTTTCAATGCTGTCACACTTTGAATGACAAATATTCTTTCTTTTGGTGGTATTTAATTCCCACCAGGTTTAATATTTTTCGACATACAAAAAAAAAAAATACAGAATTTTTTTTTTTTTTTTTAGTTTCTGTTATAACATTTTTGAAATAAATAATATAACTTCATACATTTAGGCTAAAATGTATTCTGCTACATTTCTGTGGTAGAAAATAACCCAAATCAGTGTATATTAATTAGTCTGTGTGAAAGTCTATAATCTATGGTGTACATATACAGTATTTGAAAATTGATTCATTTCTGGAGGCCCTAAAATGCCACAACAGTACAAATACCCCACAAATGACTCCCTTTTGGTAATTTTTTGTGAAAATCAATATTTGTGTCATTCTCAAAACTTTTGGCCTCGGCTGTACTTGAATGATTGCCTCTATACAGTATGACTGGTCAAGGAATAGGGATGAGCTCCGCGTTCGATTCGAACGTATGTTCGACTCAAACATCGTCTGTTTGACCGTTCGTCAAAATTCGAACGTTATGGGCCGTTCGCTCCAAATTTGAGTGGCGCGTCACGGCCCATAATTCACTGCGGCATTGCGCGCTGATGATTTGCCAAGCATGCACTAAGACCCGCATGCATGGCCAATCACAGCACGCAAAAAATGGAGAGCCATAATTGGCCAAAGCCAGGGTGGCTTTGGCCAATTATGGCCCAGGGGGTTTAGTACACTCCCCACACTACAAAAGGCCGTCTGCAGGGCGGCCTTGTGTAGTGTGTTGTGTCAGTTAACAGAGAACAGAGAGAGACAGAGAGAGTGTCATTTTTTGCAGGTAGATAGAACAGGTAGGCTAGTCAGTTAATGTTACAGTGTGTAGAGGATATATATATACATCCCAGGTGTTGTACATATATTTATACACTGTATAGCTTAGCTAGATCAGTTCTTCCTAATGCACTGGAAGGCAGGTGATTGTGCTATTTAAAGACGTTATCACAGGTATAGACACCCAGCAGATACAATATTTAAAGGAATTTTTCATATTTTTATTTTTTTATTTAACCACTTAAGGACCGCCTACTGCACATTTACGTCGGCAGAATGGCACGGCTGGGCACATCAACGTATATATACGTTGGTTTTAGTACCCAGCCGTGGGTCGCGGGCGCGCGCCCCCGCGACCCGGTCCGAAGCTCCAGGACCGGGACCGCGGGATTCGCGGACCCGATCGCCGCTGCAGTGCGGCGATCTGTCCCTGGAGCGGAAGAACGGGGAGAGCCGTGTGTACACACGGCTTCCCCGTGCTTCTCTGTGGCCGGAGCATCGATCGCGTCATCCCTGTAATAGGGGGACGCGATCGATGACGTCACACCTACAGCCACACCCCCCTACAGTTGTAAACACACACATTAGGGCACACATTCCCTACAGCGCCACCTGTGGTTAACTCCCAAACTGCAACTGTCATTTCCACAGTAAACAATGCAATTTAAATGCAATTGACAAAATGTGTCAAAATTGTCCGAAGTGTCCGCCATATTGTCGCAGTCACGAAAAAAAATCGCTGATCGCCGCTATTAGTAGTAAAAAAAAAATACGCTATAAATTTTGCGAAAACCAACCGATAAACGCTTATTGCGATTTTTTTTACCAAAAATATGTAGAAGAATACGTATCGGCCTAAACTGAGGAAAAAAAATGTTTTTTTATATATTTTTGGGGGATATTTATTATAGCAAAAAGTAAAAAATATTGCATTTTTTTTTAAATTGTCGCTCTATTTTTGTTTATAGCGCAAAAAATAAAAACCGCAGAGGTGATCAAATACCACCAAAAGAAAGCTCTATTTGTGGGAAAAAAAGGACGCAAATTTTGTTTGGGAGCCACGTCGCACGACCGCGCAATTGTCTGTTAAAGCGACGCAGTGCCGAATCGCAAAAACCCCTTGGGTCATTTGCCAGCGTATTGGTCCGGGTCTTAAGTGGTTAAGCATCATTAAAATCACTGCTCCTGATGCAGGAGCAGTGATTTTAATGATGCTTAAATAAAAAAATGAAAAATTCCTTTAAATATTGTACCTGCTGGCAGGGCCGGCGCTAGGCATAGGCAAATCAGGCGGCTGCCTAGAGCGCCAGGGTAGAGGGAGCGGCAAAATCCGGATCCCAGCCACTCGCTGGGGATCCGTATCATTAAAATACCTCCTAGCCCTTGATTTTTAAAATATTTCCAGCCTGCAGTGCCGCCCGTAGAAGCGGCAGTGAGATGAGGGGAGAGAGCCGGGACAGCAGCTGGCCGGAAGTGCTGGTGGTCGGACGGGTCGGTGGAAGTTGAAGCGGCCAGTGCACTGTGCAGGAGGCGAGATAGTGACCAGATATCTCCTGATTTCCCCGCTTTTTCCCCCCCCGCTTTTGTCCCCGGGGCCGCGGGGGTCTAACTCTATTCTGCGGTCACTGATTTTCTCCCCATGCAGTGCTGATTCAGCCCCAATCCCCCCGAGCGGCGCACAGCTGATTGCACGCAGGCACACATAGCTGTGCTGGCCGCTCTGTTCTGTTGAATGAATGGAAGGAAGGAGAGGGGAGGAGGCGGGTCCCAGCCTGACACTCGTGGAGGAGCTTCAGAGACCACACTGCTACACCCGACTGTTGTCTGCAGCCTGCAGAGTGACTGACTACACATGATGAAGAGCCAGAAGAACCACATGAGGTACAGAGAGATAAAGGGGGGGGGGGGGGGGTGAGTTTACAGTATAGAAAGTGGGAGTTATAGTATAGAGAGGGAGGTGGGGGTGTTACATTATACAGAAAGAGGGGGAGATACAGTATATACAGAGAGATGTGGTACAGTATATACAGGGAGAGAGGGGAGGTACAGTATATACATAGAGAGATAGATGGGGTACAGTATATACAGGGAGAGAGGGGACAGAGTATATATATAGAGAGGGGGGGGGTACAGTATATATAGAGAGAGGGGGGGTACAGTGTATATATAGAGAGAGGGGGGGGGGTACAGTATATATAGAGAGAGGGGGGGTACAGTATATATAGAGAGAGGGGGGTACAGTATATATAGAGAGAGGGGGGGTACAGTATATATAGAGAGAGGGGGGGTACAGTATATATAGAGAGAGGGGGGTACAGTATATATATATAGAGAGAAGGGGTACAGTATATATATATATAGAGGGTACAGTATATATAGAGAGAGGGGGTACAGTATATATATATATATATATATATATATATAGAGAGAGAGAGGGGGTACAATATATATATTTAGAGAGAGGGGGTACAGTGTATATGTGTATATATATATAGAGAGAGAGAGATACAGTATATATAGAGAGAGGGGGGTACAGTATATATAGAGAGAGGGGGGGTACAGTATATATAGAGAGAGGGGGGTACAGTATATATAGAGAGAGGGGGGTACAGTATATATAGAGAGAGGGAGGGTACAGTATATATAGAGAGAGGGAGGGTACAGTATATATATAGAGAGAGAGGGTACAGTATATATATATATATATAGAGGGTACAATATATATATATATATATATAGATAGATAGATAGCTAGAGAGAGAGAGGGGGGGTACAGTGTATATATAGAGAGAGGGGGGTACAGTGTATATAGAGAGAGGGGGTACAGTGTATATATATATATATATATATATATATATATATAGAGAGAGGGGGTACAATATATATATTTAGAGAGAGGGGGTACAGTGTATATGTGTATATATATATATATATAGAGAGAGAGAGAGAGAGAGAGAGAGAGAGAGAGAGAGATACAGTATATATAGAGAGAGGGGGGGTACAGTATATATAGAGAGAGGGGGGGTACAGTATATATAGAGAGAGGGGGGGTACAGTATATATAGAGAGAGGGGGGGGTACAGTATATATAGAGAGAGGGTACAATATATATATATATAGAGAGAGGGTACAATATATATATATATATATATATATATATATATATATATATATATATATAGATAGATAGATAGATAGATAGAGAGAGAGAGAGGGGGGTACAGTGTATATAGAGAGAGGGGGTACAGTGTATATAGAGAGAGGGGGTACAGTGTATATAGAGAGAGGGGGGTACAGTGTATATAGAGAGAGAGGGGGGTACAGTGTGTATATATATAGAGAGAGGGGGGTACAGGGTATATATAGAGAGAGGGAGGTACAGTATATACAGAGAGAGAGGGGGGTAGAGTATATACAGAGAGAGTGGGGGTACAGTATATAGAGAAATATATAATTATGTATAATATCAATAAATGCATTGAAAATATTTTTTTCTAGCGTATTTTCTTAACATTTGGTAGTCATTTCCCCAAAAATTCTAAGAAATATATATTTTTTTATCTTATGGGCAACATGTGAGAAAAAAATGTATATATCATTCCATAAACACACAGCACATACCTGATTTGAGGGAAAAAAAATGCCCCCGGGTTTAATTAAAAAAATCTGGCCACCTTACCCTAATGACCCAATTCCCCCTGCTGGTATTTCACCAAAGCTTCTAAAAAAAATAATACAAAATATAAATAAAATTGTAAAAAAAAATACAAAAATGTAATAATAAAAAAAACTACTAACACTGTCCACTACCATACTAAATTGTGTGATTGTGTAAATGAGTGTGAGTGTGTGTGTGTGTGTATGTGTATATATATATATATATATAATATATATATATATACACAGACACACGAGTGTTTGCGTTTTGGGGTGCACACCCTAATGCATTAGGCCACTCACAAATTTAAAAAAAATGTACAGAGGGGGAACTGGTGTGTGTGTGTGTCTGTACAGATGTGTGGGGGGGCAGAGTGGGAATTGGTGGGGGGACAGAGATGTGCAGGGGGGTACAGTGGTAACTGGTGTGTGTGGGGGGGGTACAGAATGGTAACTGGTGTGGGGGGGACAGAGGTGCAGGGGGGTACAGTGGGAGCTGGTGTGGGGAGACCGTTGAGTGAGGGGGGAGACAGGTGTGGGGGGGGG
Source organism: Rana kukunoris (assembly GCA_029574335.1). Classification (NCBI taxonomy): domain Eukaryota; kingdom Metazoa; phylum Chordata; class Amphibia; order Anura; family Ranidae; genus Rana; species Rana kukunoris. The sequence goes on along the minus strand of CM056050.1, from coordinate 290,476,601 downwards.
GGTACAGAGTGGAAACTGGTGTGTGTGTGTGCAGGGGGGGGGGGACAGATGTGTGTGGGGAGGCAGAGTGGAAAATGGTGTGGGGGGCAGATGTGCAGGGGGGTACAGAGTGGGAACTGGTGTGGGGGGAAACAGATGTGTGGGGGAAACATATGTGCAGGGAGGTACAGAGTGGGAACTGGTGTGTATGTGGGGGGGGGGCAGATGTGCAGGGGGGTACGGACATGGGAACGAATAGCGTGCGCGCACGGGGGGGGGGGGGGGGGGGGGGGGGGGGGGGGGGGGGGGGGGCGTCAAAATGAGGATTTGCCTAGGGTGTCAAAAATCCTTGCACCAGCCCTGCCTGCTGGGTGTCTATATTATGCCTGTGAAAACGTCTTTGAGAACCCGGGTCTTGCCCGAGGGAACATGTATCCATGGAAAAAAGGATTTAAAACGGTTGTTTTTTCAGGAGTCCTGCTCCTTTAAAAACAACAGTTTTTTAAACTTTTTACCATTAATACATGTTCCCTGGGGCAAGACCCGGGTTCTCAAAGACGTTTTACGACAATAACTTGCATATTAGGCTTTAAAATTAGCTCTTTTGACTTCGAACATTCAAGTCCCATAGACGTCAATGGGGTTCTAAATGTTCGCGCGAACGTTCGGTCCGTTCGTAGGTTCTGGTGCGAACCAAACCGGGGGTGTTCAGCTCATCCCTATCAAGGAATATAGCTTAGTGTCGCATCACCTAAAGCAGTCCCTGTTCCTATAAGCAAAGCAAGTCTAGTCTACTAGTATGTGGCTGCCCCAGGAATGCTATGATCACTGGCCAGGAAGTACAGGGGGCCAAGAAAAGGAAGAACAAATAGTTCCTTCCTGTGGTTCCAGGAGTGCAGTTGTTCGCAGGGGATGGCTGGCAATGGTTTCTTGGGCCAGCTCAGGCAGAGGCATGATCAGCAAATAGGCAACAGATTAGTCCAGGCAACAGGCAAAAATGTAGTCAATAAACACGCTAGGGTTAGTACTTTCCGTAGCTTTGCTTTGCTTGCAGCTGTGGCAGGAATTATGCCCCATGTACTCCCACCAATCGTAAACCTATTAAAGTGACTAGGGTGTTTGGGGTCCAAGGGGTTAAAGCAGGTGTTGTGGAGGGAATACAGTACCTTCCCATTGCCTGTCAAAAGCTCTTTCTCAAGAGCAATCCGAATATTGATGGCTTTTCAGAGAGCTTTGCACATGTGAACAAGTCCTTATGGTGACACTGTGACTGCTGTGGTGGTAATCGGGGATACTCTGACTGCTGAGGCAATGATCAGGCACAGTGTACATCGTGTGGCGATGACCAGGGACATTGTGAGACTCTTTTTACATGGCTGGGTTTGTGCGACCACCAGATTCCTGTAGCAAGAATTTGCAGATTCTTGCCACTGGAACGATTTGGTTATGCAATCAGCAAAGCCGCTTAGCCCATTTAAATTAATAGAGGGCTGACATTGGCTGTTCTTGTTTGCAGGTAGCAGCCCAACAGAACAGGCAGCTGCGCTTTGGTACAAATGTCTGAGCCTGGACATAGTTGACTGAACCCAGGCTTGGACATCTGTCCCTATCCACAGCTAACCACTCTGTGTGCATGTGAACAGCAGTATCCGCTGTCAACCCGCCATTCGTTTAAATGGGCTGAGAGGTTGGTTTCTGATGATCAAATAACCCAGTTATTCAAACAGCAAGCATTTACAGATTCTTACCATAGCAATCTGGCAGCTGTACCAATCCACCCATGTGACATTGGTGATTGGGGACAGTATGTAAAAAAAATGTATATTATATATTTATTTATTTAACTTTTTTTTTTCTTACAATTTATTTATGTTTTACAATTTTTTTAACATACTTTTGCCAAATTAGTGCAGTGTCGCTATTGTACTACACTGGAAAGCCAATCGGGATTTCTTTAACACTGATTACTTGTTATATTGAAGATCACTGTAACTGCAATAATTTTAACCGTCATAATAGCTTTCTTGTTTACTATTGTGATGCTGTTATTGGTCACGGCTATTATATGATGCAGGGGCTTCTGTCGGTGGCCCTATACACCATGTGATCACTGTAATCAATCACAGCATCACAATAGTAAATAAAGAAACATAAATGGCTGCCATTCTTGACAGTTATTTACATTGTGAACATGTGATCGCTGACAGTGATTACATGGTATCTGAGATGATCACAGTACTCTGGCGCATGCGGGGGAGGACATCGTATGACATCCACCTGGAATAGGAAAGTGGTTAAACTAGCCTCACCCACTTTTCACCACTACTTGTAAGCCTCCTTCTAGGCCAGTGATGGCGAACCTTGGCACCCCAGATGTTTTGGAACTACATTTCCCATGATGCTCCACTACACTGCAGAGTGCATGAGCATCATGGGAAATGTAGTTCCAAAACATCTGGGGTGCCAAGGTTCGCCATCAGTGTTCTAGGCTGTCATTTCTGTCAATGCAAAGTTTATTGCAGAAGATGTTACAGTAGAACTAAACCATTTTACCTTTTAGAGCCATGAAAGCTACCATCTTAGCCTCTGATCTGCAGTTGCTATAGTACTTCACACAAGCCAGTTGATGGTTTGACCGTTTGGTTGAGAGCACAAGCAAATGTGATAGTTAACTTTTACAGTATGTAGACAAACAGAGTTTAACGCTGCCCCAGTTGAGAAGGTGGTTCTTTTCTTAGCAAGCTATCCTGGTTCTTACCAACTGGTTCTGTGTATTATAAAAGGGACAGTGGTCAGTACCCAGAGAGCTAGAGGGGGTTCGGCACACTCATGCACATGAGAAACTGTTAGCACCACAGCTGGACTCTGTCCTGGTAAGCTGCTGAATATGCTGAGTTAGGGATGATAAGTGATTTAAGACTGCGCTCAGGACCTAGCAACAGTCTAAAGGAGCCACTGGGACTTGCAATCTGCCATAAAGATGCCAACCCTGTACACTACCATTATAGACTCTGCCAAGAATGGACTGTACGTTATGTTGAACTGTCTTGTTAATTTATTCTTCAGTAAAACCCTTGAAACTTTTCCTTTGCCTGGTCTGTAGATACTTAAGGAGGGTAATGCAAGTAACCGGGACATAAGGTCTCCCAGCTCTGGTCACTAAGCACATTGGAGTATGGAGATAACAGTACAAGAGTTTATGCAGTGTGAAGATAAAAGTAATTACCAGGGGTAATGAAGTTTCTCTCTAGCAGCCTGTCATCAAGTGTGTACATGTGGTGGGTAACATGGCTTTTTGAGTTGTTGACAACTTGCTCTCCATGAGCAGGTCCATCGCCCATAGCAACATGAGTAACTCAACACCACAGAGGCAAGGAAGAAGTTAAGTGATGTGCAAGCATGGAGTCAGTGCTAGGTGCACAACACAGATCCATACCGTAGTGAGGTAGCAATGATACGAAATGCACAAGTGACTGTGGTGATATTACATCAAGAGAGTTCATTTAGGTTTAGTCTTATGTTCCAGTGAAGGTACCCCATGTGTAAGATAGTGACCCTAACCAAAGTGACCCTTGCTTGGTGCCCAAGGAGGGAAACATGGAGGATATGACAACCACCACATGTCTTACAAGCATGCCTCAAATCTAACTGTATAGGTAAATGGTTACGTCAAAGGGTTAAGTTCTGCTTTAATACTGAGCAAGACTAAAATATTAGTTTGGGTGGGAAGGCATGGTGGCAAGAAGCCATAAAGAGCTAGGTGCAACTATATGTTCAAAGACACACATTTAATCAGCAGTTCATCAACATGCAATGCGGGGAATAGGCAGCTGATCAAATTTCAGTTTACAAGAGTAGATTAGGATAAATGAGTTGCCAAGGGCAACTGCCTCATTTTCACCGCTCAATGCTTTATTAAGTCAGCCAGATAATTTGTGTTCACTGTGCAAGCAAACTGCATTTATCCTTCACAAAGGTTTTATAGGTGTAATGTGCGTTCTTTCTTGCTGCGGGTGGTAGATGGTAACGGCACTCACTCTCTCCTCTCTATCAGTCTCAGGTTAAAATACTCTCTCATTTTACTCTTCTCCCTTGGTTGGGAAAGCATCCAAGTTTCATTCACAGAGCTTTAACATTCTCTCTTGTCTGTCAGTCCTGAGGAAAGCTATTGATTTTCCCCAGGAGTATTCAACACGTAATTGTAAACAGTTTAAACTGTTTCACTGAAAAGGATCCCCTGTGATTACAGCATGTGAGCATGGGATATTGTAGAAGCAGTGACAGAAAGCTGTTAGTCCACGTGCTGCTTGTTCTGTGACATGTGGGGACATAAATTAGCAGACATACAACGTTTATATGCTGATATCCTGTACATTTACCCAATACATAGCACAAAAGTAAATAAGTTTAGCGGTAGTCAATATGCAGCAGAACTCAGTGGTGTATTTTTGAACACATAACTTTAAAGGTTATTTTTAAAAAATGGCCACAATGTCTGGTAACATGGATTTTTCCTTTCCCCTCACAGAAGGGCCCCCATTCTTCAAACATTTGACATTCTTACTAGACTAGACTGAGCTGCGGACCTAGGACTTTTCAGCAAAATGTGAAAAAAGCATAACAAGTTATTTGTTCTTAAAAAAGAAATCATAAATATTATTTGACATTAAAGTGATTGTAAAGGCATATTTAAAAAAAAAATATCAAACATGTTATACTTCCCTGCTCTGTGCAATAGTATTGCACAGAGCGGTCCCAGACCTCTTTTTTTGGGGTCCCCTGCTGGCGCTCTCCGCTCCTCCTCTTCTTGGTGTGCCCTCAAAGGTAGCCATTTCCTATGGTGGCACACTTGCTTGTGTGCATTCATTAAACAATGAGTGCAGTGCTTCTATTAGTTGTAAAAAAAAATATATAGTAGATACCTCACACCAATTTGTACTTATATAATGAATTTAAACACATGCTCTTACATCAACTTAATGTAAAACAAAAAGCATGCATATACTGTATATACACAAAGAAATCCAGTGATTGTACCAAGAAATTATCCCCTGTGCCCATATACTGTGTAAAAAAGGTCAAGAGTCCTGTGACAGGAGTCACTTTGGGTTGGGGGCTTGTGCAACTCACCCTGGAGAGCTCTGGAAACTCTGGGTCCAGCTTCCCCAGACCCTCTGTATCTCTAATAGGGGCACATGGTGAATGAGAACCCCACTATAATATGTGATAGTCAGACTCAATGTTGTATATACAGTATGTATATATTGTGTGTTACCTCATGCTGTTGTGGACACTTTGCTGTGATTGTTTGGGGTGTGACTGTATACTATTGTTCTATTGTGGCTGTTTTCCTCAAATATTATGGGATGTGTAAGTGTGTTTGCTTTGAGGAAAGAGGGAGGGGTATTCCTCCAGCAGCCCCCTGCTGATAAGACTGTTTACTGATGAGAAGTTTGAACACACCTGACCTGTGTGTCTATTGTTACTGCTTGGGATCTATTTTTGCAGGGGGGTCTATTGTTGCTAAGGAGACCTATTGTTGCCGGGGGGTCTTATGTTGCTGGGGGGCAGTTGTTCTGAAAGAGATCTATGGTTGGGGGAGGGGTCTATTGTTGATGGCTGACAGAGTCTATTAATGCTGGCTGTGTGGAGATCTGTTGATGCTGCCGGGAGTCTATTGTTGCTGGTGGGGGGAATTTTGTTGTGGGTGGTCCATTGTTGTTTGGGGATCTATTGTTGCTGGCTGCAGGGGATTTATTTTACTGCTTTTCTTGATATCATTAACAAATTCCATACAAATTACTTGGCTCCACAAAATGATGCTTGGTTCTATTTTGTCTAAAAGGGACGGTACTGGGAGTTGGGTAGGGGTGGAGGAAAGGTGTATCTCAGAAAGGGGGAGTTCATGCACCTATTGTCTGAGGGAAAAAAAAGCCCTGGTAACATGTGCTTGAAAAAAGTAGAGGTTTTTACCCTACACTGAAGTATAGCTGGTGACTGGGTGGGCTAAAGGGTCTTGGCTAATGCTGGTTCTGGACAGAGGAAGCATTGACGGCAGACATTCTGTTTAAGAATGAGGGTTCATCATAAGTCCCAATCTTCAAGTGAACCATATAACAAATCCAAGGACCAGTGACTTTGCCTCAGTGAAACTTGATAAACTAGCAGATTTGTCATATCAAGCACTATATCAGGTGCACTCTCAGATGTGCCCTCATTTTATTTGGAGGTCCTTAGAGTAAAAAAAGAGTGAAATACAGCTTTAGAATGTCAAACGTTTGCACTCTCTTTGGTGCGCTAGCACGTGGGGACGCGCTTAAAAAACAAATAATTAATTTTTTTTTTTTTCACTGTTTCTTAATATCTAAAAATATCTGATCACTTTTATTGCTGTCACAAGGAATGTAAACATCCCTTGTGACAGTAATAGGCGGTGACAGGTACTCTTATTCAGGGATCTGGGGTCTAAAAAAAAGAAAAAATCCTTCCTTTGCACTTAAAAGTATTAAACATTCCAAAATCTGCATCTTGTAACGTCTAGTGACGTTGCTTCCGGGTTACTACATCGGAGACCCGATTAAAGCAGATTCCGGCTTTGTTTGGGACTAACATCGGTACCTGGGTGAAGCATGCAGCTGCAAGCTTCACCCCGGTACAGCCTCTTCCTCTAAATGACATACAGGTACGTAATTTCATGTGAAGTGGTTAAAATCCCAATAAAAATGTTGCAGATACATTCATAAATATATGCACATGCAATTATACATCAATACCATGCCACAGTAGTTTTCAGGCTGCAAGCAATCTCCAGTGTTGCCGACTGCCCAGCCAGTGCAATGACGTGAACAGATCCCACCCACCTGATGCACTGCGTAACTCATCAGATGGGCATGGGCATCACGCTGGGTGGACCCTTCGGCTTTTCTGGGTATTGCTTGCAGCCCAAAAACTACTGTGGAATGGTATTGATAATGTAAAATTGCATGTACATACAGTATATACAGTATCTCACAAAAGTAAGTACACCCTCCCATTTATGTCAATATTATATTATCTTTTCATGTGACAACTTGTGTACAGCTTGTATGACCGTGTAAATTTGCTGTCCCCTCAAAATAACTCAACACACAGCCATTTATGTTTAAATCACTGGCAACAAAAGTGAGTATGCCCCTAAGTGAAAATGTCCAAATTGGACCCAATTAGCTATTTTCCCTTCCCAGTGTCATATGACTTGTTAGTGTTACGAGGTCTCAGGTGTGAATGGGGAGCAGCTGTGTTAAATGTGGTGTTATTGCTCTCACTCTCTCATACTGGTCACTGGAAGTTCAACATGGCACCTTATGGCAAAGAACTCTCTGAGGATCTGAAAAAATGAATTGTTGCTTCACATAAAGATGTAATAAAAAATTTCATTTTTACATAAAGATGGCTGGCTACAGTTTATTGAGGGAACCATAAATGCCAACATGTACTGTAAGATACTGAAGAAGAGCATGATCCCCTCTCATCAGACACTGGGCCACAGGGCAGTATCCCGACATAACAGCCACAAACACACCTCCAAGTCTACCACTGCCTTGCTAAAGAAACTGAAGGTGAAGGTGATGGACTGGCCAAGCATGTCTCCGGACCTAAACCCTATTGAGCATCTGTGGGGCATCCTCCAACGTAAGGTGGAGGAGCACAAGGTCTCTAACATCCACCAGCTCATGATGTCATCATGGAGGAGTGGAAAAGCACTCCAGTGGCAACCTGTGAAGCTCTGGTAAACTCCATGCCCAAGAGGGTTAAGGCAGTGCTGGAAAATAATGGTGGCCACACAAAATATTGACATTTTGGGCTCAATTTGGACATTTTCACTTAGGGGTCTACTCACTTATGTTGCCAGTGGTTTGGACATTAATGGCTGTGTGAGTTATTTTGAGGGGACAGCAAACTGACACTGTTATACAAGCTGTACACTCACTACTTTACATTGTAGCAAAGTGTCATTTCTTTGGTGTTGTCACGTGATATTTACAAAAATGTGGGGGGGTGTACTCATGTTTGGGAGATACTGTATATATATTCTTTAATTGTAATAAACAAGCAGTGAGTACTATGTGTTCTTTTTTTACTATGTGGGCTTTCTAGTGGCACCAGAAAGGTGAAGTTAACATTTTTAAGAATTTAGGAAGGTGGGTGGATCAACTAGAGGAAGGTAGCAAAATGAATGCTAGGCCTTTCATGAAATCATGGAAACATAAAGCAACTCTGTTGTACTCCCAAAAAATTGCCCGAAGCACTACTCTGAAAAATAAGTTACTTATCTCTTCAGCTCCCAGTATCTCTTATATTCTCTGTTTGAACCCTGCAACTGCAACCTAAATTATATTCTTCAGTATTTGACAATTCTTCCATTATCAAATGCTTGTGCCGCCCTCCATACAACGTGGTTCCATCCTTGATCTCTAGTTCACTATGGACTCAGTAGTGTTCTAGGAATCAGAGGATTTTACCACAGAATGCAGCAGCAAACACAGGAATCTGGCACTTCTGGAAGTGTAATGCCGAAGAGTCTGAGAGTTTCTTGTCAAAAATGTTTTAACTCATTGCAAGGAATGCTACTGTTGCTGAGTTGCAGTTCTTAGATGTTGAAAATAATTTGATTCTGCATCAATGGAAAACGGTATTGATCCTGTTGCTTTAAATCTAAAAAGTAAATTGGAATCAGTCAGCTGTTGCTGGAAAAATAATAGCTGTGTTTTGATCTGCTGGTACTGTATATCTTACCAAACATGATACTAAATCTTCCTCTAAGGCGGCGTACACACGACCGAGAACCTCGCTGGAAACCAGCGAGAACCTCGCTGGAAGCTGCATTCCAGCGAGGACCTCGGCCGTGTGTACGCTCTCGGCGAGCATCCCGTCGGGATGAATGGCTGGTTGCCATTCCCGATGGGCGGGTCGCCGATTTCGACGGCCGGCAGAGAACCTCGACGGGCGGAACGATGTGTTCTGCCCGTCGAGGTTCTCTGCCGTGTGTACACGGCCTGAGTTAAATGCTGGTCATAGACGGATTGTAATTTGGCCAGTTCAGCAGGAACCATCCAAATTTGTATCCACCTATGGGAAAGCTGCTTGTTCCTTCAGTCCAACCAGCCTGTCGTGTTTATTCATTTGATCACTGCTAGAGCTGTTTGCCATCCATAGTGAAAACACTATGCTGCTGCTCTGTCTTCTGTCACAGAATAGATGAAATAGCAGAAATAGTTAATAATTTACATGTTTTTCATGCATTGTGGGAATTAGGGAGGGTCTCCTTAGATTATCTTTAAAAAATTCTTCTAACCTCAAATGCTCATATCTGCTGCTAAACTTGCATAAACTCGGAATGTAAAATCTGTAAAGCTGAATTTTTTACTGTCGATTTCCACCTGTCAGTTTCTGGGATTCAGAAGAGGTTTTCAACAGCCCTGTGTACATGAGCCCCAGGGGTCCTTTCACACAAGCTTGCCTGTGTATGCTCTGCTGATCCCCACAAAGCAGGCGGATGAAATGTCCGCAGTGGCGGCTGGTGCTCAAATGCTGCCACTGTACCCATTAATTGCTGCCACTGTGCCCATTAATTGCTGCCACTGTGCCATCAAACGCAGCTACTGTACCCATAAATTGCTGCCAGTGTGCCCATCAATTGCCACTACTGTTCCCCATCAAATGCTGCCAGTATGCCTATCATTTGCCGCTACTGTGCCGCTACTGTGCCCCATCAGATGCTACCATTGTGCCCATTAACCACTTAAGGACCGCCGCATGTACATTTACGTCGGCAGAATGGCACCGACAGGCACATCAACGTATATATACATTGGTGCCTTGGGGGGGATCGGGGGTCCGATCGGACCCCCCCCCCCGTACATGCGGCGGTCCGCGCGGCTGCAGGAGCGATCCGACAAGTGGGGGCGGCTATCCGTTTTCACCCGCCCCCTCCGGATCGCTCCCAGCCAATGCGCGCGCCCGCCCGCCCTGTCACTTCCTCCTCCTGTGTAAACACAGGAAGGAGGAAGCGACGTGATCTCTCCCTCGGCGTTTGTTTCAAGCGCCGCTGAGGAGAGATCACAACACAACAAGTAAGTCTGCACCAACAGCACACTTACACACAGACACAAACACATTTAACCCCCGCGATCGCCCCCCCTCCCCCCTGTCACAGTGTCACTGAATGCAGTAATCATACATGTATGATTACTGTATTTAGTGTCAGTGTGACAGACAGTGTGACAGTCAGTCAGTGTTAGTGTCAGGGTAGCCCCCCCCACCCCCCCCAATAAAGTTTTAACCCCTTGATCACTGCCCTAGGTAACCCTTTCACTCCCTATTGCCAGCATCACTAAGCGATCATTTTTCTGATCGCTGTATTAGTGTCGCTGTTCCCGCTAGGTAGCTAATTTTTTTTTAATGCGATTTTTTTTTACTAAAGACATGTGGCTAAATAAATTTTGGCCTAAATGTTTGACTAAAATTTAGTTTATTGTTTTTTTATTATAACAAAATGTAAAAAATATTGATTTTTTTTCAAAAATGTCGCTCTATTTTTGTATATAGCGCAAAAAATAAAAATCGCAGAGGCGATCAAATACCACCAAAAGAAAGCTCTATTTGTGGGAAAAAAGGACGCGAATTTTGTTTGGGAGCCACGTCGCACGACCGCGCAATTGTCTGTTAAAGCGACGCAGTGCCGAATCGCAAAAACCCCTTGGGTCATTTGCCAGCGTATTGGTCCGGGTCTTAAGTGGTTAATTGCTGCCAGTGCGCATCGCCCGGCACATACCTATCTGGCAGCGGGTCAGCAGTGATGTCCTGCACATCCTCTATGTCTTCTTTCGTACTCTTTACCAGGCGTCCAATCACATCGCATGATGTTTCATCCAATAAGGTGACAGGTAACAGACCCGAGCACCTGATTGGCTGAGAGGCGGTTCAGTGTTAGAAAAGTGAATTTCTTCACTTTGTTAACAGAACGCTGAGTGAACAGCGAAAGCTCAGCATTACGCCTGCTGTTCACCATTTTGGGCACCTATTAGAGCCTATGGCTCTAATCAGGCGCTTCCAAAAAACACCCCAGCTGCTGTAATTCAGGAGCCAGGCACCCAAAAAGGGGCCGGACACCTGAATAGGGGGTGTCAGCGGTGACCATAGATAGATTCATGCATTGCATGAATCTATCTATGGTGATAGAGCGGTGCCAAGAGAGAGGGGGCGGCGCCTATGCGCCCCTTATGGACACACCTCCACTGAAGGTCCATCTCCGCTCACTGTGCGGAGATGGACCTGTCAAAGCCCCACTGTCCTTTATGGAGATCAGAAGAAAATGGACTGCCTGTCCATTTTCATCCAATCCTATCCGATCCAATTCTCCAGAATGATGTAAAATAGGATTTCCATCCATCTGGATGTCACTGCAGATATCTGCCCCTCCATATGGCTGAATGAAGTGTCAGATCAGGTCCACCTGAAAAACGGACAGGCGGATCTGATCGGAAAGCCTGTGTGAAAGGGGCCTAAGAGAGACTTAAAAGTGCCGTCAGTTATATTTTGCTATCTGTGCCTCATTAAAGAGATTTCTCTTCACCACCTGTTTTGTACAACATAGACCAAACGGAAAGTGACAGGATATCTTTCCAATGTGAGAGAAATTCCTTTCCAATTAGAAAGCTGTCATGGGAGCACATTTTCCAATTGGAAGATTTGGTGGCTAATCCAATTTTTTATTTTTTTTTTACCGTTAGATTTATTTCTGGTGACACTTGTGATCGGGGAAATTAAAGAGTGTGACTTACCCTAACAGACACTAAAAACAATACAAAACCTGACAGTGGTTCTAATCCCTCATCACTCTATCCAAATGTAAAAAAAAGGTAATGTCCTTATGCAGTCAGGTGATTTGCTAAGAATGGAGACTGAGAGAAACACAGGTTACAGCTGCTCTCTATAGCTGCTGCCCTGTGGTGCTGAACTGGTTAACAGCTATATCAGCAAGAGAACAAGGGAAGGGAGCTGACGTGCAGGAAGTGTTTAATAGACCAATAGAGTCAGACAGCATTGCACTGTGGGAGCTGTAGTCCAGAGGAGAGTGCTAGAGCTTTTGAACCACATTTCTCAGAGGAGATTGCCAGGAGGGGGATGAGGGCAAGCTGTATTTGATCAAACTGTACAGGGCACTCCTTCTAAATCCCATGAGGGAGATCAGAGAATGCACATCACTGTCCAGTGTGTACTATCACTGCTGAATATTGCTGGCCTGAGCAGGATCCAGAATGCTAAGTGCAGAAAGGATTTAGCGAATCTTCCTTCCCATGGTCATTAAAAACCTCCCTGTAAACATCACCCTCCCCGGCGTTCCGCGATTATGGCTAATCTGAGATACTCTGCAGAAACCATTTGGGGTCTAAAGCCATCTGCCTCAATATTACCAGCCGTCATCAAAAAAGCTCTAAGAACTGAGCAACTGTTTAGAATCGATCAACGATCGACAGTCAACAATTACATCCACTTACCCCAGCCAAAGCACATATCCTGCGTTTTGGTCAACACAAGATCGGCAGTAAGACACCGACAAGAAATCCATGATTTCATCCTACAACACAATTTATACTGCCTCTTTATCACAGAAAGCTTGTTAACAGCTGACTGCAACACCATTCTAGGAGAACTGGTGCCAGTAAATTACCGCATTCAAACAGAAAACAGAGTTGGGCAAAGAGGAGAAGGCCTGGCGGTGATCCACAAGACTCACCTCTTGATCCCCTAACCAGACCTTCAGAACTCACTTCCATTCATGGAAACTCTCACTCTGCAACTGCAAACAAATCCCCAGGACACTGTCCACATTCTACTCTGCTATAGACCACCCGGGCCAGAAACACACCTCATCACGTCATTGACGGAGTTCATCTCTTCCTATAACCTAAACACCAAACACCTCCTGCTGCTCTGGGATTTCAACCTCTGGGCCAACTCTTCACTGGACCCCGTCGCCGACCCCTGCATCGACCATCTGGAAGGATTAGGTCTGCAGCAACTAGTACATGGGCCCACTCATGCATCAGGTCACACACTCGATCTCATTTTCAAACAAGATTTGGAAATCAACATTCTGGAAAATAAGCCGCAACCATGGACAGATTACCATGCAATTAAATTCACAATTACAAAAAATGTCCCCTCAAAAAAAAAACGACAAAACCGGTGACAACTCACTGGACTAGATCTCAGATGAAGCTCCACTCGGAAATCTTCAAAACTACACTAGGGAACAAAATAAAAGCAATCCAACAACATCAAACAGCCACAGAAACTCTTTACACCATCAACAAGGCTCTACTACAGTCAGCCGACTTAGTAGCACCAAAACGCAAAACATGCATTCAAGAGCGCAGAAGAGCGGAAGCAGCTTGGAAAAGAAGCTCTTCAGAGCAAAACCACACCATTTATAAGATGATTACTAGGAAATACCATAAATAATTTTTATGGCCAAAAATAAATATTTTTCCAACATCATCGCAAATGCCCCAAACCGCCCCCGCGAACTCTTCAAGCTAGTCATCCAGACTATGAACTCAGTCTGTTTAGACGCCCCAAATTCTGATTCACAAGAATTTTGCAACAAATTATCAGATTATTTCATTATTAAAATGTAAAAAATCTGTGAAAGTATTTAGCAAAATAGAACTCTCATCGACCCCTCCCCAAATCACAAACCCAATACCCACATAAAACCGCCGCAAACTACTAATTTCACTCTAAGGCCGCGTACACACGAGGGGATATGTCCGCTGAAAACGGTCCGATGGACCGTTTCAGCAGACATCTCCGCTCGTGTGTATGGGCTAGCGGACAGATTTCTCCACCCGACAGATTTCAAAGCAAGCTTTGAAATCTATCCGGTGGGAATCTGTCCGCCCGACATGTCTGCTGGTTAGTACACTTACCAGCAGACATGTCGGCTCCCACCACCGCCGCGCCGCTGCCGAATGGATTCGGCGCATGCGCGGAAGTGTTTTACTTCCTGGTGCGGTGACGTGGCGGTGACGCGGCGGCGTCAACGTCACCGCCGCGTCACCACTACGTCACCGCGCCGTCCGGCGGCGGGGAATTTGATCCGATGGTGTGTACACGCCATCGGATCAAACTCCCGATCGGACATATCCGATGGAAATGGTCCGCGGACCGTTTTCATCGGATATATCCGATCGTGTGTATGGGGCCTTAAACCCATCTCCATCTATGCCACAAAAAATATCATAGGTACTCTGCGAAACAGCACAGCGCCCAATGATATCAACCCCACTAAACTGCTGAAAGAATGTGCCGATATTTTGGCACCAGCTATCACGCAGCTCATAAACCAATCATTCAAAGAGGGCATGGTGCCAACCTTGCTGAAACATGGCATAATCAAACCAATTCTAAAAAAAAAACACCCTGGACCCCAAAGACCCAAACCATAACAGGCCTAAATGTCTTCTCCAAGGTAATGGAGAAAGAAGTTGTACAACAGCTACATCGTCATTTAGACACCCATAAATTACTTGATCCATTTCAATCAGGTTTCTGTCCAGGTCACGGGACAGAAACAGCACTGCTCAAAATATGGGATGACGCTCTTGAGGCAGCAGACCAAGGAGAATCATGTCTTCTGGTACTGTTGGACCTAAGTGCTGCTTTTGACACTATAGACCACAAATTATTACTGACTCGGCTAGCTGAAGTAGCCAGAATCGCAGAAGGTGATTTATCTTGGTTCTCCTCCTTTTTGGAAAACCGATCACAAGTAGTGAAATTGTGACCTTTCACTTCTGAAAAATGCACGGTATCATGCGGAGTCCCTCAGGGTTCCCCTTTGTCGCTGGTTCTGTTCAATATCTACATATCTCCGCCCTCTTTTTGAAATCATCAGTAACCAGAAGTTACTTTACCACTCCTATGCAGATGACACATAACTCTATTTTCGCATCTGCAACAATAAGGATCACTATCTCAGACTAGAGAAATGCCTTATTATGATAGAAAACTGGATGACAAAGAGTTACCTTAAACTCAACGGCTCAAAAACAGAAATTCTCCTGTTTCCCGCCAACCGGAAAAATCATCCTCCAACAACATAGACACCCCCGCTCATTTTGGGTAAAACTATCACCCCTAGCACCAAAGTCAAAAGTCTCGGAGTCATTTTTTGACAATGGATGCGCAAATAGGATAAGTAGTCAGCGGATCGCACCTTCTGCTGCATCCACTATGCAGACTCACTCCCTTTATCCCAAAAAAAGACATAGCAGTCGTGGTGGGCACAATTATCAACTCCAGACTTGATTATGCAAATGAAAATGCCCTCTATCTCAGACTCCCCAAATACCAAATCACTCGTCTGCAAGTCGTTCAAAATACGGCCGCTCAGGGAGCTGTGGTGGCTCAACGTGATTGGCACTGCGCTGATAAGCCATTCACCTCTGCAGCCAAGGATTTGGATCCCGGTCTCGGCTACATGTAAATTGAGTTTGGTGGTCTCAGCCCGGCTCCCGGTGGGTGTGCTATGCAAGGTAAGCCTGTGCTTAGTACGGCCCCCCCCCCCACAAAAACCACCACTTGCACGCACACGAAATTGGTTTAATACGCACGCACTTTGGCCATGCGGTCTCCTAAAAAAGAGAGGCGAAGGACCTACAGGGCTGGCTGAGCAGGCTAGACCCCCTCACTTCCTCATAGGGGGAGTCCCTCTGCCCCGTCGGGGTCCCGTTGGGCCCCGTTGGGCTCCCAAGCAGAGCAGGTAGGGCAGGGTGAGTGGGAGGTCCCCCCTCATACCCGCCATTGCCACCCAGGGACATGGAGAAGGACGGCAGATTGCCTCTGGGGGGAGGGTCTGCCTACTTCCAACTCCTGCAGTCCGGCTCCTCTCTCGAGTTCACGCACGAAAATACACTTTAAAAAATAAAAAATACGGCCGCTCGACTAGTGACTGGCAAGAAAACATGGGAATCAATCACATCTTCTCTGAGATCCCTTTATTGGCTGCCAGTAAAAGACAGAATCACCTTCAAGGCACTCTGTCTGACGCATAAGTGTATTCAAGGAAACTCCCCCCCCCCCAATATCTATGTGAAAAACTAAAATCTCACAATCCCAATCGCGTTCTGCGATCCACCAACCAAAACCTACTCCAGATACTCAAAGCCAGATACAAGTCCAAAGGAGAATGTAGATTCGCAGTCCAAGGACCTAGATTGTGGAACGCTCTACCAATCACCATCCGATCGGAGGTAAACCACTTGGCCTTCAGAAGAAAGATCAAAACCTATCTATTCTGAGGTCAAAAATTTTTACTCAGGGAATGGATAACAAGCGCCCAGAGGCTATTCAGTTCGCATGTGCTGCGCTATATACATTTTTCACTTACTCACTCAGAGTCACCTGCGTGCAGAGCAGAGAATAGACCAATTGCTGTGTGTGACCGGATGGGGAGCTGTAAGATTGCTGGGAATGGTAAGCTGCTGCTGTGGGGATTTACTGTCTGCTGCTGGAAAAATAAACTAAGCCCTTTAGGAACTGACCATACAGCCATCTAGTAGCCTTATTGCTGCCTCTAGGCATGACTGGGAATATCCCCATGTGCACCAATGGTACAACCAGGCCCCAATGCTAGCTGGCTGAAGAGTTAGGACTTAAAAACTGCCCGTTTATAGCCGCTAGACAGAGACCTTTACCTAGTGCTTCTGCAGGTACTTCTCAGTGGCACTGCACCACTATATCCTAGATCAGTGATGGCGAACCTTGGCACCCCAGATGTTTTGGAACTACATTTCCCATGATGCTCCACTATACTACAGAGTGCCAGAGGATCATGGGAAATGTAGTTTCAAAACATCTGGGGTGCCAAGGTTCGCCATCACTGTCCTAGATATTCTCCTAGAGTGCACTATAGACAAGTTGTAGTATTATTATTCACATTGCAGTTAATGCTTATATTCACTGTTTATTGCTGACTTTGCTGAATTATTCTAAGGCATAGTGATTATACTGTCTGTTTCTGAACCTACCTTCTGTGTGCTCATTTATCCTCAAACCACCATTTATTCTAACCCATACTAATACATTGAGTTGAAAGGGTTGTCAAGGTACATTTTTTTTTCCTAAATAGCTACCTGAGAGTAAGGATGCCCGCTAACACACAGCTCCTTTAACTATCTGCAAAGTAGAGAGTGTCCTGACTCTCCTGTAGTCCACGGGAGGGGGTGAGCACGACACTTCACACCAGGGAGAAAGCCT
Source organism: Rana kukunoris (assembly GCA_029574335.1). Lineage (NCBI taxonomy): Eukaryota > Metazoa > Chordata > Amphibia > Anura > Ranidae > Rana > Rana kukunoris. The sequence goes on along the minus strand of CM056050.1, from coordinate 290,459,318 downwards.
TGCATTACTGTGTGGAGTTATAGACAGAAGAACAGGAAGTGAGGATTTCTCAAAAGAAATAAGGACATTTAACCACTTCAGGCCCGCGCTACCGTCGGATGACGGCAACAGCGTGGGCCTGAATATCCAACATGCCGTCCTTTGACGGCATGTCATTCAGGCGTTCCCAGCGCGCGCTGTAGAGTGCGCTGCGGGGAAGCCCTGTGTTGTCCGTGTCCCTTGGACACGGCCAATCACAGATCGCGGTGAACGGCCAATCAGAGTGGCCGTTTGCGATGCAATCTGTGGGCGAATGAGAGATGATCTCTCATAGATCATCTCTCATTGCCGTGTTACACAGAGACAGCGTCCTGTCTCTGGAGAGGAGGAGCCCGATCTGTGTTCCTTCCTACATAGGGACACAGATCGGTCACCCCCCCAGTCACCCCCCCTCCCCCCACAGTTAGAACACACCTAGCATACACATTTAACCCCTTCCTCACCCCCTAGTGTTAACCCCTTCAATGCCAGTCACATTTATACTGTAATTAGTGCATATTTATAGCACTGATCGCAGTATAAATGTGAATGGCGCCAAAAATGTGTCAAAAGTGTCCGATGTGTCCGCCATAACGTCGCAGTACCAATAAAAATCGCAGATCGCCGCCATTTCTAGTAAAAAAAAAAAATAATAAAAAATAATAATTCTCTCCCCTATTTTGTAAGCGCTATAACTTTTGCGCAAACCAGTCGCTTTTTTTTTTTTTTACCAAAAATATGTAGAAGAATACGTATCGCCCTAAACTGAGAAAAAAAAATATATATTTTTTTTTAATTGGGATATTTATTATAGCAACAAGTAAAAAATATTGTATTTTTCTTCAAAATTGTCGCTCTTTTTTGTTTATAGCGCAAAAAATAAAAATCGCACAGGCACAGGTAAAATTTCAGCTTGCGGCACTGCGTCGCTTTAACTGACAATTGCGCGGTCGTGCGACGTGGCTCCCAAACAAAATTTACGTCCTTTTTTCCCCACAAGTAGAGCTTTCTTTTGGTGGTATTTGTACCACCAAAAGAAAGCTCTACTTGTGGGGAAAAAAGGACGTAAATTTTGTTTGGGAGCCACGTCGCACGACCGCGCAATTGTCAGTTAAAGCGACGCAGTGCCGCAAGCTGAAATTTTACCTGGGCAGGAGGGGGGTGTAAGTGCCCAGTATGCAAGTGGTTAAAAGCAAAATCGAAGGAAGAGGTAAGTGAAGGAGGACTGCACTAAGGTAAAGAAAAATTTTTAGGAAAAAAAATTGTACCCTTACAACCCTTTTAATTTACCACTAAATAGTCTTGTGGCTATTTGCTGGTACTAATTCACAATGAAGTTAAAGGTATTTACATATGTGCTTCCATAAGAGTTTTCAGTAACTTTTTTTTTATTTTTTTCAAATATAATTTTTTTTAATGCCCAACATGGGCCAAAGCATTACAAACAGATTCAGTAATACATTCAAAGAATAGTAACAGCAATATTAGAAATGGGGAAGAGGGGGGGGGTGCATCTTCAACATGACCATCAGAAGGTAGAGGCAAAATCGGGGCCCAGCACGGGTGCCATAACAAATATCATATAACATATCTTCCGGCTAGAACCCCTTAAATGACATCTCGAGGCCGTAGGCCTCTTCCGACAGCGAGGCCTTCATGTAGTTTCAATCTAGACCCCCAAGGCCCCACTCCCCTCCGACCCCCCCACCTGAACCGAGTCCGCCCCAAGGCGGAGAGGGGGGGCATAAGGGGAGGGGGGCTCTAAACTAAAGAAGAGAGAGAAAAAGAAGAGGGGGGGTAGTGAAAGGCAAAATAAAGAGAGAGAAGCGAAATTAGATAGCGAGGGGGGGTAAGGAAGGTCTGGGTGGTTGGGGGGAAGGGCCGGACCCAGAAGAGTTATCAGGAGATTCTGGTCGAGGCAGGACGACCCCCAGGGCAGTCTGTATACGGGGCACTGGCTTCTTCAGGTAACCCTAAGGGCAACACCTTCTGAGGAGTAGATAAAATGGTTCCACAGCTCCCACGTATCTTTAAATTTTTTCTCCTGTTGTCTCGCAGACAACACCAAATCTTCAATTGCCTTAATTTCCTCTACCCGGCAGATCCAGCTGGCCACCGTCTGTGGTGCTGGGCTTTTCCAGTGTAACAGAATGCAGGCCTTTGCCGAGTTTAGTAAGTGGCATATGAGAGATTTTTTTTATCGCTTAGTTGACATAGTATTGACATGTAGAAGAAAGAAGGTCGGGTCATCCGGTATATTGTATTCAGTGAATTTCTGAGCTATAAGCCTGACTGTTGACCAGAAATGAGACAGCTTTGGGCATGACCAAAATATATGTAACAGCGTACCTCTGTCTCCCTGACATCTCCAGCACAATGCGGAGGAGCCTGGATAGAAGGTATGCAGGGCGTGTGGGGTAAGGTACCACCTTGTCAACAGCTTGTAGTTGGTCTCCTGTAGTCTCGTACATATGGAGGATTTCAGGGCAAACATTACAATACGCTGAATCTGGGGGGTGTCAAATGTGCAATTTAGGTCGCTTTCCCATTTAGTTATGTGGGCCAGACATGCAGGTTCCATCTGGGAAATCATGAGGGCATATATGGTGGACAGTGTCCTTGGAAGCACCCCCTCACCCGGACAGAGGATCTCGAAGGTGGTAAGTGGCCTGGTAAACTCTCGTAGGTCGGGTAATAACTCAAAGAAGTGTCTCAGTTGGATCGCTGTCCAAAACGGCAGTTGAAAAGCACCTCCCTCTTCCCTCAGCATGCTCAGTGAGGGCCAACAGTCATTCATTTGGAAGTGTCTTGCTTGCGTGCAGTGTATGCCCTGAAAAACATTCCTGGCCTGGGGGGCTAGCCCCAGTGGGAATTTTGGATTCCCTGAAATAGGGTATAGGGAAGACTTAGATGTGGGATAGGTCTGTGAAGAAAGTGCCCACGTCCCTACTCGGAGCGTCGTTCCTATAAGCGGGTGCTGTTTGATATCCGCCGACAGATTATCGTAGCACCAGACAGCTCCTTGTAAGGGTACCTGTGTCTGAGACTGTTCAAGATGTGTCCACAGTTTCAGGTCGGAGTGGCGGCACCAGTCCACCATCCTACCTAGGTGTAGCGCAGCTTTGGCCCTGTAATTGAAGAGTTTGTTAATTTGGGAGCGAATAGATGTCAGTTCCGCTTCCCCTTGGTGGTCGGGGGAGCTCTTATGTCGCATGTCCGCATCGTGGAGATCCGCTAACAACTTTTTCAGCTGTTTCCCCCTTTCCCTTTTAATGCGCGAGCTGTGTTTTATAAAGATTTCCCTAATTACCGCCTTGTGCGCCTCCCACACTGCTCCAGGGGTGCAGTCCACCTCCGTGTTTATTTGGAAGTAGAATCCTAACTCCCTGTTAACCTCTTCCAGCACTTCTGGGTTCTGTAGGAGGCTTTCGTTTAACCGCCAGCAGCGATTTCTGCGTAAGTGTTGATCAGAGAGCCTATAGGTCAGGGTAATAGAGGCATGGTCAGACCAAGTCCGAAGCCCAATGGAAGATTTCAGCACTGCGTGTAATTGGCCGTGTGGTATGAGGAAATAATCTATCCTGGAGTATAGTTTGTGGGGAGGGGAGTAGAACGTGTAATCTCGTTCTCCCGAGTGCTGGAGACGCCATACATCGATCAATTGTGCGTCATGGAGGTCCCTGACTATTTGTTTTCGAGTCTTCGACTACAGAGAGGATGTTCCCGAGGACGTATCGACACTGGGGGACGTATTGACACTGAACGGAGCATTAAAGTCCCCTCCTAGGATAAGTTGGCCTTCCCGAAATCGGGACAGTTTCGAGAGAGCCCGGCGTACGAAGGCATCTTGGCCAACGTTTGAGGCGTATATGGTTGCAAACGTCAGTAATGTGTCTCCTATCAAGCCTTTGACAAATGTATACCATCCCTCCCCATCTATTAATGAGTCCTGAAGGGACCATGGTATCTTACTGGACAGGAGAATAGTAGTACCTCTAGACTTAGAGTTGTAGGTGGAATGGTAGGCCGTAGGGAAGAATCTGACTTTGAGAACCAATAGTCGGTTATCCTTAAAGTGCGTTTCCTGGAGGAATGCTACGTCCACCCGCGCTTTACTTAAATCAGTCATCAGCATACATCTTTTTTCGGAGGCCCTTTACATTAAGGGAGTATACTGTAAGGTCGTCCATCCTCAACCCGCTTGGGAGAAAAGGGGGGGTACTAACCGGGCCCGAGGGAAGAGTGGGGGATGGAGAGAAGAGAGTGGGGGGAGGAGAGTGGGGAGAGAGGTAGGTCACAAAGCTCAGTAAAAGGAAGAGAAGAAGGAACAAGAAAGAGAAACACACACAAGAAAACAGGGAGAAACAGCTAATGGCAGACTATCTGCGTACCTTAGCACAGCTCAGCCTAATTGGCCAAGGGGTGTGCCTTCCTATGTGGGGGCGTAGCTGGAACAGGCCATAGAGCGACGCCCACAACCAATCCCGCCCCACCGAGGCCCAAAGAGCTATGCATAAGCATATTCGGATGCCCGGATCTCCCGATCCCCCCCCCCAGGCACATGGAGGGGGGAGGAGATGCCAGGGGCCCCCACATTCACCGTACGTCACCCCCGGCAGGCCCCCACCCGGCACATCACAACCACCTCCCTACACCCTTCACATATAGATCCCTGTGGATACCTATTTCAGACCTTGGAATAAAGCATATACTGGCATATAGAGTCAGAGTACAGTTCCTATAACTTGCCAGAGGGATCTACTATGGGCACAGAGGTTCAGTGTGCATTCCGTCAGTGTGGCTGTTCATGTCTAGACATCTTGATCATCTGCAGCCATACAGTCATCTGGGAGACCTCTAGGTCATTGGGGACACCCCCTGCAAGATCTCAGTGCAGGGGGACGTGGACGTGGAATCAATGTGACAGGGGGGGCAAAGGTGGACAAAAAAGAGGAAATTAGGGACAGGGGGAGGCAGGCTATGACTCACGTGACCCCTCCGGCGTAGCCGGCCTCGATCTACGGCGCTGCCTCTGTGATCCAGGCTGAAGGTGTCCCCTCAGGGGGCGTGATCCGGAGCGGCCACCGGTCTGTGGTAAGAAGACAAGCCAATTCGGGATCCTTATGGGGTCAGCCACCAAAAACTCAAACAGTCCCGGTAGGTCACGTGGGGAGCGAAGAGTATAGGCGCGCTGGTCTCTTCGGAACAGCACTGAAAGCGGGTATCCCCAGGGGTTCGTGGCACCATTTCGGCAGGCTAATTCTAACTCCGCTGTAGCATGGCTCGAGAGACGTCCGGCAGGATCTTCACCGCCGCTCCATCAAAGTCGATGTCCCCCGCCTCCCAGGCTCTGCGGATGATAAGTTCCTTGTGTGTGTAGTGGTGGAGCCAGCATATCACGTCTCGCAGTCTGTTAGGGTCCTGGGATCTCGGCCCCAAAGCTCGGTGGATGCGATTAAACTCCATTCTCGGAGGAAGTGGGTCTCCCGGGAGGCTGCGGAAGACAGCTGTGGCGGTGTCTATCAGATCTTCTGGGCCTGTTGCCTCTGGTAAGCCCCGCAGACGAAGGTTATTCCTTCTGCTTCTGTCTTCCAATTCTTCCATGTGGAGTTGTAGCATCGTGGGAACATCAATATGTGCATTTTGAAGGTGCTCCAGGGCAGCTATTCTCTGTTCCAGGTCCGCCACCGAGGTCTCCCCTGTAGAAAACCTTGCACCCAGAGCGCCCAACTCCCCCCTGATCTCGCGTATGTCCTTGCGGTGCTTAGTCTCAAGCCGGCTCACTATCGATTCAATGTCCGTCTTAGTAGGGAGGGACCTCAGGATTGCCCACATCTCATCTGCATCTTTGGGTCTCGAGGGTGTCATCAATGGGGCTGTCACGCTTGCTTGTGGAACGGCGGGATCTTCTGAGTAGGAGTCACCTACCATGTAGGTGAATACATTTATTTATCACTGCGTGGGAACATATTTTTGGCAGCTACTATTTAATTATCAGTTATTGGTTTGTGCATTAGTATATTCTTTTACTATGTAGCAGTGGCGGCCCGCCCCCCCCTCCCGCAGTCACAAAAAAAAAACAAAGAAAAACGGGCCCTTTAAGAACTTTTATTCGGCTAAAATGTCATTTTGACATTTTAGCCGAAGTTCTGGCGGCCGTCTATAGAGGGCGCTGCAGCGCCACCCCCTCTCGCAAGTAACACACGTTCAATGCAATGCATTGAACGTGAGTTACTGTTGCCAGCTGCCTGGTCTATTCGTATAACTGGACATGGGACGCCGGTTACCCGAATAGCGGCAGCTGGTTGGCTGAGGGGAACTGCCTATCAAAGCCAGCGGCTCTGATAGGCTTTTCCAGTGCCGCCCTCCGGCTCTCGGAAGTCTATGCTCGGAGCGCAGGCAATCTGCGGTCCTTGCATTAGACTGACAGCCGTTTCAGCCAATCAGGTTCCCGGATTCTGGTTATCAGGAACCTGATTTTTTTACAGGGAAAGGGGCATCATGGGGCACAGTGGCAGCATGGGGCACAGTGGCATGGGGCACAGTGGCATCATGGGGCACAGAGGCGACAATGAGCACAGTGGCATGGGGCACAGTGGTGACAATTGATGGCACAGTGACTGAATATGATGGCATGGGGCACAGTGGTGACAATTGATGGCACAGTGACTGCATATGATGACATGGCACAGTGGTGACAATTGATGGCACAGTGGTGGCGTTTGATGGCATGGCACAGTGGTGACAATTGATGGCACAGTGACTGCATTTGATGGCATGGCACAGTGGTGACAATTGATGGCACAGTGACTGCATTTGATGGCATGGCACAGTGGTGACAATTGATGGCACAGTGACTGAATATGATGGCATGGCACAGTGGTGACAATTGATGGCACAGTGGTGGCTTTTGATGGCATGGCACAGTGGTGACAATTGATGGCACAGTGACTGCATTTGATGGCATGGCACAGTGGTGACAATTGATATCACAGTGACTGCATTTGATGGCATGGCACAGTGGTGACAATTGATGGCACAGTGACTGCATTTGATGGTATGGCACAGTGGTGACAATTGATGGTACAGTGACTGCATATGATGGCATGACACATTGGTGACAATTGATGGGCACAGTAGCTGCGTTTGATGGCATGGCACAGTGGTGACAATTGATGGCACCGTGGTGGTGTTTGATGGCATGGCACAATGGTGACAATTGATGGCACAGTTGCTGTGTTGCATGGCACAGTGGTGACAATTGATGGCACAGTGGCTGCATTTGATGGCATGGCACAGTGGTGACAATTGATGGCACAGTTGCTGTGTTTGATGGCATGGCACAGTGGTTGCATTTGGTGGCATGGCACAGTGGCTGCATTTGGTGGCATGGCACAGTGGCTGCATTTGGTGGCATGGCACAGTGGCTGCATTTGGTGGCATGGCACAGTGGCTGCATGTGATGGGCACAGTAAGGCTGCAATATTTTTTTTTTCGTTTGCGCCCCCCCAAAAATTTTGAGCACCAGCCGCCACTGCTATGTAGTAGTGTTGCTCAAGAATATTCGCATTGCGAATATTCGTTACGAATATTGCATATTCGAGTATTCGCGAATAACTCGAATATCGCGGTGAATATTCGCTATTGCGAATATTCGTATTTTTTCAAATGTATTTTTAAAACAGATCACATCCTAGTGATCTCCATCGACGTCTAAAAGCATTGCTGGTATGATTTGAGACCCTGGGCCGAGTAGCTGAAGCGATCCTTTTATGTTGCCGAATATTCGCAATGCGAATATTCGTGTTACGAATATTCGCGAATACTTTCTCTGCCCTTCTTTTGCATCAGAGCCAATCAGAGTTCTCCTACCACAGTTGTCAGAGGTTAGCAACCTCCATAGCAACCAATAGGAACCTGCCTGCATGACCATTATATAAGATCACTCCCAGCAGTATTTCAGTGCAGATTCACAAGGTGGCTAGAGAGAGTGGAGTGTTTCTGTGCGCCTGAAATTCAATGATTTTATATAAAGTAAGTGCGTGCATTAAAAAAAAAAAAAACAGCATACTGGCGCTGACGCCAGTATGCTGGATGGAATGAAACAAAGTGATTTTAAGGGTGGAACTCCGCTTTAAGGTAGCTTAGTTTAGTGTGTGTTTAGTCTCTGTGTTTTGTGTATAAAAAATAAAATAAAAAATTAGCTTTAGTTTAGTCATATAAGTTTGTGTAAGTAGAGTTAGTGTTTAGTGCATATTAGTTTATTATTTGTAGTCCTCGTCTTTGTCCTTGTCAGTCAGTGTAAAAAAAAAAAAAAATTGCTTTAGTTTAGTCATATAAGTTTGTGTAAGTAGTGTTAGTGTTTAGTGCATATTAGTTTAGTAATCCAGGAAATGATCTCCGTTTTCGCGTGTTGTTCGCGCGCATGCGCATGCACATTGCGCATTTCGCAATCAATTTCGCATTCGCATTAGCGAAATGTTGCCAACATTTTTTTTTGATAAAATATCACGAATATTCGATATTAAAGAATATTTCACGAATATACTTCTATATATTCGTGAAATATCGCGAAATCGAATATGGCGTATTCTGCTCAACACTACTATGTAGGTGAAGCTTTGTAGTAAAAAAAAATTAAGAGTGCTGTGGGGGAAAAAGCCAACCAGTCCATACTGCCTTCTTCAATTTTTCTTTAATCCAAAGCTCCACCTGCAGCGTATGTCAGTGCTAAGTCCACATACAGTACTAAAAGCAAAAGTGGAATTTCCATGCCTGCTGCCACTTAGTTGACGAATAACTGCTCTTGTGAAATAGTCAAAAAAGTTTGGTCCATGATTTTATTTTGTGGGTGGCAATTAAAAAAAAATGTGGGTTTGCAACTCTTCTGATTTACTGTAGCAGTTATTCACAGTCAGAACTTCCTCCCTATCCAATTGTTTCCATCTTCAATTCAATGTCATGAAATTGGTCCAAGGACAGCAAAAACATGGTAACAATTACCAGTATTTTCCAGTCAAAAATATGAAATGAAATGATTGATTTCTCAAACTGGTAAATTCCACATAGGCTCTACCCTTAAAAAATACCTACATCGTGCATATGATAGACAAGTATACCCATAGGCAAGCACAGCAAATAATTAAACTTTAGTCACTTTCTCAGTAAATCAAAACCCTTTAATGCATTCTTTGTATACATAGTTTGGATGACAGTCAAAAAAAGCAGTCCTAGCTGAGCTTAGGGCCTTACAAGGTCTGTAATGTCATGGAATACCAGGTTGTTCCATACATTGTGATAGTAAGGTTTGGTATACAAGCATAGGTGTGAGCAGCCTATTGCATTAGGGTGTGCACCCTATAGCTTAACCACTTCAGGCCCGCGCTACCGTCGGATGACGGCAACAGCGCGGGCCTGAATATCCAACATGCCGTCATTTGACCGCATGTCATTCTGGCGTTCCCAGCGCGCGCTGTAGAGCGCGCTGCGGGGAAGCCCTGTGTTGTCCGTGTCCCTTGGACACGGCCAATCACAGATCGCGGCGAACGGCCAATCAGAGTGGCCGTTTGCGATGCGATCTGGGGGCCAATGAGAGATGATCTCTCATTGCCGTGTTACACAGAGACAGCGCGTCCTGTCTCTGGAGAGGAGGAGACCGATCTGTGTTCCTTCCTACATAGGGACACAGATCGGTCACCCCCCCCAGTCACCCCCCCACAGTTAGAACACACCTAGCATACACATTTAACCCCTTCCTCAACCCCTAGTGTTAACCCCTTCAATGCCAGTCACATTTATACTGTAATTAGTGCATATTTATAGCACTGATCGCAGTATAAATGTGAATGGCGCCAAAAATGTGTCAAAAGTGTCTGATGTGTCCGCCATAACGACGCAGTACCAATAAAAATCGCAGATCGCCGCCATTTCTAGTAAAAAAATAAATAATAAAAAATAATAATTCTCTCCCCTATTTTGTAAGCGCTATAACTTTTGCGCAAACCAGTCGCTTATTGCGATTTTTTTTTTTTTTTTTTTACCAAAAATATGTAGAAGAATACGTATCGCCCTAAACTGAGGAAAAAAAATGTGTTTTTTTTTTTAATTGGGATATTTATTATAGCAACAAGTAAAAAATATTGTATTTTTCTTCAAAATTGTCGCTCTTTTTTGTTTATAGCGCAAAAAATAAAAATCGCACAGGCGATCAAATACCACCAAAAGAAAGCTCTACTTGTGGGGAAAAAAGGACGTAAATTTTGTTTGGGAGCCACGTCGCACGACCGCGCAATTGTCAGTTAAAGCGACGCAGTGCCGCAAGCTGAAATTTTACCTGGGCAGGAGGGGGGTGTAAGTGCCCAGTATGCAAGTGGTTAAACAAACATTCCTTTCCCCGCAGCCTCAGCTGCACTGGACAGTGAGACCCCTTTCACACTGAGGCGTTTTTTAGGCATTTTAGCACTAGAAATATCGCCTGTAAAGTGCCTGAAAATCACCTCCCATTAATTTCAGTGTGACTTTTCACACTGGGGCAGTGCACTTGCTGGACGTTAGGTAAAGTCCTGCAGGCAGCATCTTTGGGCCCCTATTAGGAGCTCTGTATTTAGTTGTCCCAAAATGCCCTGCCTATTACGATGAATGAGCAGCGCTTCCAAATCGCCTGGAAAAAGCATTTAGAAAGCACGGCACCAAAGGCATTTTTAACCCTTTCTTTGGGGCTAAAAGCGCCCCACTAGCAGCCGAAAAGTGTTGCTAAAATGAGCGACACTTTAGCTCTAATGCGGCCGCGGCCCCAGTGTGAAACAGGTCCAAACGAATGGGAAGTGCTCTGTGCTGAGCAGCTCCCTGTTCATTCTTCACAGCTTGCTATGCTTCAGTTATGAAGGAATTCAGTGGGTGTTCATTGTGTTCATTTAGAAAATGAAGGGACAATAAATTACATATTCACTAGCCCCTTCCCCCACTCTCAATTCTGAAACATCCCCCGCAGGAGTCGGGGGAAGAAGAGAGGAGCGAAGCCAGCAGCACTGCGAGGGGGCGCAACACAGGGGAAGCCTAGGCAATAAGAAGGATCAGCACCACATGCAGTGATTAGGGTGTGCCCAGGCACGCCTGTGTATAAAAGTATGCATATATCCTTGTCTACACTCTGAAATGAATGGTGCCTGCATTGTCTCACACTGTAACACTTATTCCTGGCAATAGATACCTCAAATGGGTCCCTGATTGGTGACCTGCTGACTCTCAGCAGTCATCAGAGATGTAACAGTAACACACAAGTTCCAGGTGCACAGAAAAGTTAGCCTTGCAGGTTTATTGCCTTTTCCACTATTTATTCAGTTATTTAGGTGATATTGAAACTGGTTCATATCTTTGTCTTGCAATTTACAGAGATATGCATGCTGCTGCAATGTGTGCTTTAGAATTGTTGCTACCAATAAAAATTCAATGTATCTGTGGTCTGAAGGTGTTATAGTTCATAATAATCTGATTCCACCTTGTGCGCACACTAACACCTGGAAATAAACCCAGCACAAAATATATCAGAATATATTCAGTGTGGCACCTGGAGAAAATTGGTGTTGAGTCATGCCAGTATTATGTAAAGAAACCTGTCAAAGGAAGTCACAAGTTAATCTGCAGTTTTACACAAACTGAAGTAATGCTCCAAGTCAAACCTGTTTTATCTATAGTTCTTTAACGAGTGACAAAAGCTGTATAATAAATAAAATTAACTGATCCTTTCCACTCTAGAAAAAAAATACTTAAAAAGGAGGTGTAGCCCCCCCAAAAGTAACTGCATACTGTAGCTGCTGACTTTTAATAATATTCTTTTTACCTGTCCAGGGATCCTGTGATGTCGGCACCCTAGCTGATTTTCCGATCGGCTCTGGGTTGCTGCCTTTCGGCTTCCAAGGCAGTTCCCTACTGCATATGCGATAAGCGCACTGTGCTTTCTAACTGGCTAGGCAGCAGAGAGAGGGCCGAACTTCTGGGGGACCTCGCTGCATCTTACTGTAGCCAGGTCTCACGGAAGTGGGGACAGGTACCGGACCCCCCTCCCCCCCAAAGGCGCCAAATGTGGCACCAGAAGAGGGGGGGAGCAAACAAGTGGAGCTTTCACTTTAAAGGGGAGTTCCAGCCAAAAATTGTGTTTATTAAAAGTCAGCAGCTACAAAAAGTGTAGCTGCTGGCTTTTAATAAACACTCACTTACCTGCTCCTGTGTTTCAGCGACGTGCCGACCGGGGCTCCGCTCCTCTCCCCCCCTCCCCGGCCGGCGTCTTCATTCCGACTGTGGGCACTCAGCCATGACAGCCTTCAGCTTCATGGCCGGGCACCCACTGCGCATGCGTGAGCCGCACTGCGCATGCGTGAGCCGCACTGCGCATGTGCGTGCGGCACGGATCGCCGCTGATTGGACAGGCGATCGCATGGGACCTGTCATGTGTCCCATGCGATCGCCTACAGGGAGGGGCTGCTGTAGGCTATTAAGCTTAATCGCCTAACCAGCCCCTCCGCGGAAGCAGGAAGTGGGACAGGAAGTCCCACTCCTCCTGAAGCCCCCACTCCCCCCCAAAAAAAATTACATGCCAAATGTGGCATGTATGGGGGTGAGGAGTGGAATAAGCGGAAGTTCCATTTTTGGGTGGAACTCTGCTTTAAAGTGGAAATCTGCTTTAAAGTGGTTGTAAAGCTTGAAAGTGTTTTACTTTCATGCATTCTATGCTTAAAGGTAAAAAACTTCAGTGTGCAGCTCCCCCCCCCCCCTCAGCCCCCCTAAAACTTTGCTAAGCCTGATCTCCATCCAGCGCTGTGCACAAGACCCAAAGCTCTCCCTCTTGAGATGTAGAAGCAGAAGCCATTGGCTCCCTCTGCTGTCAACCACAGTTAGTGAGGCGGGAGCAAGGAGTGGAGCTAAGCTGCACTTTCTGTGTCTTATGGACACAGAAAGCCAGCTCTAGAGTGAGCAAGTACAAGTGTACCCCACAGCAAGTGGTTTGCTATGGGGGCACTCAGCAGGGGGGAGGTGCCCAGAGAGCTAGGAGGATTGGGGTTGCTTTGTGCAAAATCACTACACAGAGCAGGTAAGTATGACATTTTTGTAAAGGACATTTTGTTTATTTAAAAAACAATAACAATCACTTTAAGCCCTTCACGCCTAAAGGTGAAACAAATCTTTATTGCCTAAGCAAAAGTTTGCAACTTTGACATGTGTTAGTAAAACCATACGTATCATCACAACTGCATAAAAGTAAAATAAGTGATGAGCGCTTCAGATAGTGATGCGTGAGCACTACAAAAGTACACAATACATAAATGTCAAGGAAAAACACTTAATAGCTATATGTGTATACAAAAACTCATGTATACAAAATATATAAATGCAAAATTAGAGTTCCATGTGTCAAACACAGCTAAAAAGCAAAAGGTGAAGTTCTATTACACCAGTGAGAAAAGTGCTGGGCTATGGACAGTTGCACCGGGCAGTCTTTGGCTGGTAACTGCTGGTGGGCTGGATGATTATATGGTGAAAAACTTCACTCTAGATGCTGTTCAATACTGGAAATCCCCAACAGGTGTTGTAGTTCCCTTACCTTCAGGGTGCTATATGTAAGCATATAGTGGGGTTCATCCAGGTATGGAGATCTCGCTTTCCCAGATGGATTCCCTCTGATGTATCCAGGTGATGGTGCTGTTCCAGGCTCAGCAGTCCACAGAGTGAATGTGGTGGATATGGGAAAAGAAAAAACGAATCTCCAATGGTGAAGTAGGTATGAACCAACGTGGGTTTATTTAAAAGAAAAGAGACGGAGCGATCGTTCCGCCGCCTGTATTCTGTTGGCCTCCGGCTAGTGCGGGTGTCACGTGATCTGCATCCCGGTACATTGGCGCTCTACACACACTCCGACGATTAAGGAATGGTTTCACAGGATTTCTAAGATCGAGGAAATGGAAGAGCTGGTCCACATCTCCCGAGACCACATCACGAAATTTACAAGGGAAGTCGAGATCACGTGACACCCGCACTAGCCGGAGGCCAACAGAATACAGGCGGCGGAACGATCGCTCCGTTTCTCTATTTTTGACTTTGTTGGATTTTACATTTTGTTGGATTTTACCTTTGTTTTCCTTTAAAAAAAAAACACGTTGGTTCATACCTACTTCACCATTGGAGATTCGTTTTTTCTTTTCCCATATCCACCACATTCACTCTGTGGACTGCTGAGCCTGGGACAGCACCATCACCTGGATACATCAGAGGGAATCCATCTGGGAAAGCGAGATCTCCATACCTGGATGAACCCCACTATATGCTTACATATAGCACCCTGAAGGTAAGGGAACTACAACACCTGTTGGGGATTTCCAGTATTGAACAGCATCTAGAGTGAAGTTTTTCACCATATAATCATCCAGCCCACCAGCAGTTACCAGCCAAAGACTGCCCGGTGCAACTGTCCATAGCCCAGCACATTTCTCACTGGTGTAATAGGACTTCACCTTTTGCTTTTTAGCTGTGTTTGACACATGGAACTCTAATTTTGCATTTATATATTTTGTATACATGAGTTTTTGTATACACATATAGCTATTAAGTGTTTTTCTTTGAGATTCATGTATTGTGTACTTTTGTAGTGCGCACGCATTACTATCTGAAGCGCTCATCACTTATTTTACTTTTATGCATTTTTGTGTTTTGTGGACACTATAGATTGAGCTGCCCCAGATTTGTGGTTGCTACCCATTCTTTCACAACTGTTTACTCACAGTAGCGCATTAGACCTTTACATACCAGTATCATCACAACTACTTTGTACATCCAGGTGGATTATACCTTGTTTTTTTTTTCCAGGACAAATTGGGCTTTCATTTGGAGGTTAAATAGCAGAACGGTAATTTAATGAAACAAGTTACCTTCCTCTGGCCAGGAGGGAAGGTAAAGTGAGTTGAAGGTGCTCTGCACAGGGAGAAGACAATGGTTTCTGTATGGTGATTTGACTGGGCAGAGTGATTTAGGTGGATAGCACAGTGTAGACTGCTGTACCCTAGGAGGTTAGGAGACCAGGAAGGAATGGAGGAAGGTGCTGTGACTGGAAGAAAGAAGGTAAGATGGTATGGGAAGGTTGGGGGGGGGGGGTAGCTGGGAAAATACTTTTGACACTTTACAGGGACATGCACTAGGGTTATATTAAACTCACCCAAGTCCTTCATTACCCCTTGAAAGTCTCTGCAATCTGAGCCCACCCTAATTTCCAGCATGCTGTCTGCAGTAATCTCCCTTCCTGTACCCTGATAATGCTGCTGAAGTGTGTAAAAAGAGTAGTAGGTTTTTGGATGTTTTGTTGTTGCCACCTGTTACAATGTTCTAGTTTCATCAAGCATGGAGATCATGCATGGAGATGTGCTGACACAATTGTAGAGCTGTCAGTACCCCTCCATTGAAGGAGCTTGCAAATAGTAGCACAGAGCTACCAGCTCCAGCAACTAAATTCTTTGGGCACAAGGAGTTCCTATCCTGCCCTTCAGCAGCACATAGCAGGTAGTGATATCACTGTACACAGCATGGAACACTCTGCAGAATAGGGACAGGCTTTGTTCTTGGTGACTTTCCAGGCTAACTGGCAGCAATTAAAAGATCAGAGGCTGGGGTTGGGTGGTAGCCTCACTGAGTTTAGACTCTGTGTGGCGCAAGAGTGAAAGAAGCAGTGCCTGATCAGTGTTATGCGGCGTACACACGGTTGGAATTTCCAATGGAAAAAGTCAGATGGAATTTTTTCATCAGATATTCCGAGCGTGTGTATGCCCCATCTGATTTTTCCAGTCAGAAATTCTGACAGACTTTTTCCAACAAGTCGACACATGCTCGGAAGCATTGAACTTCATTTTTCTAGGATTGTCGTAGTGTTGTACATCATCGTGTTTTTGACGGTCGGAATTTGGTGTGACCGTGTGTATGCAAGACAGCTTGAGCGGAATTCCGTTGGAAAAGCCTGTTTACTTCAATTGGAAAAACGATCGTGTGTACCAGGCATAAAGCGCCATGGAAGTAGATCAGAGGTGAAACGCCACTAAAACTAGGAGATTGACACAGCAGCTGTCTATTTCTGGGACACAACGCAGGATACAGTGGTTGTAGCGGCCCCTTTGGCATCGAGTGAATAACGAGAGGAGAGCTTTTGACGGGTGCAGTACTTTTATTCTTTAGGATCAAAGGTGTGCAGGAGGGTTGAACGTTATTCTCTTTAACACCTTGAGCACCGTAGACCATGAACATCATAAGCACCATAGCACCGTGAAAACTGTAAACGACATACAATACATTTGCTTACAGTGATCACCAAAAAAGGGGGTTACAAAGTTAATTACGAATGTGAAGTTACAAGGTGGATTACAGTTGTCTGCACACATATCTAATGACATTAAACATCTAAGGAAACATGGCCACATGCAAAATGCTTTGGATTATCTATAGCATATTTAAAACTAAACAGCATGGACACAATTTATGTCTAAGAACATATACACCTTTATATATAATGCACTCTTACTGCATACCTCGCTCCGCTTGCCAAGGGGGTGCAAACTTTTAAGCCTTAGGAATTCTCTCAGCAGACATCTTCCATGAGGTCCTGTTGCATGCATCTAAATGTGAAATCTGAGTTACAGGAAGAGACCTTCTTTCTAAAACAGGAAGAAGGAGTGGTCTCGTGATCCTGCTGATTAAACATTCCCCAGGGGACCAAAAGGAAGGCAGAAAGGTTCCACCTAGCAGTAAGTGCTGAACAAAGATTTACAGTGGTAAGCGGACAGTTACAGTGGTTATGGGACAAAAGGTGAAAAAAGGGGACTGTCCCAGCAAATCAGGGACTATTGATAAGTATGGGATAGAGAGGATATACAGTATATGAACCGCCCTGTGTCATTCTTAGTAGAAGTGTCTCTGATCAATGTTTACATTGATCAGTTACAAGTGTGCTACTTGTTAGTCACTAGGCTCATCCTTTTATCTCTGCTTTTTGCCATGACACATAAGGGGTGATTTACTAAGGCTCCATGTACCACAATGCTTTTACAACTGCTCCTAAATAATTAAACTTGACAGATAGTAACCCACAGTTAAAACATCAGTTTTGCCGAGTTTACAAATGCCGCATGTAAAAAAAAAACAGCACTTTTGCTTGCACATGATTGGAAGCTGTAAGTCAGCAGACCATTACCTTATTCACTAAACTCTGGGTAGACATGTGTAGAACGTACAAATTTGTTTTGTTTTGTATACATTTGTTACATTACTAATATTTTGTTGATTCATTTTGGAATTTGTTTAATTTCACTTTGTTTATAAATTTTCCAATGAACTACACATTTTCAGAACAATTCGAATCGGTCAAAAAATTTCAAATTCTGTGTTAAGAATAGCTGCTTGTTAAGGAGCGGGCCAGGGAGCTTCCCGCCACGTCCTTAACAACTGATGACTCAGCGGGTTTCTCTGCTGAGAGCTGAAGTGTAAACAAAAGAATGCTGGCAATAGATAATTCTGGGAAAAAACAGCATGGGGTCCCTCCCCAATTCATGCCAGGCCCTTATCTGAGCATGAAGACCAAGAAAGGGGGGAAAGAGTGGGCTCCCCCCTTCTGAACAATACCAAGCCACATGCCCCCCCAAAGCACCTTGTCCGAATGTTGATGGGGACAAGGGCCTCTTCCCTACAACCCTGGACTGTGGTAGTGGGGGTCTGTGGTGTGGGCTTATCATAATCTGGAAGCCACCATTAACAAGGGGCCCCCATATCCTGTCCCCCCTATGTGAATGAGTATGGCCTTCCCATTCACCCAAAAAGTGTTAAAAGTGAATAAAGACACTACAGTTTTTGACTAATCCTGTATTAAAAAAACAAAAAACAATGTCCCTTGATGTACCTCAATGGTGGGCTCGTCGTAAGGCTTCCCCTGCCGGGCTGCATACTCGGATAGGGGTCTCATATGCATTTTGGGGGGACCCATTCCATACCAGACCAGGGCCTAATATAAATTGGGGGGACCCCCACACTGTTTTTTTTTTGTAATTCTCTATTCTGTTTACATTTAAGCTCTCAGGGGGAAGCCCGCTGACAGCTGATAAGTCATCAGTTGTTAAGGACATGACAGCTGGCTTCTCGGCCCACTCCTTAACAAACAGCTATTCTTCACACAGAATTCGGACCGAAAAGAATTGCAACTCTCGGGAAAATTCCTGTTGAAAGTGCAATTTCCCCCACTATGTGAATAGTTTATTTGCCTTTAGTTAATCAATGTTATAGAAAAGGGTAAAGCTTCAGTAAAGTACAAATCAAGGGAGGAAGTAATAAACAGTGGTGCAAGTGCAATGCTGCTTCTAAACATGGGAAATGGAGCAAATGTTCCTCCTAATTAACAAAAGGGAACAAGTTATTTAGGAGCAATCATTCCTCTGGACTGCCTTGTCTTTGACAGACAGAACACAGAGAACAGGAGAGCTGGAACTGCATGCTCAGATATCTCTGGCTATCCCTGCCATCTGCTCAGTTCAGAGTAAGAAGGATTGGGAGGGTTGTTAAACCTGCAAGCTCGCTTGTGTAGTGTACTTGCTGCATGGACAGTCAGAGGGTTGTGAGCTATCTCCTGATAAGTTACATCCCGTATACCACCTCTGAGTTGGTGGGAATCTTCAGAAGTTTTCTATATAGAAATCTGATGTGTTCCCTTAATTAGGTGCAGACATGTGCAAGTTTCTATTTCACTCTGAAATAGAAACTGGCATGGGTGACACAGATAAATCTGAAGCAGGTCTATCTACCTAGTTAATGTAGTGAGCGCCACTCTTGCCAGTAAGCTTAGTTAATTCCCTGGAAATAAACCAATAATTTAAGTGAAAAGGAATTCTCTGTTATCAAGTTACTTGCATTCATTACACTAAAAAAATATATTATTATCTGTTTCATAAAGTGTATATCCACCATAACACTAAAATCCATGCATCTACAGATATCCACAATCTAACACTAACATACCTAGCCCTGTAAAGAAGAAATCTGCATAGATACTTTTTTTAAGCCAATCCGTTCTGGTCTCCATTGGCGGAAGATCTGCAGAGGACACAGAAGCAAATGCCTGTGAAATGAATGGGAAGTGATGTCACCCATAAACTTACTATGGAGCTTCCATTTTCGAATGTGTCCTCTGCACCTGCCTATACATCAAAGCTGCAACTGACAGCTCAGTGTGGGATTCGGTCGGATCGGCTTCAAAAAGGTATGTTTACTAATTTCTGCTTTAAAGGGCTAGATAGGTTAGGGATATGCCTCATAAACACAATCGGTTTTCCAGGCGGTCAAAATTCCGCCGGGATAACTGAGAACCTGCTTGATTTCTTTTCCCGACAGAAAAACTGCCATGACAGCTTTGGTTGGGAAGTTCTCATTTTTTTTTGCTCGCAGTTTTCCTGTCTGGAAAACTGCTATGGAGCATACACACGGCCGGTTTTCCCAAACAAACGCAAACATGGCAGTTTTCCCATCCGGAAAACCGATCGTGTGTACAAGGCATTAGATCATGTGTGTTTGTAGATGCAGGGATTTTAGTGTTATGCCGCGTACACGATCATTTTTCGGCATGAAAAAAAAACTTTGTTTTTCAGCATGTAAAAACAACGTTGCCCACACACCATCATTTAAAAAAAATTATCTAGCAAAGCGCGGTGACGTACAACACGTACGACGGCACTATAAAGGGAAAGTTCCATTCGCCTTTGGGATGCTTTAGCTGATTCCGTGTTAGTAAAAGACGATTCGCACATTTCTGTCTGTTACAATGTGATGAATGTGCTTACTTCATTATGAACGGTAGTTTTACCAGAACGAGTGCTCCCATCTCATAACTTGCTTCTGAGCATGCGTGGGTTTTTTTTTTTTTAACAGAAGGAATATTTATTCAAGAAAATCAGGTGATTACATGCTTATACCAGACAGATAATGCAGTCAGGGCCACAAGGCTCCACACATTTGTTACAGACAGTGCAGGAGAGAAAAAAAAAAAAAAAGACAATAAAAATAAATAAATATCCACATACAAAAACATCATACTAGCTTAACTGGGCAGGAGAGGGAAGACAAGAACACAAAGGGGGAAAAGGAGAGAGAAACAATGGGGGGAGGGGGGAAGGGGGAAAGGGGAAAGGGGGGGAAGGAGAGGGAGGGGGAGAGGGGAGGGGGAGAGGGGAGGAGGAGGGGAGACATCCCATACAGCAGGCCAAATGGATTGGAGTAAACGCACCACCTATTACAATGTGCATCCACACTGAGCCCCAGACATGTTATTATTACAAGGACATACATATAGAAGGTTCCCACTAACCCATATCATAGACCCGGGAGAGGGCAGGGGAAAACCCAGGACCACCCGGGAGGGAATAGGGCACAAACCAGATTTAAGCACACTAGACCGTTAGTCCCCTGGCCGCCACCCAGGCCCCCCAGATCTTGTCAAACTTTGTGGGGCAGTTGCGTCCCATATAAGTTAGCTTATACATAGGGAGGGTGTCATTCACCAGCTTCCGCCAGGCAGATAAACCAGGCGGGTCAGCTGCCTTCCACTGGAGCAAGATCGCTTTACGAGCATAAAAAGCTGTGTAGAAGATAAAAAGCTTCTTGTGCGTGGAGGTAGGGAGGTTATCTGTGATACCCAGCAATAGGATCAAGGGATTCAGTCCAACAGCCACGCCACCAACCGCCTCCATCTCAGCCGCCACCAGCCGCCAAAACTCCTGGACTTTCGGGCAGAGCCAGACCATGTGAATGAAATTCCCCACTTCCCGGTTACATCTAGGACATTTATCCCCAGAGGTGTGGTAAATAACTGCCAGCCTCTGAGGCGTATAATAGACCCTATGAATAAATTTTAGCTGAATGAAACGTTCTTTCGCCGATATCATGAGGGGGATGCACTGCTGCAATCCCTCCGACCAGTCCTCCGACGTGAGGGCAGGCAAGTCCCGCTGCCAGGCCGAAAAGGCCCGTGTGGCCCCGGCCCCCCCAGCACAAGTCAACCTAAAGTAAATAGAGGAGAGCACCCTATCCACCATACGTGAAGTAAGAAGCCTCTCCACCGAGTGGGGCTCCACTTTAATAGGATCTGGAAACTGCGCTCTGATCGCGTGCCGAAGCTGAAGAAACCTGAAAAACATCCAGGGGGGAAGTCCAAACTTAGCTTTTAACACACCGAAGGAGAGCAAACGACCCTCCGGCATGACATCTCTCAGGGTTTTAACATTGTACCTGGCCCACAGCTGCGGATCCGGTACAGTCCTCAAATGTGACAGGGATGGGTTGCCCCAGAGAGGAATGTGGGGGGAGAAAGATCCGGGCTCAACCAGAAGCCTCGAGACCTGTCCCCACACCACAACCGTGGCCCTCATCGGTGCGGTAACCTGTGTACTAGCCCTGACCCCTCTGTAGACCAAATTACTCAATCCATCATAGGACCCCAATATGGCTGCTTCAAGAGTGACCGATGGGTTAGTAGGGTCTTGTGCAAACCACCACCGAACAGACACTAGCACAGCCGCCCAGTAGTACTTTCTAAAGTTCGGAAGGGCTAAACCGCCCTCCGACAGGGGGAGCTGAAGTATGGGTCTACCTACCCTCGGGACCGAGGCCTGCCAAACAAATGAACCCACCGCTTGGTCTAGCTTGTCAAAAAAGGACTTATGGATAGTCACCGGCGTGTGTCTGAAGGCGTATAGGAACTTGGGGAGAAAGGACAATTTTAACCAGGTTAACCCTGCCAACAGGTGTGAGAGGCAGGGTCTTCCAGGCCGAGCACCTATGGAGAAACTTCTGGAGAACAGGTTTCACATTGGCCTCAATATATTCAGACAGGTTTCTGCGAACCATGATGCCCAGATATTTAAAGCTGTCAACCCACTGAAGCGGGGCCGGCAGATCGTCGGGAGGGAGTGACCTAGTCAGAGGAAACAGGACCGACTTGTCCCAGTTGATCCGAATACCCGCAAACCTGCCAAACCTATCAATAATCGAGAGGGCAGCGGAGAGAGAGCTGCGCGAGTCATTAAGGTAAAGGAGAGTGTCGTCCGCATACATAGACACCCGTTCGACCACAGAGCAGACCGTGATACCAGAGACCTCAGGGGCGGAGCGAAGCATAATAGCCAAGGGCTCGATGGCTAGGGCGAATAGGACCGGGGAGAGGGGGCACCCCTGCCTTGTACCTCGGTGGAGCGGGAAGGATGCAGAGAGGGAGCCATTCGTCCGGACTCTCGCAGTCGGGTTGGCGTACAACATCTTAAGCCAGGAGATGAATTGCGGACCTAGGCCAAATCTCCGTAGAACCTCCCATAGATATTCCCACTCCACCGAGTCAAAGGCCTTTTCGGCGTCAAGGGAGGCAATCACCTCATCTCCCCCCCTCCCAGCCACTCGGTCAATAACCGTGAACAGCCTCCGCAAATTTATGTCCGTTCCTTTGCCCGGCATGAATCCAGTCTGATCCCCGTTAATCACGAAGAGTATCACCGCCCCGAGCCGATTCGCCAATACCTTAGTGAATATCTTCGCATCGACATTCAATAACGAAATCGGCCTGTACGATGAGCAGAGAGTGGGGTCCTTCCCCGGTTTGGGAATCACCACAACAACTGCCCGCTGCATGGAAGGGGGCAACGAGTGTCTCCGGAGGGAGGTCAGCAGGGCCCCCCGATACCGCGCTCCCAGGCAGGCACCGTGTGTCTTGAAGAATTCGGCTGGCAGACCGTCATCTCCGGGGGTCTTCCCCGCCTGCAAGGAGGCGATCGCCACCTGGACCTCTTTCAGAGTGACCGGAGCGTCCAGCGACGCGCGAGCTCCCTCCGAAAGAGCGGGGAAGACCAGGCCATCTAAGAAGGTGTGTAGTTCCTCAGGCGAGTAATCAACTCTAGATGAATACAGTCCTTCATAGTAGGCAGCAAAGCAGGCGTTTATTTCACTCGGATCGGACAACAGGTCCCCGGACGCACTCCGGATGTTGGCAATAGGGACAGAGTTGGTCGGGTCTCTAGAGATCCATGCCAACAGCCGCCCCGTCTTTTCCCCCTGTTCGAACACTCTCTGAGACTGATAGAGGAGCTGCTTCTTTGCAGCCGACAGTCTAAGGAGCTGAACCTCCCGTACCGCCACCTGGAGATCCACCCTCCGCTGCTCCCCACCGGCCTCTACGTATTGTGTTTCCAGTAACCGAGCCCTGTCTTCCGCCTGGGCAAGTGAGGCCCGGGAGGAGGCGCGAACAGACTGGATAAGGGACTGGTACTTATTCCTAACTAAAAGTTTGAACCCCTCCCAGCGCTCCGGAGATTCATCTCCCGGAGCATCGGAGGACCAGTACTCGGCTATACAGGATTCCATTTCGGGTTCTATCCTATCATCGGACACCCAGTACCTCGAGAGACGCCAAAGGCTGCCACTCGGGGCAAGACCAGTATGCAACCGAAGGAGAATGGGGGCATGGTCTGAAATCCCCCTAGGGAGCACAGAGATCTCTTGCACTTTAGTTAAGATAGGGCTGCCGGCATACAGAAGGTTGTTTCGCGACATGGCTGCGTGAGTGGCTGAGCTACAGGTAAAGCTTTTAATCCCTGGATTCCTCCACCTCCAAACATCCGTAAGGCCAACGGCCTCCGCCCACCGGGAGAGCGGGGAGTCAAGCGCAGGCCCAGAGGACATCCTATCCAAGTTCGGGCAGGGCACCATATTGAAATCCCCAGCTAAGAGGACCGCAGTGGCGGAATAGGACGCCACTAGCTGGATAATCTTATTGAGGAGTCCAATAGTAGCAGGGGGGGGATTATATAGGCCCACCAAAACCATCGGTAAACCAGCCATTACGGCATGTACCACCACATAATTACCCTCCGGATCCAAATGCAGGTCAAGTAGCGTAAACATTAGGGACTTACGGATTAGGATGCTAACTCCCCTGGCCCTACTCGAGTGGGTGGCATGATAGTAGTGCCCAACCCACGGTTTACGCAGGCTAAGAATCCTGCCACCCACTAGATGCGTCTCCTGTAGAATACAAACGTCCGGGGAGTAATGCTGAAGAAATTTAAAAACCAACGCCCTCTTAATTTTTGAGTTGAGCCCCCGGACATTCCATGAGACTATCGAGAGGGAAGCCATTGTAAAACAGGGAAAAATAAAAATAGGAATAAAGAAACAAAAAGGGGACAGGGAGGCAGCAGATACCTGCATCCATATCCCGGGGCACAATGTAGGTGGACCACCGCCCCCTCCCCCAACTGCACATGTACCCGTCTGGATCCAAGCATATTATCTATTCCTTCAAACAGCAACAGAACACATAAAAAGAAAAGGAAAACCAAAAGAAAGCTTACAGTTTTAACATCCCCAACTCCCCCCCACCCTGTACATTCATCAGAACCAGAATGCACCTGGATCCCCCCAACAAAAGTGATTAAACACCACATAGGGTCGTGAACATCAGTCAAGCAGGCAAGTGCAATCCGAGCACTAGGTGCACAGGCAAACAGCAGAGGTGCCGCCAACAGAGCGGGACTCAGAAGAAATAAGCAATCACCTGGCGTAGCCAGGGGCACAGTTCTTAGCTGGAGTCTGACAGTGGCAAGCAGCACGTGGTCATGAGCCACAACAGTCACATATAGATAGGCATCCCCGGGGCAGAGCAAACCCCGGCAGTCCCACAAGGTGAATCGTAGTAGCTCCGTTCTGCATCATGGCCCAAACAGTGAAGCAGAGTAACATAAAACAACCTCCCCTGTCCCTGCCGGATCATGCAATCGGCCGCCACCCCCTCCCCCAGGGCAAGTCTCGGAGCTCTCAATCCTCCAGTGTAGACAGGAGCCACCAGAAGCAGATATCCAATGCGATCAATCCCAGGAGAGAGGAGTGACAGTAGTAATAATAATAACAATAATCGGGCCCCAGCAAATTCCCCCCCAAGTCCGGGACAGCCAAAGACAGGCAAGGATGTGGGGGTACCAGGACAGGCCGCACCCCATCAGGAGGCCCCCAACAGTCTCAGGGCCCAGGGAGGAAGGTAGGAGAGCAAAGTCCCCTTTCCAGGGGGGATACCGAGGGGCAAGCAGAAAAAACAGCCAAACAGGGTACTACTCACGGGACCACCAGAACAGTAGGCTCAGCCTCGGGGCAGGGTGTCAATCCATCTAGCAGCCTCTTCAGGTACAGTGAAGAATCGAACGGTCTCGCCATCTATTACCCGCAGGCGTGCTGGGAACATCATGCTGTACTTCACGTTCCGGGCACGGAGGGACTGCTTGACCGCGTCAAAGGATTTCCGCCTCTTCTGCGTATCCACCGCAAAGTCCGGGAAGAACATGATCTTGGTGGCCTCAAACCGGACAGCCTCAATCTTCCGTGCCTCCGCAGAACTAGATCCCGGTCTCTGAAGTTCAGCAGTTTAAAGATGAAAGTGCGCGGGGGGGCACCAGGGGGACCGCGAGCAGCCGGCATCCTGTGTGCTCTCTCCACTACGAAGTGTGCAGAGAATGCAGCCTGGGGGAACAGCCCACGGAGGAGCCGCTCAGTGAAGGCTGGAGCATCTGACCCCTCCGATCCCTCCGGGAGGCCGACAATCCGCAGATTGTTGCGCCGGTTCCTGTTCTCGGCGTCCTCAGACTTGGCTTCCAGGTGTTTAAGCCTGACTTGCACCGTGTGGAGCGTGGCAGTATGGTCATGCAGTACATCCTCGGCTTCCCCCATCCGGCGCTCCGTCTCCGCCACGCGGCTCCGGATCTTATCCTGGTCCCGCCGCATGAGACCCATCTCTGCCTGGAGGGAGTCGATTTTTGCCGTCAGTGCTGCCTGGCAGCCATTGATAGCCTGCATCAGGGCCGAGAAATTTGCGTCCGCTGTGAGAGCCGGTCCAGCCTCAGCCGTCTGTGTCGCCATGTTGGAGGTCTTCTCCACGTGCGCGGCCGCAGCTGAGGGGGGATGAGACGATCGGCTATTCACGGCCGCCCGGGACCCGTTCTTGTATTTTTTCCGGGTCTGCACCATCAGCCAACTCCAGCAGAGAGGATGAAGGGTGCCCCCGCCAGATCAGGGGAAGTAAAAAAGGATGATATCCCCTCCGTTTCAGCAGAGCTCTGCTCCTACACGTCCAGCTCGGTTGCCATCTTGGCCACGCCCCCCCATGCGTGGGTTTTTAACGTCGTTTTAGTCCACACACGATCATTTTTTACAACCCGCAAAAATTACATTGTTTAACCACCTAAGACCCGGACCTTTAGGCAGCTAAAAGACCCGGCCAGTTTTTTTGTTTCCTCAGTTTAGGCCGATACGTATTCTTCTACCTATTTTTGGTAAAAAAAAAATCGCAATAATCGTTTATCGGCTGGCTTGCGCAGAATTTATAGCGTTTACAAAATAGGGGATAGTTTTATTGCATTTTTATTAATTATTATTTTTTTACTACTAATGGTGACGATCAGTGCTTTTTTTCGTGACTGCGACATTATGGCGGACACTTCGGACAATTTCGACACATTTTTGGGACCATTGTCATTTTCACAGCAAAAAATGCATTTAAAATGCATTGTTTACAGTGAAAATGACAATTGCAGTTTGGGAGTTAACCACAAGGGGGCGCTGAAGGGGTTATGTATGACCTCATCTGTGTTTCTAACTGTAGGGGGGTGTGGCTATAGGTGCGATGTCATTGATTGTGGTCCCCTATATAAGGGAACACACGATCAATGACAGCGCCACAGTGAAGAACGGGGAAGTTGTGTTTACACACAGCTCTCCCTGTTCTTCAGCTCTGGGGACCGATCGCGGGACTCCAGCGGCGATCGGATCCACAGGTCCCGCGGTAACGATCACAGAGCTTCGGACCGGGTCACGGGAGCGCGCCCGCGACCCACGGCTGGGCACTTAAAGAGGACGTACCTGTACGTGCTTGTGCCCAGCCGTGCAATTCTGCCAACATATATGTGCAGGAGGCGGTCCTTAAGTGGTCCTTAAGTGGTTAAAACAACGTTAAAAATGCAGCATGTTCTAATTTTTGTTTTTTGTTGTTTTTCAGAACCCGAAAAATTATGTGAAGCCCACACACACGATCATTTTAAATGACATTTTTTTAAAACAACGTTTTTTCATGCCGAAAAATGATGGTGTGTACGCGACATTAGGGTGGGCTTCTACTTTAAGAAGGGTACACACTATAAGAAAATCTGAAGAAAAATTCAATACGAGGAGCAATCATTTGATTTTTGTATAGTGTGTACACAACTTTCAACATCCTATTTAGAGGGACAAATTCCAATTTTTATTTACGTACATAAACAGAACTAACAATTTTCATTTAATGTGTACTACTTTAAAACAGAAAAAATCAGATATGAAAGACTGTGTATGATCAGAAACAATGAACAACAATAATCTACCCTACACTGTTTCTGCGTAAAAAAAAAAAATGTTTCATTTGAGAACTTTTGTACAGCTACAGTAGTACAATCCTTGGGTTCGACTTGCTGTGAAAAATTAAGGAAAACCGGACGATCTTTCACCCGATTTTCTTATAGTGTGTACCCAGCTGAGGTTCTGTGTTCTAATAGTTTCTACATGAAAAGCATATATCCCCTCCATGTCTCCGCCTCTGCCCTTGGCCATTTACAAAACGTCATGTATTATGTAAAGACTAAGGGCCAGATTCAGAGAGCCGTAACTGGTGTTAGACTGGAGTACTTTCTAATTACGCGCGTTTTTTCACTAGTTTGAATCCTCAAACCATGAAAAGACGGCTTTGCGCTTTAATCCGACTGGCTTACGTGTTCGTACGCCTTCGGATCTACGCTGCAATAAAATTGCGGCCGCTGGGTGGAGTTCCCGTCGTTTTCCGCGTCGGGGTATGCAAATGAGCTTTTGCCGACTATCCACGAAATTACGAACGTCTATCGCAATCTCTTACGGCATCTTTAGTCATCTTTTTGCTGCGTAAAACTATACCAGCTTTTTGCTGGTCTAATATTAGACAGCCCATGTTAAGTATGGCCGTCGTTCCCGCGTCGAATATCAACGTTTTCCGACGTCTTTTTTTATTTTTGACGTAAAACGTCCGGGAATAGGAATGTCCGTAAACGACGCTACTCAAACAACGAATGACGTATCGACGTTATTTCGCGCAATGCACGGCGGGAAATTTCTGGACGGAGCATGCGCAGTTCGATCGACGCGGGGACGCGCCTAATTTAAATGCTTCACGCCCCCTAATCGCGCATTTCGATTACGCGGCGAGAAATAGACTACGCCACCGTATCGTATGGCAAAAATCTACCAGAATTAGTTCTAGAGCCTGGTAAAATACAGCTGCGTAGCGGATCTCGGATCCGCTGCGCAAATGTACGTGTACCTGAATCTGGCCCTAAGTTTTGGGAGGTGATACCTTTGTATTCCTTCTCTGTATATACATATTCCTTTTTTGGCAAAGGTGTGTGAATTACCAAAATGGTTGGACATATTTACAAATTGGTAGATTAAACCATCCACATATGTATTTCAGTTGTGTATTTAGCTATTTTTTTCACGCATTGCTAAGTTGTTCTGTTTCTAAGATTTGGAATGCAATAATATATAGATGGATTTATAAAGCTGGTGCCTTACATTCTACAGCTTTAAAGTTCTGTTGACTGAGACAGATTTCCTGGTAAATGCCATCACTGACACAATGGAATGTCTTATGAATTCTAACAACAAGCAATGCAAGGTTATCTTGATGGATTCTTTCAAAGAACTTTGCTTGCAGTCATTTTGTAAGTTTTAGAAATGTACCAGATATGTCTTGTTTATTTCTTTATTCGTTTGGTAATGTATTTATGGCCACAGAATATTGTATTTTACTACTTTGTTTTCTTATTCATTTCATTATTATTTGTCATGGAGGAATTCACCCGGTTTGATGATATCTAAAGTGGAACGATGTCTAGTTTTCCAATAGTTGGCAGATATACTGAGCACTGTAAACCAGAGCAGAAACTTTGAATATAAATGAGTCAATAATAAAATTCTAAATATGCATAGTTTAAAGAGCATCTATTTCGGATTTAAAGTAATGCTTATCAAGGAAAAGCTATTATGCAACTAATGAAAAAGTCTAAAATGTAGGATGCATATGGTATAGAGGCATTCATATCAATTATAATAGACAAGTATTTACAAATATACATATTATACATGTCTGACAGCATATGCTGTGCTCCGAGCCACCCTCAGTTCCACCCCTGTCTTCCCTTGTTGCACAATCGTTTTTGAAGACTGCTGTTAATTAAAATTCCACTCTGCAGTATACTTAATAACTCATTTAGATTAGATATTGCACTAATAATATATGGTTTGATATATTTTGTCCTACCCTTTTTATGGCTAAAGTATCCATGGTGATTATACAAGACAGTAAGTCATAGTCAATTATAGATTTATTTATATATCTATAAATATGCTTAACCCAGATTTAATAGGATGTGCAGATTTCTTATTAACATTATCAATTCACGACATAATTAAAGGGGAAGTAAAAATACAATGCTTTCCTTAAATAATAAAATACAAACTTTACAAGTTAATTTTATAACATCAGCATTGTAGTAACAATACATACAGTGGTATATTTGACAATCCAATAGAAGCCTACTTGGAAAATCTCCTTTCCTGCTGTGAGTGCTGCCTCTCTGCCGGCCATCTCTTCCCACAACTCCCTGGATTCCCTGCACCTCCTGAAAGTCCACCTCCTGAAACTCCTCCTCTCAGCTCCTATGTAGATCAGAAGGCAAGCTCTATGAAACGTGTGACACAGCATTGCCTACTCACAGGCCATAGTAACTACGTGTCACAGAGTTCAAGAATTATAAGTGTGGGGATCATCACAAAGTAAGTTTACAAACTTCAAAATCATTCAGCTTAAAAAGAATACAGCGTGGAAATAATTATATGATGTTACATTTTAACCATAGATACAATTTATGTATGTAGTTAAGTGTGCTTTTTAACCACTTCAGGCCCGCGCTACCGTCGGATGACGGCAACAACGCGGGCCTGAATAGCCAACATGCCGTCATTTGACGGCATGTCTGTCAGGGAAATGTCCGTAGAAGTACTGGCAATCTTGCCAGTAGAAGAAATGGCCATAGAAGAAGTACTGGCAATCTTGCCAGTAGAAGAAATGGCCATAGAAGAAGTACTGGCAATCTTGCCAGTAGAAGAAATGGAAGCCATAGGCTCATCATGTGACAGGAAGATCCTCCTGCTGGTCTATAAATGGCTGCCACTGTCTGATCCAAATTGCTGGATTGTCGTCAGCCTTCCTGAGTTCCTGAGTCTCAAGCGCCCAGAGGCGATTCAGTTCGCATGTGCCGCGCTATACAAGTTTTCATTCATTCATTCATTCATTCATTCTGTATTATTACTGTTTGGATTTCCTGTTGTGACCCGGCTTGTTCCTGACCTGTCTGATCCGATCTCCTGGTTTGACCCCCTGGCTTGCTTTACTGACTTGTTACCTTCTCCAGCACCTGATCACGGCTTGTTTCACGGACTTCGCTTCAGTTATCTGTTCCTGCCTGTTTTCCAACACCAGATCTTAGCTTGTCTCCATTCCTGCAAACCTGCATCACCTGCCTGGATCCACAGTGTTTGATCCCCAGCCGGCTTCCACTGTTGCTCCTTGTGCACACCTTGCCAAGTATTACCAAGGACTTCTAGAGACTGCAGCCCAGCGGTGTTTACTGTATTCTCCAGCATTCTTCAGACACTCACCAGCTCTCTCTTCTGGATCCTTTTGGCAAACTGTGCTTCTCTGGGCACTACACCCTCTGTACCCAACCTCAGGGGTGTACTGCACTTAGCCGCAAGGGGAGCCCTCTCGGCATTTCGGCCTCCAACCAGGTACGTGACAATGTCATTCTGGCGTTCCCAGCGCGCGCTGTAGTGCGCGCTGCGGGGAAGCCCTGTGTTGTCCGTGTCCCTTGGACACGGCCAATCACAGATCGCGGCAAACGGCCAATCAGAGCAGCCGTTTGCGATGCGATCTGTGGGCGAATGAGAGATGATCTCTCATAGATCATCTCTCATTGCAGGCTCACACAGAGACAATGTCCTGTCTCTGGAGGGGAGGAGCCCGATCTGTGTTCCTTCCTACATAGGGACACAGATCGGTCACCCCCCCAGTCACCCCCCCTCCCCCCACAGTTAGAACACACCTAGCATACACATTTAACCCCTTCCTCACCCCCTAGTGTTAACCCCTTCAATGCCAGTCACATTTATACTGTAATTAGTGCATATTTATAGCACTGATCACAGTATAAATGTGAATGGCGCCAAAAATGTGTCAAAAGTGTCCGATGTGTCCGCCATAACGTCGCAGTACCAATAAAAATCGCAGATCGCCGCCATTTCTAGTAAAAAAAAAATAATAAAAAATAATAATTCTCTCCCCTATTTTGTAAGCGCTATAACTTTTGCGCAAACCAGTCGCTTATTGCGATTTTTTTTTTTTTTTTTTTACCAAAAATATGTAGAAGAATACGTATCGCCCTAAGCTGAGAAAAAAAAAATTTTTTTTTTTTAATTGGGATATTTATTATAGCAACAAGTAAAAAATATTGTATTTTTCTTCAAAATTGTCGCTCTTTTTTGTTTATAGCGCAAAAAATAAAAATCGCACAGGCGATCAAATACCACCAAAAGAAAGCTCTACTTGTGGGGAAAAAAGGACGTAAATTTTGTTTGGGAGCCACGTCGCACGACCGCGCAATTGTCAGTTAAAGCGACGCAGTGCCGGAAGCTGAAATTTTACCTGGGCAGGAGGGGGGTGTAAGTGCCCAGTATGCAAGTGGTTAAAGTAATACTAAACACACACTGTTTAATATACATTATCCTTTCCATTTCTGTATATGAATGATGGCACAGTAATTTTTTATTTTTTTTAAAACATATAAGTTGATTTTTCTAATTGATATACCACTGTCACATGACCAAGCTCTTTCCCAGCCTGTCTGCAGGGAAACATAAGCAGGAGAAGCTTCTAGTCCTCTGCTTCTGGTCATATGTTCAAACTAAAAAAACAGCCTTTGGAATACAAAGCAAAAAAATATATATCAATTAGGGCTGTTACTGATTAAAATTGTTGTGTTCAATTATTCGTTTTGTTTTTTTTAATTGATTACTTGGCTAATTTTGATTAATTATGACGCACATAAATAATCCCCACTGTAATGTCTATAGACATCTCCCCACTGTAATATCCACAGACATCACCCCCACTGTAATATCCACAGACATCACCCCTACTGTAATATCCACAATCACCCCCACTGTAATGTCCACAGACATCTCCACACTGTAATATCCACAGACATTTCCCCCACTGTAATATCCACAGACATCTCCGCACTGTAATCCAGACATCTCTCCACTGTAATATGGTCCACATCTCCCCCACTATTAGTCTTACCAGAGAAGCCAGCCAAACATGAGCAGTTGAGGCCAGGTAATGACGTCAGCACGCCGCTTAAGGCTCACCTAGGCCACCGCCAGTTGGACCAAGATGGCCGCCGCGTCGGGAGCTAGGCCAAAGCTGCAGCCTTTCCTATGGCCGAGGCAGCAGCGGAGCTCCACGGAGCTCATGTGGTGTGCCTATCCACATATGTTGACCCATTCAGATCACGGATCATTTACGATTCGTTGCACCACTAGTATCGATCAAAAGAATTAACGATTAATCGAGGAATTAATCTTTTATCTCTACAGCCCTAATATCAATAATCTGTTTTAAATTGTCAACAAATATACATTATATTTGAAAATTAAGGTTTATTATTTTATTTTTGGCAAAAACCTGGTGTGGCTGCATTTCTTCCCGTCACAGGCTGTGTCATGCCCCTCCAGCCTGTGTTTTAGAATAACAGGGAGGGGAAGCCGCCATCAATCAAGATATACTATCCCATCCACATTGTATTTTTCTGGTCATTGGGCATGGAGGAGAAGGGAGAGGCTATCATGTACCACTGTGTACAGTATAAACCCACATGTGTGACTCTATAGTCACATGGGCTGATCAGATGTGATAGAGAGGAAATGCTCAGCAAAGAAACTCACTGAAAACTGAGCATGTGCAGCTGCAAATTTCCTCGCTGAATTGGGGACAAAAGGTAGAGCAGCCGGATCAACCAGTTTTTTTTGCAGAATACAGAAAACAAATCTTATGAACAGCATGTGATACAGCATTTATTGATAGTTTTTAATCATGTGTGTTTAGTGACACACTTTTTTAAATACCTCCTATTTTTCTCAGCCTTCTCCAAACCTCGAAAAAAAAATGATGTTGTTCTGGTTGGCGTCCCTGTTGGTCGGTGGCTATTTTTATTCTTAATGTTTCCAATGTATGTGGGAGAGATGGACTAGGTACTATGGCATCGGTAGTGTGCATAAGATCAGTATATATATGACCATAACAAATATACACTGCTCATTCCAAAAAAATGGAAGTGAGGGAAGAAAAGTAGAGTCTTGGAAGCTCACATGAGACATTGTAAGCAGGTAGAAAAACACAGTAAAAAAACTATTTCATGAAAAATAGATCACAGGGCCATTTGTAGTGGATGTGTATGGATTATATTTCGAGAATAAGGATATTGTTTTTTTTCTTCTTTTTGAAGAAATGTTATGTGCTTGCACCCTTCTTTAGTGCCTCCTGGGCTGTATTTATAAATCATGCTACCTTAGGCACAGCTGAATGATAATATCTTTGTCCCCCTCCAATCCAGTCATATAAGTGTTTTACTATAAACTAATGCTAGAATGCACTACTATAGATGGCAGAACTGTTTTACATCTACACTGATTAAGACCACCAAACAAAAGAAGGCAAGGGAACACCATTTGACTCTTTTCAACATCCTCTTACTGCATTTTCCCTATAGTTTTCCTTCTAGATTTAGCCACAAACATTCACTAGGGAAGCAGTATAAGAAAAAAATGATCATAGAGTGTACATTTGAAGCTTGATTTTTTTTTTTAACCTTGCTACCCAAGACACTATACCATGTGTGTCTTACAGTATATATATCTCTGTGTATTAAATCTATACAAAGAGATCATTCCCAAATAGGACTAGACAGAGAATGTTTGCACAGACAGTACTCAGTACCGTAGAACCAAAGAGTGTATAGGTTCATGGGAAAAAGTACACAGGCAGGCACCAGAATGGGTACTGCCTGAAAGCATAAATAATCTGAATCTCAAGTCATAATGCAAGCAAGAGGCCAAAAGGTGGAGGCAGGGAAAGATACAGCACATGGTATGGGCAGGATAAACATAAGGATCCAGTGATAAATGACTTATCTATAGCCTGTCACCCAATGGAGAACTGCAGCACAGATATATAACCAACACATGAGCAACTACAGGACAGTTGGCCTAGATGATCTGCCTAAACAAAGGTCCTTTCAAACTAAGTATGTTTGCTTCATGAGTTAATTCTAAATATAATGTTCAAAACATTAACTATTTAATTACAAAAGAATAACAAAATAAAAAGCCCAAAAGGTCCTTTGGTTACTTAAATGAGGTTATGCATATTTTATTGGATTTTATATTAGAGGTTATTATGCAATGAGTAAAGAGAGCCTCAAAGCCAAAGTAAAATTAATTTACTGCTAATGACAATGTAAGCTTGTCCTGTTCATAACATTCAATATTGTGATTAAAAATACGCAGTTCTCTTGGAAGTGATACAGAAAAGCAAATGGTGAGTTAGCCAGATATCTCCTGCATTTTGAATATATGATTAATAAATACTATTAAAACGTACATGTACATTTTGACATTGCGATCAAATATATACACAGCATAGCTTTAAAGCTGAAGTTTCGATTTCCTTTTCTTGAGTGGTATATGGCATCAACATAGCTGTGTGCAGTCTATTGCATTAGGGTGTGCACCCCAAAGCCCAAACACACATGCCTTTCTCTGAAGTCTCAGCTGCATGGGGCAGTGAATGAATAGGAAGTGCTCTGTACTGAGTGGCTTCCTGTTTATTCACAAAACGAAAGCCTAGTAAACACAGTTTACTAGGCTTCAGCTATGAATGGACACAGTGCGCAAGTGTGTTCATTGCGTTCATTTTGAAAAGGAAGGTGCCAGTAAATTACATATTTACTAGCCTCTTCCCCCACTCTCCATCCTGAAACATATCCCACAGCAGCCGGGGGGAGAGGAGGGAAGCTAGCAGCACTACAGAGCCAACAAGGGGGGGGGGCAGCTCAGGCAGCAGGGGGGATCAGCACCGCACATAGTGATTAGGATGTGCCCAGGCACACCTGGCACACCCCTTGCGCACGCCTATGGGCTTTAAACATGTGTGTATTCCATGTCCTGCGGGCTGCTGCTTCATGTAGAAATCCTTTCTTTATACCACCATAACTTACCATTCATACACTTTTATCCCAGAAGGGATAATGCAGCCTACTTCTCATCCATCCTACCGGAACAGCTATTAGAGGACAGACTGCATCCAGGAGAACATCTGCAGAATTTCACAACGATAAGCTGCATTTGGCCATCTATTGCTTTGCTGAACTTTGCCTACACATGTTTGGGGACACTAATGCCCAGGGCAGACTCCTAACTGTCACTTGCTTGGGACATGATACCTTTACCCTGTAAATTACAAATACCTTCTCTTGAAGGTTGAGTGTTCCACCATTGACTTTAAAGGGCCCCACCACCAGTAAACTTTGTGATAGATTACCCACGAGCCAGTGTTTAGGGTTTAGGGTTTTAAATTAAAGGCATAGCCCCTCCCCCAACATTCTCCGTAATATAGAATACCGAGGGTGGGAGCGTATGCTGCCATGGATAGGCACCAGGAAAGGAAAATTACTGGTAAGTATTATACAATTTTCCCGTTTTACTGGTGCCTCCATGGCAGCATACCTGTGATAAATAACTAGCTGACATAGGTGGGATAATGCTTAACAATTAATGTTTAATTAGAAGAGGTCATAGCAGCCTGAACTGCCCTTCTTCCGAACTCAACAGTCGTGAGAGCTCCTGGACCAATATGGTAGTGTTTGAGGAACATATGGTGAGAAGACCAGGTGGCGGCCCTACGCACTGTTTCCAACAAACCATTAGTCCTTGCTGCCCAGGAAGCTGAGACTACCCTTGTAGACTGAGCATTCACTCAGGATGGAGGATATTCTTCACCCTGTAGGCCTTCTGGATTAACTTCACAACCCAAGTTGCCAGAGTTCTGATGGAAGCTTCTTTGCCCCTGTATTTACTGAACGGTACAATAAAAAGTCCCTCAGGGGTCAATGGCTTTTAGGTAGGCCCTGAGCACTCTGGATACATCCAGCTCACGACGAGACTCTAAACCTGTGTCTGTAAATACTGGTAGTGCTCAGGGTTCCAACAGGTGGCTTGGAGTAGCGACCTTAGGTGTGAACCCTCGAAGAGGGCGAAGTTCCACCCTGTCGGGGGGAAAAAAGATGTGGCTGACACCTATTTCTAAGGAGTGAAGTTCTGAGATTCTTCTGCCAGATGTAATGGCTAGCAGGAAAGCCGTCTTTAATGTCAGGTTCCATATTGCTACTTGTTCCACTGGAGCAAAGGGATGGTCAGATAGAACTCAAAGGACCAGGGACAGATCCCACTTAGGAAATGATCGTCTGACATGTGGACGAATCTTCATTACTCCTCTGAGGAAAGTGACTACCAAAGGATCCTCCGCCCATCTCTTATTTGTTGCGGCAGAGATTGCTGCTACCTGCACTTTGAGGGAGCTCAGACCAAGCCCCAGATCAAGTCCTGTCTGAAGGAAACCTAGAATATTGGACGTAGAGGGAAGGATTGGATCAAATCCATCTCTGGTAGCAAATGACAAGATATTGTCCCAGATTTTTGAATATATGGCGTAAGTTGCAGGCTCTGGCTTTTAGAAGGGTTGTTAGGACTCCTGGGGAACACCCTAGGGACTCGAACCTTCGCCTCTCAACCCCCAGATTCGAAGATTCAACTTCTGAGGGTTTGGATGAACTAGACTGCCCTGCGACAGAAGTTGAGGGAAAGGAGGGATCCTGATTTGAGAGCTCACACTGAGGCGCATGGCTAGAGGGAACTGTTTTTTTTTTGGCCAATACGGAAGTACTGCCACCACCTGGACTGACTCCCTGAGGAGCCTCAGGAGGAATTTTAATATTAATGGCCTGGGAGGAAAGAGATGTGCCGAGATGAACCTCCAGGAGCATGATAGGGCATCCATTTCCTCGGCTTGTGGATGCGGCATCCAAGAGAAGAATCTGTCTAGCTTGGCATTCTTTGGGAGACAAACAAGTTTACCTGAGGGGGATTCCAAATGCTAGCTATTTGTTTGAAGACGAGGGGGTGGAGAGCCCACTCGTCGTCCAGGAAGTTTCTGGACAATGTGTCTGCTTCTGTGTTCAACCTGCCTGGTAGATGCATTGCTCTGGGGTCCAGGAGGTTCTTCTCTGCCCAGATCGTGATCAGCGCCACATCCTTGAGGAACGACCTGCTGCGAGTGCCTCCTTGCTTCTGCAGATAAGCGACAGCTGCCATGTCGTCTAGGCATAGAAGTATTCTCTGGCCTTTGATTTGGGATGCCAAAGAAGTTAGTGCTAAGAAGGCTGCCCTAATCTCCAAGATGCTGGATACCACTCCCTGGGTAGAACATGACCATCTACCCTGTATTCTGGTTTCCCCGCAATGCGCTTCCCAGCCCTGACCGCTTGCATCGGACATGTGACAATGTGATCCAAAAATGGGGACCCAGGTGATGAGGTTTGGAGAGGTTTTCTGGAACTGTCCACCAGTGAAGACTCCTGTGCATTACTCCCGTCAGCAGTATCGTCTGAGATAGCCGTTTCTTCCACTGCGCCAAGAAACCTGTCAAGAACTACCTCAGGTGCCAATGGGACCAAGGAACCTTGGGTATACAGAAGACATGTGCAAATGAGGCTCAGGCATTCTAAAGCAGTCAGATATGGGCTCCGGATGACCTTGATCATTCTCTGGGTGACAATCCTTGCCTCTGGTGGTGGTAATGACACTGTCCCCTCCTGAGTGTTGAACATTGCACCCAGGTAGATCACCTGCTGTGTGGGTGCTAGTTGACTCTTTTCGGAATTTATTAGCCACCCTAGCTCTTCTGTAGAAGAATTTCCGGTGACATACCAACTGATCAGGATTGCTTGCTAGGAAAAAGATGTCGTCCAAGTAGTGGTATATCCTCAAGCCCCTCTCCCGCAGGGGAACCAGAGCGGATATTAGTATCTTGGTGAACACCCTGGGAG
This sequence comes from Rana kukunoris, assembly GCA_029574335.1. NCBI lineage: Eukaryota > Metazoa > Chordata > Amphibia > Anura > Ranidae > Rana > Rana kukunoris. The sequence goes on along the minus strand of CM056050.1, from coordinate 290,420,922 downwards.
AAGTGCACAGACCAAAAAGGTAGGGCTTGAAACTGTATGTGGGTCCATCCCACTGCAAATCTCAGATATTTTTGAATTGCAGGTAGAATTAGAGCGTGTAGGTAGGCATCCTGCCGATCGACTGAAATCATCCAATCTGATGGCTGGACTGCCTGAATAATCGTCTGCAGGGACTCCATTCTGAAGCTTTTGGGGGCGGATATACAGGCTGAGCCTCTGAAGGTCTGCTATATGTCCTCTTTGGGACCAGAAATAGGGTGGAGTAGAATCCTGTGAAGTGCCCTGCCAAGGGAACCAGAACAGCCACCCCCTGAAGCTGGAGTGACGTTAGGAAGTTTTACGGAGCTTGAGCCTTCAGCAGAGAGGATGGAACCTCTGTTCCTTTAAAAGAATACCGAGGTGGGGGTTGAGGATGAGAGACATTCCAGAGGTGCCCCAATTGAATTGTTGACAGAACCCAGGGGTCCTGACAGCATGTGGCCCAGACTGGGACGAAGAAGCTTAGCCTGGCTCCCACCGGGAGTGCCTGGGCTACTCTGGCGTCAAAGACTGCTTCTGCTCCTGTGGAGCGGGAAAGGTCCTTCATCCTCCTGTTCAAAAAAGAATGTCTGAGTACCTTTGCAAAGTCTTTGTTGTCTCTGGGCTGTCTTGACTGGCCAAAAAATCCCTTGAATTTGTCTGGCGGAACCTAGAGGAACCGCTTTCTGTCCTTGGGAAGCATACCGGACTTCCCTCCTGACAGCCTGGAGATAGCTTTATCCATTTGGTCTCTGAATAGTGCTTTCCCATTAAATGGGATTTTGCACCAATTTTGTTTGGAGGATAAGTCAGCCGTCCAATCTTTCAGCCAGAAGGCCCTCTTCGCCATTACTGAATGCAACATGGATCTTGCAGAGCACCTGATCATATCAATGGCTGCTACCCTGACAGAGTCTGCTGACAATCTAAGCTCTCCCAAGGCTTTAATTATATCCTCCATGGGGACATCCTGACGCAAAGCCTTCTCAATATTATCTGTCCAAGATCTTATGGCATTTGATACCGATGTGAGGGCGATAGCTGGCTTACACGCTGCTCCCGGGGCTAAGTAGCTCCTCTTCAGCTCCAGGTTGGTTCGCCTGTCTCAAGGGTCTTTGAAGCAAGCGGAATCCTACATGGGTAAAGTTCTTTTTTTTTTTTCGAGTCGCACCACCGATGCATCTACCACTGCCATGGAGTTTAGCGACTGCCATCCCGACTTTGTTAAGGGGTATAGTTTATTGAACCGGCCCCATGAAAGATTTTTGACCATTCATTCTGAATGACCTGACAAATGTGGTCACCCTAATCTCGCCCATCAACGAGAAGAGAACCTGCTTCCTTTTGAGGAATGGGAAGCAACTCGTAGACTCTTGGGGAGGCTCTTCTGCATCTTTTCTGGTGATTGCAGTTTGACTGCCTGGATGAACGGCTTTACCAAGGAGAGACTGAAGCCAGAAAGTTCTGACTGCTCTAAAGAGTCCTCTGAGGAATTTTCAGGTGATGAATCTCTAGCTGGTCAGCCTGACAGTGGCAGAGGTGTACCGACTGAAGGACCAGGGAGATTAGGTTCTGTATTCTGAACCTGGGATATCTGCTGAACTGGTTGAAACCTAGTCAGTGAAACCTAGCAGGGCACAGCTGAGGAGACTCTGGCAGCTAACCCTGAATCTGAACTTAATTAGGCTCAGGTGGATGGGCTGATCCCATAACCACCATTGTGAATTGATTCTGGAAGAAAAGGGCGAACCTGGCCCTTTTTCCAGAATCCTAAATGGCCGCAGTGATGTCGAGTGATATACAAAACAACAAAAAGCTGTAGCCCACTGCTAATTTCGGGGGAAACAAACAACAACTGCAAGCCTGTCAGGATAAAAAGGCACCTGCAACATCAAACTGACTGGACTTAAAGGGAGCATCACAAAAAAGACAACAAGCACACTTTTTCTTTTTTTTTTTTAAAAAAGGAGATAGGCAAGTTAAAGGAAGGAAGGAAGGGATGGGAGAGGGGAGAGACAAAAAACAATATATGCCTAAAAATAAAATGGAAACCACCAGCCTGGAAAGATGTGAGCTGATCCTTTTGCGACTCCACTGCATTCATCATGGATGTGATAGCAGACTTTGTTCTATAAAGGAAACACTGCGAGATGACCCCACCAGATCCAAAGAGGGGTTCCCCGCCTTCTTAGCGCTTTGAGCGGCCCAAGACGAGGACTTTGCACGGGAAAGGCTAAACCCGGCGGATGCTGCCGACTGCAGAGGTATGGACATACTGCTACTCTTCACCAGCACAAGAAGGTATGAGGGAAGAAAAGAGAATGTTGGGGGAGGGGCTATGCCTTTAATTTATACTATTCACTAGCCCTGAAGGAGGAGTCGAGGCGGAGCTCTATCACAGGTATGCTGCCATGGAGGCACCAGGAAAATAAATTTTGAATTATACATAACTCCCATATTCACTGACGTATTATCTGCTAATAGTGGCTTGTAATTTATAAACGTCTTTGCTGTGCAAGCTTCCTCACATAGCAGTGTAAGAAAACTATGGCTTTGGTTGGCTCAACTAAATAGGTATGTGGTTATAAGCATGTTAGCCTGCATTTTAACAGATTTAAATAGATGGTCATGCATGATAAAAGAAGAAGAAAAAACATTAAGTGATGAAGACTCTTGGTTACCAATATGCTAGGCTTAGGCTCACAAAATTCAATAGTCCTTGTAATCTCTTGCAAACTGCTAAATGATAGATTAGATTCTCTTTGCAGTCTCTTACAAAGTTGATGAGAGGCACATTTGTTAATAAACATAAAGTATAACTATAAGGCAACACTTTTTTTTTAGTTTTGGATAGAGTGGAGATGGATTTGAACACCTGTCAGTTTGTTTTGCTGTCTGTGCCCGCAATTAGGGAGATTCACCCTCTCGATTTGTCCTGTTTAACCACTTGCTTACTGGGCACATAAACCCCCTTCGTGCCCAGGCGTAATTTCAGCTTCCGGCACTGCGTCGCTTTAACTGACAATTGCGCGGTCGTGCAACGTGGCTCCCAAACAAAATTGTCGTCTTTTTTTTCCCCACAAATAGAGCTTTCTTTTGGTGGTAATTGATCGCCTGTGCGATTTTTATTTTTTGCGTTATAAACAAAAAAAGAGCGACAATTTAAAAATATATATATATTTTTTTACTTGTTGCTATAATAAATATCCCAATTTAAAAAAAAAAAAAAAAAAAATTCTCAGTTTAGAGCGATACGTATTCTTCTACGTATTTTTGTAAAAAAAAAAAATCACAATAAGTGACTGCTTTGCGCAAATGTTATAGCGCCTACAAAATAGGGGACAGAATTATGATTTTTTTTTTTATATATTTTTTTTACTAGTAATGGCGGCGATCTGTGATTTTAATTGGGACTGCGATATTGCGGCGGACACATCGGACACTTTTGACACATTTTTGGCGCCATTCACATTTATACAGCGACCAGTGCTATAAATATGCACTAATTACTGTATAAATGTGACTGGCATTGAAGGGGTTAACACTAGGGGGTGAGGAAGGGGTTAAATGTGTATCCTGGGTGTGTTTTAACTGTGTGGGGGGAGGAGGGGGGCTGGGGGAGGTGACCGATGCTGTGTCCCTATGTACAAGGGACAAAGCATCGGTCTCCTCTCCTCTGACAGGACGTGGAGCTCTGTGAAAAAAAAAAGTCTTGACTATTGTAGCACTAAAAGAGCAGCTTTTTATACAGGTCTTACCCCACTATCTACACAACAGTGCACTGAGGCCTGCGTCTGTTTACACCACATTCCACTCTCTTTCCACATTACCATCTGCTGCAATCAGCAATACACACATGACTTTCTAATCCCCTGGTGGGATCACAGAGCTAACCAAGTGTCCCCATGGGACTTGTCATCCCCTACAACTGACCCCTCATTTTACTGTCTTGAATGGTCAACAGGTTTAATTAAATTAGTGCAATAAAAAGTAAAGAATATTTCTGAAGGCTTTCTGTTTATCTTTCCAGGTCCCGTGGCTCCTTTCCCAATCTCACATCCTGGTTACTGATAAGAAGGCACAGAAAACATCTATTGGCATAAGATCCTTGCTGCTTTGATTCTGGGCAATTAACCACTTAAGGACCGCCGCATGTACATTTACGTCGGCAGAATGGCACCGACAGGCACATCAACGTATATATACGTTGGTGCCTTGGGGGGGATCGGGGGTCCGATCGGACCCCCCCCCCCGTACATGCGGCGGTCCGCGCGGCTGCAGGAGCGATCCGACAAGTGGGGGCGGCTATCCGTTTTCATCCGCCCCCTCCGGATCGCTCCCAGCCAATGCGCGCGCCCGCCCGCCCTGTCACTTCCTCCTCCTGTGTAAACACAGGAAGGAGGAAGCAACATGATCTCTCCCTCGGCGTTTGTTTCAAGCGCCGCTGAGGAGAGATCACCACACAACCAAGTAAGTCTGCACCAAACAGCACACTTACACACACACAAACACATTTAACCCCCGCGATCGCCCCCCCCCCCTCCCCCCTGTCACAGTGTCACTGAATGCAGTAATCATACATGTATGATTACTGTATTTAGTGTCAGTGTGACAGACAGTGTGACAGTCAGTCAGTATTAGTGTCAGGGTAGCCCCCCCACCCCCCCCAATAAAGTTTTAACCCCTTGATCACTGCCCTAGTTAACCCTTTCACTCCCTATTGCCAGCGTCACTAAGCGATCATTTTTCTGATCGCTGTATTAGTGTCGCTGTTCCCGCTAGGTAGCTAATTTTTTTTTAATGCGATTTTTTTTTTACTAAAGACATGTGGCTAAATAAATTTTGGCCTAAATGTTTGACTAAAATTTAGTTTATTGGTTTTTTATTATAACAAAAAGTAAAAAATATTGTTTTTTTTTCAAAAATGTCGCTCTATTTTTGTATATAGCGCAAAAAATAAAAATCGCAAAGGCGATCAAATACCACCAAAAGAAAGCTCTATTTGTGGGAAAAAAAGGACGCGAATTTTGTTTGGGAGCCACGTCGCACGACCGCGCAATTGTCTGTTAAAGCGACGCAGTGCCGAATCGCAAAAACCCCTTGGGTCATTTGCCAGCATATTGGTCCGGGTCTTAAGTGGTTAAGCAGTCTGTATGAAGAAAAATTAAGCAACCAATAGGGATGAAGTATTTTCCTCATAGGTTCCAACATCTTTGGTCTGGTACCTTAGTCTAAATCTTCAATTAAGCTGCCATCTCCTCTCCCTCCTTCCTTTTGTCACAGCTCTAACTTTATTAGGGTGATGTGTGGGTGGACAGTGTTTACAGTATGATGGTACCTGGTGGTTGATAGTTGAATAACTGAGCAGGTGGTTTGGTAACATATTTAATGGTGGTATTGGTCTGTGTGTTTAACGTTGAAGGTATTGTACAACAAAGTTTAAAGGTTATCATATTTGTTTTAAAACCAAAATAAAGGGGCCAAGGCCATAAGTTTCCACACTTCAGTTTCTTAGCTTTCTTCATTATTATCATGATTGGTCAGATGGCAGGGGGTGGGTGGAAATGGGGTGGTTATTTGTGGGACCTGAACCTACTTGCTGCTGCGTTCCCACTGCTTTAAAGTTCTAGTGTCTCTGGCATTCTGACCCCTCTTTCTCCCCAATATTATGCTTTCTGTATGTATGTTTCCTAGGAATGTAAATAAATCGAAGGATTAATCATAAAAATGTAGCACTAACCCCCTTAGGGGCTGCTGGATTTTGGCTCCTTCTTTGTTGGCGCAGCCAGGCAACAAGCATTTTCCACAAAAATATGACAGTCAGAAAACCAGTCCAAAGGCAGGATAGAATTGGATTCCCAAAACTCAGTTTAAAGTAGAACTTTGAGGACAACTTGTAACTGTCTCTGATGTTTTTTTTTGTTTTAAGTGTATTTTGTGCGTGTACTCGACAGAGGAGCCGGACTGCAGGAGTTGGGAGTAGGCAGACCTCCCCCAGAGGCAATCTGCCATCTTTCTCCATGCCCCTGGGTGGCAATGGCGGGTGTGAGGGGGTCCTCCCACACAGCCCGCCCTACCTGCTCCGCTTTGAAGCCCAACGGGGCAGAGGGACTCCCCTATGAGGGAGTGAGAGACAGCCAGCCCTGTTAGTCCTTCGCCTCTCATTTTTAGAGACCGCGTGGCCAAAGTGCATGCATGTTAACCCAATTTCGAGTGCATGTAAGTGTGGTGGTTTTTGTGGGAGGGGGGTGGGCGTACTAAGCGCAGGCTTACCTCGCATAGCACACCCACCGGAAGCCAGGCTGAGACCACCAAACTCAATTCACATGCAGCCGAGACCGGGATCCGAACCCTTAGCTGCAGAGGTGAACGGCTTGTCAGCGCAGTGCCAATCACGTTGAGCCACCGCAGCTCCCTGTCTCTGATGTTTAGCCATACATTTTCTGATTGTACTCCTGTTGGAATAGCTGTACAGTCCGACTTGAAAAATAAGGTTCAACTCCAATACTGTGTGCAGGTATTTTATTCTTTACCACAAAACTGCCACAACACCTGGCTCCAAGTTTCAGATTTGCCAAGCAGGGGTGAAGGTTAGCTGCATACTGTCCCTTCATAAGACTAGATGGGTATTACACCTGGCTGAATTGCCCCTATAGGCTTTGGGAGTGGATAAGTAGGGGTTACTCACTCAGTCCCTTGTAACGTCTGTGGCATATGTAGCACAGGCCTCCTGCTGAATGGGTCCCACTTGCTTCCAGAGTGTGTTAACCAAGCCAGGCTGAGGCTGAAGGGGAGTTATGGTTACCTCTCTCTGCTTCTTCTCTGTCCCAGCTCACTGTCTCACTTGCATCTTCTGCCTGGAGGCAGAGCCCCACAGCACAGGGGTCCCCTCCAGGCCTCTGAATCCTGGACTCCTCACATGGCCAGGCTCTGGCCTTTTGGGTCATCCTCTCACAGGGATTGGTGGAGACCCAATATATATATTCAGGTTTTATGTCACTGTCTCTCCACCCTCTAAGTTCTAGAACCTTCGGGAAGATTCCAGAAGCCAGGGAAAGGTGACAGAGACTCAGACCTCAGAGACTGCAGGCAACTATAAAATAACTACATTAAACTACACTATCTACACTGTGTACACAGGGAGTGCTACAAAATGATTAGATCTAAGTGCTCAAATGCATCATTGTATAAATAACTTCATTAAAAATATAAAGTATCTTTCATGTATATCAAAATAAACGCAATCAATTAAGTGATATTATAGTCTGAAAACACATGAACACATTCATAAGTGAACTGATAATATACTGTAAATAAATCTCATACACCCAAACAAAGTTCTATAGTAATTCCATAAATACCGTATATACTCGAGTATAAGCCAAGTTTTTCAGCACATTTTTTTGTGCTGAAAATGCCCCACCCGGCTTATACTTGAGTCACCTCTTTGTTCCTGATCTCCCGGACTTTGGGGACCCAGTACCGCCTGGGTCCCCAGTCTTCCTCTACACGTGTGCAAAGTTTGTTGTCCGGGGAACCTACGGCCGGGGAGCACCGATTTCTTTTTTCTCAAAGCCGGGCACCCCTTTCATAGACTCCCATGTTAAACAGTAATTTCTCTGGTGATTTTGAGGACCCAGTATTGGCTTTTCGTAGATCCCCTGGACCCAGAACGTGTAGCCCAATTTCTCCTCTAAAAGTGTGCAAAGTTTGTTGTCTGGGGGACCTACGGCTGGGGAGCACCGATTTTTCAAATCCGAGCACCCTTTCCATAGACTCCCATGTCAAACGTCAGTCTAGTCACGTGCACAGTGAGGCATGGGCACAGTAAGGCATGCAGATGGACACTCTAGGCTTATACTCAAGTCAATACGTTTTTTGTGGTAAAATTAGGTGCCTGGGCTTATATTCGGGTCAGCTTATACTCAAGTATATACGGTAATTAAAATTGCATACATTTTTTCAGGTCATAAATGATTCAAACTGGTGCTTGTGAAATATTTCAACCACATCTGGTGGCCCTCAGTGCTCCACCACCTTTATAAATGCAAACTCCTTATCAAACAGACAAACCTCTAAACCAGGGGTTCCCAACCACTCGGATGCCTCCTGTCCCTTTAGCTACTGTGCATGTGCCAGCTCAGTAAATCAATGAGGGGAAAGCAAGCTGAGCACCAACCTCGAGCCGAAGATTTCCTAGAAAGATAACACAAATGCCAGGCAACAACTAACAGTGCCAATCCTGCAGCCCCACACAGGAGGATGTGGGATTTAATGGGCGGGATATTGCTGATCCCCAGGGAGACACAGGCAGGGGTGTACTGCTCTCCTCTGTTCACCTCTGCTTATAGAGAAAAATGCATCTGGTAGCAAGTGACAAGCTGCATCTGGTGGCAGGCGAAGGTAGAAAGTGACACACTGCATCTGCTGGCAAGCGACGTTGGCAAGTAATGGTGGCAAGTGGCACACTGCATCTGGTGGCAAGTGACGGTGACATTTGGACATTAAGAAAATTCTAAAATCCAAAGATTCGAAATTTCGGAAATTCGAGAATTCAGAAATTCGAAGGCCAGAAATTTCAAATTAGAAAATTCGTAAATCCAAAAATAAGAATGAAAATCCGAAAATTCTAAAGAACGAAAATCCAAAAAAAAGAACGAAAATCTGAGAATTCAAAAACCGAAACTTTGAAACTCTGAAATAATAACTAACTAATAATAACTTAACTATTACTAACTATTAAATTATAGGTATTGGAATTTCCTTTCAAATTTGGCTGTTAGTGAATGTAACTAATACAAATTTATCCAAAGTTACGAATTATACATAATAAAGAATGATGTATCTAAACAAATGGAACATAATAAATTAATAATAATAAATAACAATAATAATAACAACTTATTATTAATAATATTTATTATTACTTTGTTCTGTTCCATTTGTTTGGATGCGCAATTCTTTATTTTGTATAATTCGTAACTTCAGATAAATTGGTATTCGTTACTTTCACTAACAAATTTGAAAGGACATTCCAATACCTATATTTTAATAGTTAGTTATTAGTTAGTTAGTTATTATTTAGAATTTTTAGATTTTTTTCATTTCGTATTTTCAAATTTACCAATTTTGAATTTACGAATTGCGAATTTTCAAATTTACGAATTGTGAATTTTCAAATTTACGATTTTTCTTTTTTGGCAGTTCACATGTCTAGTGCAGAGTACACATGACAATCATGGTAAACCCGCTGCGGGGCAGGCAAACATAGTCAGTGCAAAAGGTAGGGTCACATTGCAATGGAGCAACAAGTGAACATTAAGTTCTTCTACAAATAGGGGAAAACTGTGACAGGGACATCTAGCACAGTGCTCCCCATCCATTAAACAATCTGAGGACTTTGTGATTCAGCATTGGATGTGTAAGTAGGGCAGGTATCTGTGCGAGAAGTCAAATGTTCATTGTGGACAGTGTAGATCAGCGATGACAGCCGGTAGAAACTCTGAATGAATGAATGAAAACTTGTATAGCGTAACACATGCAAATTTAATCGCCTCTGGGCGCTTGTTGTTCCTTTCTCTTTTGAAATCAAAAGAGATGAGCCTTGATCTTTCTCCTGAATGCTAGGTGGTTCTCCTCCAACCGAATACTGGTTGGTAAAGCGTTCCATAGTCTGGGACCTTGGACCGCAAATCTTCTTTCTCCTTTGGACTTAAAGTTGGCTTTCGGAATCTGGAGCAGATTTTGATTGGTGGATCGCAGAACGCGATTGGGATTGTGGCCTTTTATTTTTTCGCATAGATAATGGGGGGCATTCCCATGAATACATCTGTGCGTTAGGCAGAGTGCTTTAAAAACAATTCTGTCTTTTACTGGTAACCAATGAAGGGTTCTCAGTGAAGGTGAGATTGATTCCCATGGTTTTTTCCCAGTCACAAGTCTAGCGGCCGTATTTTGCATGACTTGAAGATGAGCGATTTGGTACTTTGGGAGTCCGAGGTAAAGGGCATTTGCATAGTCTAATCTTGAATTCACAATTGCTCCCACCACGACTGCTACGTCTTCTTTGGGGATGAAAGGAGTAAGTCTGCGTAGTAGGCGTAGCAGATGGTGAGATCCGCTGACTACTGACCCTATTTGTGCATCCATTGTCATGTAGGAGTCAAAGATGACCCCAAGACTTTTGACTTTGGTGCTAGGGGTGATGATTTTGCCCAAAATGGGCAGGGGTATCCAAGTTGTCCCCGGGTGATTTGTGCGTTTGGCGTGAAACAGTAGAAGTTCTGTTTTTGCTCCATTGAGTTTTAGGTAACTCTTTGTCATCCAGTTCTCTATCAAAGAAAGGCATGTCTCTAGATTGAGATGATGATTCTTTTTCTTGCATATGCGGAAATACAGTTGCGTGTCGTCTGCATATGAGTGATAAAGCAGTTTTTGGCTGCTAATTATTTCAAAAAGGGGACGAAGATAGATGTTTAATAACACCGGCGACAAAGGCGATCCTTGGGGGACTCCGCACGATACTGTGCGTTTCTCGGAAGTGAAAGGTCCCAACTTCACAGTTTGCGATCGGTTTTCCAAAAAAAAAGGAGAACCACGATAAGTCGCTTTCTGCGACTCTGGCTACTTTGACTAGTCGAGTCAGTAATAGCTTATGGTCTACAGTGTCGAAGGCTGCGCTTAGGTCCAACAGGACCAGGAGACAGGATTCGCCTTCGTCTGCGGCCTCGAGGGCGTCGTCCCATATTTTGAGCAGTGCTGTTTCCGTCCCGTGTCCAGGACGGAAGCCAGATTGGTATGGATCTAGTAGGTTGTGGGTATCTAGATGCTGTTGCAGCTGTTGTACCACTACTTTCTCCATTACCTTTGAGAGGACGTTTAGGCCTGTTATGGGATGGCGGTGAGTTGGGTCCTTTGGGGTCAAGGGTAGGTTTTTTCAGAATGGATTGAATTATGCCCTCTTTCAACTGGGAGGGCACTATGCCTTCCTTGAAGGATTGATTTATAAGCTGCGTGATCGGAGGTGCCAGGATGTCGGCGCATTCCTTCCATTCCTTCAGCAGTTTAGTGGGGATGATATCATTTGGCACTGTGCCGTTACACAAAGAATCAATGATATTCTTTGTGGCCTGTATAGTAATGGGTTCCAGGGTAAACTTACCTGATTGTGGTGAAATATTGATGGTGCTGTGTGAAAAAATACGGGAAGGATTGGGGGGGGTTTGGTTCTGCTGAATGCTTTCCCGGATTCCCTCAATTTTATTAATGAAGTAATCCGACAATTCATTGCAAAATTCTTGGGTGTCATAGTTAGGGGCTTCTAAACATCCTGGATTCATGGTCTGAGTGACCAATCTGAAGAGTTTGTGGGGGCGATTTAGGGCGCTGTTGATAGCCTCGGAAAAATAATTTTTCTTGGCTTTGAAAATTTCTTTGTGGTATTTCCTGGTTGATGCTTTGTAGATGGAGAGGTTCTCCTCTGAAGAGCTTCTCTTCCAGGCGGCTTCCGCCCTTCTACGCTCTTGTTTTAGTAACGCCAATTGGTTGTTGAACCAGCTGGAGGTATTTTTCCGGATGCAGGTTTTATGTTTCGGCGCTATTACTGTAAGTCAGCTGTCTGTAATAGGGCTGTGTTTATGGCATCTAGTGTTTCTACAGCCGTTTGGTTCGGCTGAATTGTTTTTATTTTGTTCCTTAACGTGGTTTTGAAGAGTTTCCGAGTGGAGCTTCTTCTGACATCTGGTCCAGTGTGTTGTCACTGGTTTTGATGTTTTTGTTAAGGGGGGGAAATCTGAAATAATGAATTTAATTGCATGGTGGTCTGTCCATGGCAATAGTTCCCTTTCCAAGATTTTTAGTTCCAGATTTTGCCTGAAAATAAGATCGAGGGTGTGACCTGAAGTATGTGTGGGCCCACATACTAATTGCTGTAGCCCTAATCCTTCTAGATGTTCAATGCAGGCGTCAGCAATGGGGTCTTGTGATGAATTGGCCCAGAGGTTAAAATCCCCGAGCAGCAAAAGGTGTTTGCTGTTGAGGGTGTAAGTGGAGATAAAGTCCGTCAATGATAGTAAAAGCTGCGATTTTGGGCCGGGTGGTCTATAGCAGAGTAAAATCTGTACGGTCTCCTGGGAGTTTATTTCCAGTTTCAGAGTAAGGGTTTCCATGAATGGAAGAGGGGTTTGAAGGACTGGTTTAATGATCGTAAGATGAGACTTGTGGATCACCGCCAGTAGTCCTCCTCTTTGACCTATTCTGTTTTCCGTTATGATACGGTAGTTTTCTGGCACCATTTCTCCAAGAATGGTGTTACAGTCGGCTGTGAGACAGCTCTCTGTAATAAAGAGGCAGTCTAAGTTGTATTGTAGAATGAAATCATGGATTTCTAATCGATGTTTTACTGCCGATCTTGTGTTGATCAACGCACATGATATGTGCTTAGGCTGGGGTAGGCGGCTGTAAAGTTTGATAGTCGATCGCCGATCGTTTCTCAAAAGGCGCAGAATTTTTAGTTTTTTTTGGTAATGGCTCTGGTCTCTGCCGAGTATTGCAGTTTGACCATGGTCGCCATATTCCTGGGGGGGGGGGGGGGGGGGAGTGGAGGATTTTCAAGAAGTGACTGTATCCTCCACCCAGGCTTGGTCCAGAGGAAGGCAAAAAACCCTGGCCTTGCAGTGCCAATGTGCTACGGCGGGGAAAAAATTCCTTCCTGACCCCTTAAGAGGCGATCGGGCGAACCCTGGATCAAGTCCTAATAGTGTTAAGGAGGGGGGATTGGGGCTGGGTGTACCAAGATGGCCACCGATCAGGCAGCAGGATCCAGGCTGGGGTCTACCTAATTAAGTGGATCGGTGCTGCCTGGGGGGCCGGGAAGAATAGCTGGGAGGAGAGGGAGCTTTGCTGGGGTAGGGGGAGGCTTTCTGGGCCGTTTAGGGTGGTTTGATGCCGGTTGCCAGGCGTGAGGAGCGGCGTGCCGCTAGGCCGCGGGTGAAGCCGCGGCCTTTCCTAGATCGCGGCTGCCGCGATTCCTCACAGGCTGGCGCGGATGTGTGAGAAAACACCCGAATGGCGTGAAATTGTGGGGATACATGGCGGAGGGGTGTAGCACTGAGTGGGGGGGGGTAGTATGGGGGTACTGGAAGAAAGGGGGAGAGCCGTGGGGGGTTGGGAAAGCTGCCTCAGCTTGTCCTGAAAAGGACGGCTCTGATTAGCTTTCTCTGTATACCAACATTTACAAGCCCCCCCTCTGCCAGGCCTTAACCAATTGGATAATGTATAGGGTGTTTTCTCTCCTGCTGGTGTGTGCAGACCGTGGCGGTGTTGTGAAGATGCTTCCAGTAGCTGGGACCATGGAAGGTGTTTTCCTGCTGGAGAGGGAGTACAGATTACCAGAGCCGGGTGCCCTGGGTGCAGGTGATAAAGACCACAGCTGAGCCAATCAGAGAATCATAGTATCACTCTGACAGAGAAGGCAGTGGGCAGCAGCAGCCAGGACTAATTGAGTAGCCAGACTACATGCAGGATGGAATGATGTGAATGCTCCCCAAAAAAGAAGAAAAAGATCCTCAACTACGCTCACCTCCTGGAACCCTCTGTTTACCTGATGGGGCCCAGGAAAATATAAGCCCTCCCCCAGTGGAGCTGACAGGGTTGGGCCCGGTAAAACAGGACCGGTTGTACTGTCTTATCAGCAGCGCTGCCTGCACTTTCCCTGGCTCAAAGCTCTGTGCCTGTCAGATGGGTGACCTGTCTCTACTCTAGCCACTTGCAAAATGCACACCAAATCTGGGAGTTGGGGTCTTAAATAGAGGTCTTAAATAGACTTTGCCTGACCCAAGTTGGGCGCCAAAGTCACATGGGGGGGCAACATCCTATCACATAGCTTCCTCCATCTGACTGAGGAAACCATAGAGGAACTAGGTTTCTCTCGACTTCCTCCCCATCTGCATTTTTGCTGTGGACAAGCACCACCTGCAGTAGAAAAAATAGACTCCACCTGCCTACACTCCATGACCAATTACTTATTTGCATTCTCTTCTTGAGTAAAACAATCATTGTCTGATCCTCTTTCCCTTTTACCCTCAGTATAACTCACTCTGTTACCCCATCTCCATCAGTCACAATTATCTCCCAAGGGAACAGCAAGGAAGCGGGGGAAATGAGCATGGACAGAGGACAGCATGCACACTATACCCTGTCCACAATCATTTCCACCCTGTTTCCTTGCTGTTACCCTAGTCCATGATCATGTTTTTTCCCCCGATATCTCTTTTTCACTTTTGTAAAATTCATATTGTACATCCATGATCATCTACTCTTCTACCTCTTTTCTATCTGCTACCATGATCAGCTTCCATCTTCTTTTAATGCCCCCCTGGTCTCCAACTAGTTGCTGTTCTGCCTCCTCTATCATTCCTGCTAGGTCTTCCCTAGAAATCCATGAACCTCTGCAGTTTTACCTTATCTCCCAGTGGTTTTTGTTCAGTAACCACCCTATGCTTCTTCTGGCCTCTAGCTCTAAAATCAGTTTATGTTCTTTGTTTCACATGGTCAGTTCAAGTGAGACAGAATACTGGAGGCTGTGAGTTTTAGTTGAATTCTAGTTTGATGATGTACATGACTAAATAATGTATCACCAACTAAAATTTGCCTGATAGAGGTCAAAAACCATACCGATTAAATTACCCATTCATGAGCCATCATACAATTATTAGCATAAGCTAAACAGCATCATATCTTATGTAGTAGTGCCAATACTTGCCTTACTGTTGTAATAATAAAGGGCACATTGCTAAAGACATTTTTCACTTACAAAAAAATGCAAAAGACAGCAGACGGTTAAGGTGAATTAAAAAATAATAACAATACACATGTTTTCTGTAAAATACGGAAAGCTGTGTTCGAAGGATGGTATGCTCTTCATCCCAGCATGCAAAAATTTCTAGAGTGGGGTTATAACCATAGCAAGCTGGCAACGCTTGCTATAAATTATTAAACAGATAATTTATGGCATTCATTTACTTCTCAAACAACAGCATATGGCTCTCTAATGCTGCTTCAGATCCCAGCCTGTTCTAGTGGAGAAAATTCATCTAGTGAGCCTTTCAAGGAAGAAAAAAAAAATAAGCATTTTAAGTGGGAATGGCTGGTTTGGATATAAACATTATATGTGTGCAGTAAGAACAGCAACAGTATAACCCATCATTCCGGGTGTGTAATTACTGACTCTGATCTGCTCAAGCAGATATATTGTACTAAATATCAATTGCTCACTGTCATCTGCCTTAAATTTCTAGATACCTACAGTGGTACAGTAAAACCCTGTACACACGATTGGTTTGTCTGATGAAAATGGATGAAAAAAAATAGGACATGCTTTAAAATCTTCCTATGGATTAAAAAACGATAGAAAAAAACTATTGTCTCTGTGGAAGTCCATCAGTCAAAAATTCACGCATGCTTAGAATCAAGTCGATGCATGCTCGTAAGCATTGAACTTTATTTTTCTCAGCACGTCGTAGAGTTTTATGTCACCGCGTTTGGACACGATCGGATTTTGTGTAGGCAAGACTGATGAAAGTCAGCTTCATATCCGACGAAAAAATCCATCCGATTAGATTCCATCAGATATCTGATCGTGTGTACAGGGCTTAAGACATTTTTTTATAGGAACTGCAACGACCTACTACTTACAGTGATAAGATACTGTACTGTATGTTAACATAGTATGCATAGCACGCTGCCAGAACCAGGGTTAAAATGGTGAAGCTGAGGTAACAATGCAAAGGCTTTCTTGCAATATGTTTTTTATTTTTACACCAAAAGCTAAATAAATTAAAACTATATGAGAAAATGTCAAATAAATGCATGACTGAAACATTAAAAAAAAATCCTCAGAAACGCAATCCAGACAGTCAGCACAGAATACTGTCTTAAAGAATTTAAGACCAGGGATTATTTTGCATACAGTAGCAAATATACGTGACCCAAACTGCCTTGTCAAAGCCCCTTTGAAAAGTATGGTTGCAAACTCTAAACAATCTCAGCCCCCAATGTGAATATGCCCACCCTATGCCAAAGTAGACTTTGCAAATCTGCATGTATAGAATTGACAGCCTCTGGCCAATGGCCCTACTTAACACCCCTCAGCTAAGCTCTTACACAAGACATTTACCGTTTGTGTTCCGAATTCTAACCTGTCATAAAATATTGTAATTTTGTGCAAATACCTCATGTGAGATTACTTTTGCTTGCGATGATGAGAAACAAATTGCTAACAATGATACAGGAAAAAAGTGGCTTTCCTTTCACCTCCATTTTAATGGTAAATCTGGCCCTGTTTTACGTTAAAATACTGTTAGGACCTTACTCTAATGACACTGAATGGACAATGACTATAGCTAAATGCATAGTCATATAATATTTAGATTAATTAAAAGGAATATAACAGATAAGTTACATTTATTTCTATAATGTTGCCTGAAGAAGCAAAAATATTATATAACTCTACTAGGTTATGTAGTGTAAAAGACAAGACTATTGGAATTCCAGCATATATTTAGCCAGAGGCCATATAACAAAGTTGGAAATGTAATCAAATTGCTATGCCTTTCCACTATTCCTTTGTTGTATAGTATGTTTGTTTTTTATAAACAAAACAGAGGTCCCCCTTTCTGTATCAGATATTTATGGCAACCAAACTGAAACCCCATTTTACTACTCTAACGTGATCTTAAACTTGATTGATATGGGTTATTTTTGTACAGCTTTACTAAAATAACCCACATTCATGTATTGATATACAAGTAGATGTTTTTTTGCTCAAGACTTCAATAAACATTACATATAAAAGATCAAATAAATAACGCTTAAATAATTGAAAAGTGAAATATATGTATATTGATATTGTAATGAGAAACATTGATTTTTATGAGTCATTGATTTTATGTGATTCTCTAGTTTTCTACCGCAATATATTTGGTTTAGTAGTCTCTTTTGCACATTAATGGGAGTCAGGATACAAAAAAATGAAGTTGCATGACCCCCCACGAATTTTCTTTTTTAACCCTCTCTGGCACTTTTGGTACGATTTGAAAGACCGTGTTACGACATGTTGCAGACTGTTAACTCCTGCTTGTGTATAGCAATATAAGTAGAGAATGCTTAGAATGTAGGTATGTCTGTTACTTTCCATGTGGTCCCTGACAAAATAAATGTGAATCTCTCAGCTGGTGATTTCTAGCTACCTGGTACACGCTGTATAACTTGGTATGTACATCCCGTATTTATTAACCACTTGCTTATTGGGCACATATACCCCCCTCCTGCCCAGGCGAAATTTCAGCTTCCGGCACTGCGTCGCTTTAACTGACAATTGCGCAGTCGTGCGACGTGGCTCCCAAACAAAATTTACGTCCCTTTTTCCCCACAAATAGAGCTTTCTTTTGGTGTTATTTGATCACCTCTGCGGTTTTTATTTTTCGCACTATAAACAAAAAAAGAGCGACAATTTTGAAAACAAATTCAATATTTTTTACTTGTTGCTATAATAAATATCCCAATTTAAAAAATATATACTGTATATATTTAGGCCGATACGTATTCTTCTACATATTTTTGGTATTAATCTTTTTTTACTAGTTTTTTATTTATTTATTTTTATTGGGACTGCGACATTATGGCGGACATGTCAGACACTTTTGCCACCGTTCACATTTATGCAGCGACCAGTGCTATAAATATGCACTAATTACTGTATAAATGTGACTGGCAGGGAAGGGGTTAACACTAGGGGGCTAGGAAGGTGTTAAATGTGTAGCCTAGTGAATGATCTAACTGTAGGGGGAGGGGACTGACTGGGGGAGGTGACCGATCTGTGTCCCTATGTACACACACAGATCCACGTCCTTGTCTGTGTAACTGCCGATCGCGGGTTCCTGGCGGACATCGCGGCCACCAGGCACGTGCATCGGCATCTCAGTGATGCAGCAGGCACGCGCGCCGCCGGCGCGCCCCCCACTGGCCGGAGGCCGTATATAGATGGCCTCTCAGCAATTGGGATCCACACTGCGGCCGTACAAAGTCGTACGGCCGGCAGGAAGTGGTTAATAAAGAATTACCATTTAAAAAAGTTGCATGATCTTCTTTGCAACATTGCAACATTTGATACATTATTAGATGTTTAGTTTTTAAATGCAGGCAATGTATGTACTCACATCCTGCAAGAGGAAGTAGGTTGATGGATGCTGTTCATAATTCAACTCGGAAGAGTCACTAGATTTAGTACTTCATTATACTTCATGATATCTTTGTTCCTCCTTCGCTATGGTTGGTTACATGAAGTCCAAAGCACTACCCTCTACTATCTGTATTAGTCTGTTAAATTATCTGACCATCCAGATCTCACATTTCAGCACCTAACAATATTTTATTTAGAGCTCATGTACACTTGCTTTGACTTTAACATACATTAAAGCACCTACTGCTTCAACAAGCTTTTCTTATGTGTTTTTGATCACATCTTCAGTGATGGTTTGATGATGCGCCCATGATGGTTTTTTGAAGCTTTATTCAAGCTGGCCAAATGCCCCGTATAGGCGTGTTTACATTTGCTTCAAAACATGGCTTCGGACAGACTTTTTAAAGCCCTTTGAACACCAGTCAAAGCTCCTGTCACTAAATAAAATTGTTGACTTAAGGTCCTGTTTACACCTTTCGTTTTCTTTGTTTTGTTTTGCTTCAAAAATTATACCCAATGTCTCTTTAGTGGTGCTTCAAAGATTTTCATAGAAGTCTATGACAATGCTCGCTTGAACAACCTGCAGCTTTTGAGAGGCTTTAATTCAGCTTTAGCTTCACTTTGTTTTGGAGAAATTGCAGGTATGAGATACCAACACACACACACACACAGGGCATTTTCAAAGCTTCATTGAAGCTTCAATAAAGCACCACCGAAGCATCATCGAAGCACCACTGAAGCATCATCAAAGGACCACCGAAGAATCATCAAAAGAGGACCGAAGCATCATTGAAGCACCACCAAAGCATCATTAAAGCACCACGAAGCATAACCCCCCCTCCCCCGAAATGTTGAAGTGTAAAGCCCTGTACACACAATTGGAATTTCCGATGGAAAAAGTCAGACAGACTTTTTCCATTCGAAATTCCAACTGTGTGTATGCCCCATCGGAGTAATTCCATCGGATATTCCGATGAATTCCATCAGAGTTTAGATAGAGAACATGTTCTCTTTTACTCCAATGGAATTCCGTCAGAATTCCGATGTGATTTTGGTCAGACAAAGGTCCAATCGTGTGTTCGGGCTTTAGGCACCTTTAATGTGTGTTGAAATTGGCACAAGTGTAAATGAGTCCCATATTTCTTGATTTTAGATTTGTTTTAAAGGGGCTTTTCAGACCATCAGCTCAGAAGTACCCTCACTCTGTAGATCCCCAGCTTATTAGTACCCCTGTTCAGAAGATCCCCAGCTCATCTGTATCTTCTTTTAGCAGATCCATAGCTTATTAGTATCCTTGTTCAGCAGATCCCCTGCTCTGCAGTAATCCCCAGCTCTGTTGATTGCCCCTCAGTAGTAACCCCCGGCTCTGCTGATCCCTCGCTCAGTAGTAACCCCAAGCTCTGCTGATCTTCTGTTTTGCTTTTCTTCCCCTCTCTCTCTCTGGTTCCTGCTCACCCCCTGCTATATTGCTCCCATGCTGTGCAACACATGTCACATTGCTAGCTTCTCCTGCTCCTGCTCTTCCACTCACCTTCTGCTATAGCATTACAATGTTGCACACCACTTGTGCCATCTGCTAGTTGCTTCACTTCATTTCAGACCCCACTGACCTTACTGCTGCTCCAAACTGCACCCCAGATGTGATGGCTGCACCAGACAATTCCAGATTACATACACATGAACTGGAAGTGACTACTGACAAAATATTTTCAGTTTGTTAGTTGGTTTACCAGTGCACCCTGCTTTAATTGGCATTTATACTGCTTAAAAAAACATGTCCAATGCCACATTTTAAAGCAAGTGTAAACAAGCTCTAATGAAGCTTGGCAAATGCCCTGTGTATGTTGATTTTCTATTTGTTTTAAAGGGGCCCAGTAGAACCCCAGCTCAGTAGTACCCACACTCATCAGATTCCTGGCTCAGTTGTACTCCTCTGCAACAGATCTCCAGCTCATTAATACCCTTGTCCTGTAGATTCACAGCTTATTAGTACCCTTGTTAAGCATATCTCCTGCTGAGTAGTTCTTCCAGCCTTGCTGATGCCCCACTCAGTATTATCCCCAAGATTGCTGATCTCCTCACTCAGCAGTAACCCCCAGCTCTGCTGATTCTGTGTTCAGTAGTAACCCCCAACTCTGCTGATCCGCTGGTTTGCTGATCCTCTTCTCTCTCTCTGGTCCCTGCTCTCCTCCCACTATATTGCTCCCACACTGCGCGTGACATTGCTAGTTTCTCCTGCTCCAGTCTCCCAGCTCTGCTGATCATTTGCCGTTCAGTCCTCTTTCTCTGGTCACCGCTTACCTTCCACTATAGTGTTCCCATGTTGCACATCATGTATGCTGTCTGCTAGCTGCCTCACTCCAGTCCGGACCCTGCTTACCTTCCTGCTGCACCATGCTGCCCACCAGATGTTACATCTGCACTAGACACTTTCAGAATATATACATATGAACTAGAAGTGACTGCTGCACCTTGGAAATCTCATACCTCCAATACCTCCAAAACAAAGCAAAGCTGAAGCTGAATAAAGGCCTTTCAAAAGCTACAAGCGTTGTCATAGATTTATATGGAGGCTAGGGAGGCACTTTGATGCAACATGGGGTATCATTTTTGAAGCGAAGCAAACAAACATGTAAACAGGACTGTAAGCATACCATTTTTTTTTAGTGACGTGTTTTGATTAGCATTCAGAGCACGTTAACCACTTCAGCCCCAGAAGGTTTTACCCCCTTCCTGCCCAGGTGAAATTTCAGCTTCCGGCACCGCGTTGTTTTGCCAATTGCACGGTCGTGCGACGTGGCTCCCAAACAAAATTGACGTCCTTTTTTTTCCCACAAATAGAGCTTTCTTTTGGTGGTATTTGCTCGCCTGTGCGGGTTTTTTTTGTGCTATAAACAAAAAAAGAGCTTAATTTTTAAAAAAACACAACATTTTTTACTTTTTGCTATAATAAATATCCCATTTAAAAAAAAAAAAACATTTTTTCTCAGTTTAGGCCGATACGTATTCTTCTACATATTTTTGGTAAAAAAAAAATAGCGCCTTCAAAATAGGGGACAAAATTATGATTTTTTTTATTATTAGTTTTTTACTAGTAATGGCGGCGATCTGCATTTTTTTTTGGGACTGCGACATTATAGCGGACACATCGGACACTTTTGACACATTTTTGGGACCATTCACATTTATACAGTGATTAGTGCTATAAATATGCATTGATTACTGTATAAATGTGACTGGCAGTGAAGGGGTTAATCACTAGGGAGCAGGGAAGGGGTTAAATGTGTAGCCTAGTCAGTGTTCTAACTGTAGGGGGAGGGAGGTGACTGGGGGAGGTGACCGATCTGTGTCCCTATGTACAAGGGACACAGCATCGGTCTCCTCTCCCTGATAGGACGTGGAGTTCTGTGTTTACACACAGAGCTCCACGTCCCTGCTCAGTTACTGGGCAATTGCGGGTGCCCGGCGGCGATCGTTGCCGCCGGGCACGCGCATCGAGTTCCCAGCAAAGCAGCGGGTGTGCGCGCGCGCCCCCTAGCGGCTTTAAAAGATGAGGACATCATATGACGTTCTGTCAGAACAACAGAGCTACCTTGCCGCTGTCAAGTGATGGCGGCTGGTAGACAAGTGGTTAAAAAAGTGTGTCCAATGCCACATTTTGAAGCAAATGCAAACAAGTCCTTAGGCACTATATTGGTTAGCTTCCTTGGTGTGCTCATCTACCTTGCCTATTATACTATTATAAGGGGGCCCAACTGTCCCTGTTGGATATTTTTATATATATATACTATGAAGAATGCAGCTGAAGTTTCTAGTGCATGCACAGGTAGATGGGAACACTGACAACTCTCAAATAGACAGTAACACTGTTGTAGTCTCTTGGACATCAAAGAAGCCAGGAGTTGACTCGGCTTACCAGGTTCCACCTTTTACTTTTTAAACAGATGCTTTAAATTCACCTGCCTTGTAAAGCTAATTTAAAAAAAAAAGCGAAAAAAAGGATTAATTCCTCTGTAACTGTTACACACAGTAATGTAAGAACATGTATTTGGGTGCACTTTTCGAAATGAAATCAAGAGAAAAATCAAAAGATGAAAGGGCATCTGTGACTATAAATAGCAAGCTCAATCTAGCCCTGATCATAAAGTATATGTGCAGATATTGTATAATAGATGTAGAGACATTGTCAGGATCATTTAACTCCTATAGTAAGCTTTAACATGGCACATTTACTCATCAAGATCACCGTAATCATTGGTCTCCTGTTTTCATACTATGACAATTTAATTTTAATCCTACATAAATTGAGTGCAAAACAGTTGATTAATGTGTTCTTAAAATTATGCACCGAAAAGGGCTAACTTTTTTTATGTATATGAGTAGGCGCCATTGTGTTATGAAAACTGAGAAAGTTAGGGAGAATAGGTTGAGACTGGGTAGAATGGGGTGGGAAACTGTATAATTTATATATTTATTTTCATGTATACGTATGGAAATTGTAATATATTTGTAATAATGCTATAATGAAAACCAAATAAAGAGATAAAAAAAAAAAAATGAAAACTGAGAACAAAACAAATTGCCTAATGATTATCTTAACTGATACAAATTTACATTACCCTGGGACTTTAAATAAAGCACATGACATTAAAGTAATACAATTTTCAATGCACATGATTACAAATGTATTAAACCAAGTATATACGATTCTGAGAACAGCAAATTACAATTTATAATATATAATGCTATAGAGCTGATAAGTAATATATGTACAATATCCACATAGATAGATTGCAATGCATTCATTCATGGTGTAAAATACATTAAAATATGAGGTCCAAGTATAAACACATTCTTGTTATAAAACTGCATCCAAAAACTCTACACGTTTCATGGAACAGCATCCACTTCCTTAGAGAATAAATTATTAATAGAATATTTTAAAAATGTTACTCAGAAAAGAAGGGGCCAGATTCACAGAGCGATTACGCCGGCGTAACAGGAGAAGCGCGGCATAAGTCTAAATTTGCGCATGCGTTTCGATACTCCGCATCCCCACAACGAGATACGCAAGAAATCTACTTTTTTTTGTCTAGCGTAATTTCCTTAGACAGGCGCATCCGTCCGCGCAAAACTGCGCTAGACACACCATTTATTTGCTATTCAAATATGCTAATGAGGGAGTTACGGGGATCCACAAAAGAACGTTGGTGCAGCGCACGCTACGTGCTGTGCGCAACAGCTACACGGCCTGTCTAAAATTAGACCATATAAAAGGTGGTCCAAAATTAGACAATTCGTCTACATGTCAGAGAAAGCAACACCGTTAGTGAGGAGCAGAGCAGTCACACGTGTTGCCCAACAATCTGTATGCCAACATGCCAGGGACATCCTCGCTCATAGCTATACTACTGACTTTAGACGAGCAAAGAAGGAGGAGGGCACAGAGGAGGGCACGGGAGAGGATATACCGCACCCGCATAGACCTCTTTGGCATGAGTGATTCTGAGGTGTATCGCATCTTCAGATTCACCCCTCATGCCATCCTGGAATTAACCATAACCTTGCAGGAGGACATCACCAGCCCAACACACCGCTCACATGCAGTGCAGCCACTGGTCAAGGTCATGGCAACACTCCATTTCCTTGCCAGTGGCTCTTTTCAAAGAACAAGTGGAGTGGTGGCTGGGATGTCACAATCCTCCGTGAGCAGATGTGTGCACCAGGTTGTCCCCGCAATCCTCAGACGCATTGCCAACCAAATCATCAAACCAACCACTGAGGACCTGCGGCTGAAGGCAATGACAGATTTCTACAGAATTGCCAGATTCCCACGCACCGTGGGGGCCATTGATTGCACACATGTGGCACTCCAGCCCCCCCATGAGACAGAGCACATATACCACAATCGGAAGCATTGGCATTCCATCAACGTACAGGTGATAGTCGATGCCCAAGGCCTTATATGGCACGTCCGTGCCAAATACCCCGGATCCAGCCATGACAGCTACATCTACAATCAGAGCCCCATCCCAATGGAATTCGAACAGAACGTGTATGGGGACAGCTGGCTGGTTGGTGAGTGACATGGGTGGCAGGCATGACTGTCCCCCCCCATGATGAACACATCACAAGGGGCACATGCATGACTAACATCCTCCTGTGTTTTTCCTTACAGGTGACTCTGCATATGCACTGGGACCCCATCTCATGACTCCTATCCGGAACCCCCAAACCCCAGGAGAGGAAAGATACAATGAAGCCCACGCCCAAAAACGTGCAGTGGTGGAGCGCACCTTTGGCCTCCTGAAGTCACGTTTCCGATGCCTGGATAAGTCTGGGGGGACCCTGTTGTATTCCCCCAACTTAGTGTGCCAGATCATTGGTGCATGTTGCATTATGCACAACTTCGCAGTGAGAAAGGGCCTGCAGATTGACCTACGTGATGACCTGACCCCTGAACCAGACAATCACCCCCTAACCGAGGTTACCCCGTCTTCTGAGGGAATAGCAGCCAGGAGACAGCTCACATTAGGCATCTTTGCACGTTAAACACACACATTAATCATGGCACAATGAGAATGCATGCATGCACACCACTGTGGTCCCTAGCACAGACACATCACATCCTCACCTAATTGGATTAGCACAAGCCCACCATGCTGGGCTTGTGAGCAGCAACGCCATGCCACGGCTCCAATTATGTCACTGTACATTCATACACCATTCACACGGACCTGGGAATCACTTCTCCCTGGTCCTGGGGAACCCTTCTCCACCAAAACTGAGGGTGACACCCCTTTGCCGACAGGAATATCACCCCCTCATTTCAAAAACATTCACATCACAAAAAAAAAATGTCCAGCAAAAAAATTCCAGCAAAAAAAAAAAAAGGGGAAAAACAAATTAATGCCGTTGGCGTGAGCCACGCCTGGGGCGCCCACGGCCACGGCCCGGCTCCTCAGGGGAGACTCATGGGGAGGGGGGGTAATCCGGGGAAGGAGGAGCAGCCCCTGGTCTCTGCCCACCTGGCGGCCTGCCCTCCAAGGCCACGGCAATTCTGTTCAGGCCAGCACCTAGTGTTGCCGTGTTGTCCTGGATAGCCTGGGTGAGGGCCCTTACATCCAGCCCGGGAGTGGCAGTCCAGGTCCCCAAGCGTATCCTTTATGGAGGACAGGCTCTCCTCCATCCGCCCCAGATGGCGGGTCTGAAGGGCCTGGTCCCTTCTCAGATTGACAGGCAGAAGCTCGGCCACCCCCCTGGTCTTGAAAAAAAATGAAAAATTAGCAAACATTATATAATCTTCGTCTGGAATTATTATCATTACTACCATGGTGAAGAAATGTATAAAATCTTCCCTCTGCCGTTGACTATTATTTTATTTGTTCATTTTGATTTTTTTTTTCTTAGTACATTTATCCCATTACTCCATATATATCTCTTTTTTTCACTCTGACCCTAAGCTCCCCTTTTTCATAATATTGATTTTTCTATCTCATGCTTACTATTGTCCCCTTTCATCTCTCTTTACTTCATCTCACTCTCGCTCCCACTGCATCCCCTGACAGCTTCAGTGTTCGTTTGAAACGCTCATTAATCAAAAGGCAATTAATTTCCAATTGGAGCTGGTAAATAACAAATAAAGTTATTTAACAGCCTTCTTTACAGCGAGAATTGAGGTGCATTGCAGGCTGAGAGGGGAGATTAAGTACTTCATTAGAGCTCTGGAGGGAAGGTGTGAAATAAAGTGTGAGCAACACATAAGGAGCGAAGTGCTGAAAAGGACAAACTACATGACCTTTCTTTGCTAAACATATGCAGAAAAAAGCTTTAATGCAAACCTTGCCATATAATAACACAAATAGGGGAATACACATAGGGGAATTATTCCAAATACTTAAAAGAGCCATGTATTACATATTGGATTCCTGAAAATCAAATACCGTATATT
Source organism: Rana kukunoris (assembly GCA_029574335.1). Taxonomy (NCBI): domain Eukaryota; kingdom Metazoa; phylum Chordata; class Amphibia; order Anura; family Ranidae; genus Rana; species Rana kukunoris. The sequence continues at coordinate 290,394,715 of CM056050.1, read as the reverse complement.
AACACTGTACAAAACTGCCACCACGGTTGTAGACAATGGTACCAGAAATCTACTGTTGCAGCAGTATCATTACACCAGTCACCAGAGGGAGGATTTTTTTTATTATTATTACAAAATACTTTTATGGGATGTTTTATTTAAGAGCTCCAGCTAAAATATGTGCTCTTGTGGAACTGTTAATCTCAGTCAGTAAAGCTTATTACAAATGTTTAGTCCTTCCCTTCTCTCTCCCCTTTTACTTATAAAGCTTTCTGCTTTTCCCTTCCCTTTTTTGGTAAGCATTAAAGCATAGTCTACAATGTCAATCGCTGTTACTACTATTCTTTGGATCTCACCATATCAAAGACAGTGAGTTTCAAACCCTGTCATCAAACATTCTCCAAAGATATGGGACAATAATACATTATCTTGTAAACTACTATCCTCCACTTAAGGAATGCAAAGGCATAACCTGTCATGTGTGGCACCCCCACATTAAAATGTAAAAACACCCCACTGTGCCCTCTGCATACCTGTGCATCCCCCAATATCTCTTTATCACTACTGTGTATGTGACAAAGCCAGACCCAAAGCAAAAAGGCCCTTTGCAGGCAGGGGTCGCAGGCCCCTATGGTGTAGCAAAAATAGTAGTCCTAGTGCTACTAATCCCAGTACCACCTCTTCAGGCCCTGCCAAGCCTCCTGGCTGCAGATGCCTCTTTCCACTCCACTGCCCATGCCACCACAGTTCTCCTTACTAGCTCTGCACCCATTCCAGACTGCTTGCTCCCAGTCCTCTCAGGCGTGCCTCCCAGTACTCCTGACTGTGTTTTAATTTACCGTCTCTCTTGGCTGCAACTTGTTGTTCCTCCTGAAGACTTGTCTGACAGTGTTCTCCTGCTGTCCTCTCTTTGCTTCCATGCCTCCTGTGCAGGACACCTCTGTTGGTATTAAGAAGGTCCTGTCCGCACCTGAGCCCAGACCCAAGGCCACCATCCCCCAGACTGGGGAACTCCCTCAAAGGCCACCGACAGCCTAAAACTCTATCTCCAGCTTCCACCTGAACAACTCTTCCCCAGCTGGGCTGACCCTGAGTATTTGAGGAAGCCTGTCCTCTGCTAATCCAAGATGGGGATTGGTCAGGGCCCTCAGAATACTCCAGGCAGCTCCACCTCACCTCTCCCCAATCTTTCCAGAACATTCTAGAAATAAGTGGGAGGTTTTAGTGATGCTGCCTGTGAGTCCCCCAGCCCTCCCGAGTCACTCTTATCCTGATCCAGAAAAAAAACATACACAGGTTTGGCTGCCAGCCAAGCCTAAAAATGTACCTACAAAAAAACTCTTTAGACTTCTGGCACATTAGAGGGTGCAACATTAGCAATGGTTTGTTTGGTTGCCAACAGCACATACATTGTTAGTTAGTTGTTTAAAGTTTAGTGAGGAAGGGGTGTTAGAGATGGAGGGATGCAAAACAAGGGTCTTTGGGAAAAGGAAAATTAAAAAAAATATGTAAAAGTTTGAAAACTGTTGTCCAATATCTGCCCAGCATAGAACAGGTTCATCAAATGTGAACATGATGGCATTGCAACCCCTGAACACACAAATAGGAGTGAGATGGAGACATTTTAATCTGACTGGCACCATGTATTATCCGGTGAGTACTTAAATAATATGTATTCCTCTTAAAATATTTTCTAATTGGACATAAAATGCATGCTAGTGTGTTATGAATCACTCAGAGGCCAAAACCCATTCAGTCTAAATTAACCTGTTCATGCACATTTGCTAGTATTATTCATTAATTGGAAACTGAGTTTCTTTAGCACTAAATAAACCTTCTCATGCAAAAATAGAACGACAATTAATAGTGTTCTTCAAACTCATTTAGAGTTTCTACATGGTTTTATAAAAGATTAGTGGAGCAAAATATTAATAAAATAGCTGTAGCTTCTAATACATATTTCCTACTCAAGGATTTGCAGTTAATTTAAGGGCTAAAACAATGAAGAGTTTTTAATAATAAAATGCAAATTTAGTTATCATCTAACTAATAAATTATTAGTTTTGTAAGTGACTGGCAAGTAATAATGAGGGACAAATTATGAAACAAAAAGCCGAGGAAACTTTACAACTTCAAACTTGTCACTTTACAAAAAAAAAAAAGTGTCTTGCTATTACATTTTATCTGAGTTAAATATATATATATATAACTTAGATAAAATACTTAGTGCAAGATACAGTTTTCTTGTAAAGTGACAAATTGATATATATATATATTTCTTTTGCAGTGGAAAACCTTTATACACTTCTGTAATCCTACCTAAACATTGGCTTAGTTTTTTAAACATATTAGACTAACAGCACTATGGTACAGTCTTTTCATAGTCAATAGACTACACACAGTGCAGGTATTTTCACATAAATATACGTTATTGGTTCTTGTGTCAGGTGTTTTACCTTAAACTATAGTGTTGGTTCCCTCCAAGGAAGCCATCTTTCCTATCCATTATTCCAGAAGCAACACTCGGAATCTGGAATTTGCCTGTTTAGACCATTTTCTAAGTAAGGCTTGGATCACTCCTATGCTTTTTTAAGTGCATTTTCAGTTTTGCAGAAACACATTACTGTCCATTTAACATGGTTTCCTATAGATGTTGTTGGTCAGCTTTTTTTTTCTGGTTTTTGGTTCCATAGACTTCATTGGTTTAAAGATGTGTATTAAAAAAAACTCAAAATGCACCTGCAATATGCAAACTACAAACTGCACATGTGTGAATCAGACCTAAGTAGCAGTTGAGTGGGTTCACAGTGCTTTCTGCTCAATTGGAGGTTTAATAACCAGATAAAAGGCACAAACAGCTGAACAACAACAAATAAACCTTTTTCACACTATGTGTTACTGTAAGTGCTTATGCATAAAGTCATTCTACCAAAAACCTAATTTTACTGTTTGTTCAATTAAAAAAAAAAAAAAGTACATTGTGAAATACACTCTTGACAGTTGAAAGATGCTGAAGAATTCAGTGTCGTATCATCTCGAGTACCAAGATAATACAACTCCAGTGCACATGCAGAGTAGTTGCATGATTTCTGGCTGCTTATTAAAAGGAGGCATTAGGATTGATTTAATAAAACTGGAGAGTGCAAAATCTGATGCAGCTGTGCATGGTAGCCAATCAGCTTCTAACTTCAGCTTGTTCCCAATTAAGCTTTCACAAAAAAAATGGAAGCTGACTGGTTTCTATTAGGGATGAGCCGAACACCCCCGCATTCGGTTCGCACCAGAACGTTTGAACAGACCGCGGGTTCGCGCAAACATTTAGAACCCCATTGAAGTCTATGGGACTCGAACTTTCAAATTCAAAAATGATAATTTTAAAGACCAATATTCAATATAATGTTGGAAAACGTCTTTCAGAACCCGGGTCTTGCCCCAGGGAACATGTATCAATGGAATTTTTTTTTTTTAAAAAGGGTCGTTTTTTCTGGAGCAGCGATTTTAATGATGCTTAAAGTGAAAAAAAAAGAAAAATCCCTTTAAATATCGTACCTGCTGGGTGTCTATAGTAGTGGCACGTGTTTAGAAATGTCCCTGCACAACCTGCAATAAGGATACACATCATTTAAAAAAAATAGCATGAGTTTCCCCGCCACCACTCCCCCCAGGTCATTACAAGACCCAGTGCCAATCCTGACCTCCCTGGGGCCCTAAGCAAAATGATATGGCACATTAAAAATGAGAAGTGGGGGGGCGCTGACGACAGTGACATGTCACATTAAAGAAAGTTGAGAAGCGGGGGTGGGTGTGTTCTGCTGTCGGAAATGACTCAGCCAGCGAGTTTAGAAGCGGGGTGAGGGGGCGAAAATGACTTCTCACCAGGCGGGGCCTCTAGTAATTTGTGGGGCCCTTTGCAGCTTTGTGGGGCCCTAAGCGGCTTGCATAGTGAGCCTATAGTGAGGATCAGCCCTGACAAGACCCTTTGGCCCTATATACTTTGAACAGCAGTATACAAGACAAGGACTGTAGGTTTGTTAAGTAGAATCTGAACCATGTCATACTGTAATTGGAGCGCAACAAAGAGCCACATGCAAAGTATTGCATCAAACATTGTTATTGGACGCCCCTGTTAAACAGGGGCAGAAAAATTTGGCCTTAGGCACAAGACATCACTGCAACCCGCACAGATACTGTAATTGGAGCGCAACAAAGAGCCATGCGTTTAGGTGCTATTAAACAGCAAACGTGCACTAATAGCAAATGCGTTTAGGTGCTTTTAAACAGCAAACGTGCAGTTACAGCAAATGTGTTTAGTTGTTATTAAACAGCAAACGTGCACTAGTAGCAAATGCGTTTAGTTGCTATTAAACAGCAAACGTGCAGTTACAGCAAATGCGTTTAGTTGCTATTAAACGGCAAACATGCAGTTTCAGCAAATGTGTTTAGTTGCTATTAAACAGCAAATGTGCAGTTACAGCAAATGCGTTTAGTTGCTATTAAACAGCAAACGTGCACTAATAGCAAATGCGTTTAGTTGCTATTAAACAGCAAACGTGCAGTTACAGCAAATGCGTTTAGTTGCTGTTAAACAGCAAACGTGCAGTTACAGCAAATGTGTTTAGTTGCTATTAAACAGCAAATGTGCACTAATAGCAAATGTGTTTAGTTGCTATTAAACAGCAAACGTGCAGTTACAGCAAATGCGTTTAGTTGCTATTAAACAGCAAACGTGCAGTTACAGCAAATGCGTTTGGTTGCTATTAAACAGAAAACGTGCACTTATAGCAAATGCGTTTAGTTGCTATTGAACAGCAAACGCGCAGTTATAGCAATGCGTTTAGTTGCTATTAAACAACACACGTGCAGTAACAGCAAATGCGTTTAGGTGCTATTAAACATGAAACGTGCAGTAACAGCTAATGCGTTTAGGTGCTATCAAACAGCAAACGTGCAGTTACACCAACTGCATTTAGGTGCTATTAAACAACACATGTGCAGTAACAGCTAATGCGTTTAGGTGCTATCAAACAGCAAATGTGCAGTTACACCAACTGCATTTAGGTGCTATTAAACAACACATGTGCAGTAACAGCTAATGCGTTTAGGTGCTCTTATACAGCAAACGTGCAGTTACAGCAGATGTGTTTAGTTGCTATTAAACAGCAAAGGTGCACTAATAGCAAATGTGTTTAGTTGCTATTAAACAGCAAACGTGCAGTTACAGCAAATGCGTTTAGTTGCTATTAAACAGCAAACGTGCAGTTACAGCAAATGTGTTTAGTTGCTATTAAACAGAAAATGTTTAGTTACAGCAAATGTGTTTAGTTGCTATTAAACAGCAAACGTGCACTAATAGCAAATGTGTTTAGGTGCTTTTAAACAGCAAACGTGCAGTTACAGCAAATGTGTTTAGTTGTTATTAAACAGCAAACATGCACTAGTAGCAAATGCGTTTAGTTGCTATTAAACAGCAAAACGTGCAGTTACAGCAAATATGTTTACTTGCTATTAAACAGCAAATGTGCACTAATAGCAAATGTGTTTAGTTGCTATTGAACAGCAAACGTGCAGTTACAGCAAATGCGTTTAGTTGCTATTAAACAGCAAACGTGCAGTTATAGCAAATGCGTTTAGTTGCTATTAAACAGCAAACGCGCAGTTACAGCAAATGCGTTTAGTTGCTATTAAACAGCAAACGTGCACTAATAGCAAATGTGTTTAGTTGCTATTAAACAGTAAACGTGCAGTAATACTGAGTACGTTTAGGTGTAAACTAAACAGCACACAGGCAATACAACACGTTAGAACACTGCACCCTCCTGCCTGACAAATAAAAATAGCTGATCTAGTTAAGCTATACAGTGCATAAATATATGTACAACTCCTAGGGATGTATATATATTCTCTACACACTATAAATTAAGCTAAACTGACTAGCCTGCCTGCTCTATCTAGCTATCTAAAAAGACAATCTCTCTGTCTCTCTGACTGCTTTCATTAACAAGCCGGAACACACTACACTAGGCCGCCCAGCAGGCAGCCTTATATAGTGTGGGGCGTGTGCTAAAGCCCTGAGCCATAATTGGTCAAAGCCACCCAGCATGCTTGCCCAATCATCAGCGCGCAATGCCGCAGTGAATTATGGGCCGTTTTGCGTCACTTGAATTTGGCGCGAACGATTTTGAATTTCATCGAACGTCGAACATACGTTCGTATCGAACGCAAAGCTCATCACTAGTTTCTATGTACAGCTGCACCAGATTTTGCCCTCTCCGGTTTTAGTAAACCAACCCCATTGAGTCTTGAAGAAAAATCTGAGAATATGGCAGCAGCCAGTGGCGGGAGATGGAAAGGAAGGAGGCAGCGATCAGAGGCCTTACCTTAGCAGGTAGGTTCACCCGGTTCCCCTGACTGCTGTTTCCAGGCAGCACGAGATTAAGAGTATGCCAAGGGAAGAGTCTGGGCTTTTCCTCCTGGTTAAACAGGAAGTGGGTCCTGTTCAGCCGGGAGGAGAAGAGTGGGAGAATTATCGTTTTATCCCTGGAGTTAATTCCCTGGCCAATCGGGTCTCAGTAACCGCTTTCTGATTGGACAGGAGGAATCAGGAAGACAATAGCAAATATTAATTTGCTATTGTCATACAACTGGGTGGGCCCAGGGCACAGTGCTCTTCACTCCAAGCTCACCCTTGTGTAAGCCAATTAGAGCCTCAGGCTCTAATCATGTGCTTAAAAAGAAAAACATTGAAATCCATGCGTCCAACTCTGAATGTAGATTAAGTGCTGGATGAATGGATTATGGGGGCGGTGCCCCTGCGCCCTTATGGTTGGCCATCACTGGCAGCAGCAGAGAGTGCAGAGCTGTCAGCACCAGAGGAGGACAAACTACATTATGATGATTTGAAGCTGAGTTTTACTCTAAAGATAACATTTAACTACAAAAAAAAAAATCCTACAGTTTTAGTAATATCACTTACCTGTAATAAAGGTTGTCCCAAGTTGCATATAGTTCAACCTGTGTGTGTGTGTGCGCTTTTATGTCAATATTACATTATACAGTATATCCCTTTATGTTGTGGTCATTTTGGAGCCTATCTAATAGTTTTTTTAATTATCTATGCTCCCTGCTGAAACCACTGCTTGTGGAAGAGAATTCCACATTCTTACCACTCTTACCGTAAAGAACCGTCTACGCAGTTTGTGGTTAAATCGCCTTTCCCCTCATTTTGGTGAATGCCTGTGAGTCTTTTTAAATGCCTTTTCACGGAAAAGTTGTATCCCTATTGTGGGGTGCGGTATTTGTACATTGTAATCATATCCCCTCTCAAACGTCTCATCTCCAGAGAGAATAAGTTTAATGCTTATAATCTCTCTTCATAACTAAGATTCTCTAGTCCCTTTATTAGCCTTGTTACCCTTCTCTGTACTCACTCCATTTCCAGCACTTCCTTCAAGAGGAAAAGAGAATAGCCACTCCAGGTGGGTACCCAAATGAACATCCACCTCTGCAGACAACTCAGGTGCAGGCAATGCACTTAGCAAAGCAGGATGAAAAATTGTCTCTGGACAGCCGCACTCTGAACAAAAGCCGCACTCTGAACAAATTGTAGCCTTTATTAAAAGAAGGACAGCACTACAAGTCACAGCAAAGTAAAATATAACCCAGGTCACAGCAAAGTAAAATACAACCCAACTACTGACGCGTTTCGCACTGAAACTAATGCTTAGTCATAGCTCATGAGCTATGACTAAGCACTAGTTTCAGTGCGAAATGCGTCAGTAGTTGGGTTGTATTTTACTTTGCTGTGACTTGTAGTGCTGTCCTTCTTTTAATAAAGTCTACAATTTGTTCAGAGTGCGGCTGTCCAGAGACAATTTTTGTTCCTACATCCTTCAAGAGAACTGGAGCTTAGAACTGGATGGCATACTCCAGGTTTGGCCAGACCTGAGTCTTGTAGAGTGGGAGAATTATCGTTTTATCTCTGGAGTTAATTTTCTTTTTAATGCATGCCAATAGTCTATTGACTTTGCTTGCAGCAGCTTGGCATTGCATGCCATTGCTGAGCCTGTCATCTACTAGCACCCCCAAGTCCCTTTCCATCCTAGATTCCCCCCAGAGGTTCCCCCCCTAGTGAGTAGATTGCATTCATGTTTTTGCCACCTAAATGCATTATTTTAATTTTTCCTACAAACCTCTTCTTGTAATGTTTCCACATCCTGCAGAGAAGCTATTGCCCTGTTTAGCTTAGTATTTTCCACAAATACTGAGATTGAGCTGTTTATCACATCCTCCAGATAATTTATGAATGAATTAAATAGTATTGGTCGCAGGACAGAACCCAGTTTTCACTCACCCTTTGGTCCATGCCAACAGACTTTAGCTTGTACAGTAAATGTTTGTGGGGAACTGTATCAAATACTTTTGCAAAATCCAGATACACTACGTCTATGGGCATCCTTCATCTAAATGGCAGGTCACCACCCCATAGAAGGTTAATAGATTTGTTTGTCAAGAATGATTTTTCATGAATCCGTGCTGATTACTGCTAATGATATCATTTTCATTACTAAAATCTTGTATATAGTACCTTATCATCCCTTCCATGAGCTTGCATACTATTGATGTTAGGCTAACGGTCTGTAGTTTACAGGGATATATATTGGTCTTTTTTTGAAGATTGGTGCTACATTGGCTTTTCTCCAATCAGCTGGTACCATGCCAGTCAGTAGCCTGTTCATAAAAATTAGGAACAATGGTCTGGCAATTACTTGACTGAGTTCCTTAACCACTTAACCGGGTTACCCCAGACCATATTGCTGGTCAAAGACCAGAGCACTTTTTGCGATTCGGCACTGCGTCACTTTAACTGACAATTGCGCGGTTGTGCGACGTGGCTCCCAAACAAAATTGGTATCCTTTTTTCCCCACAAATAGAGCTTTCTTTTGGTGGTATTTGATCACCTCTGCAGTTTTTCGTTTTTGCGATATAAACAAAAATAGAGCAACAATTTTGAAAAAAATTAATATTTTTTACTTTTGTTACAATAAATATCACCCAAAAATATATTAACAAACATTTTTTACGTATTTTTACATTTTTTCGTTAAAAAAAATTGCATAAGCATTTATTGATTGGTTTGCGCAAAAGTTATAGCTTTACAAAATAGTGGGTATTTTTTGGCATTTTTATTATATTTTTTTTTAATGTAGTGGTGGATCATTGATTTTTCTTTGGTACTGCGACATTATGGGGACACTTCGGACACTTTTGACACATTTTTGGGACATTGGCATTTTTTAGCCATCAGTGCTATAAAATCACATTGATTACTATAAAAATGCCACTGGCAGTGAAGGGTTACACTAGGGGGCGGAGAAGATGAAGGATGTTCCTGTTCAGGAGCAGTGTGGACAAGTAAGGTTACTGACTGTGGGTTCTAACTACTGCAACGGCTGACTTGTGATGACACAGAGGTACACACTCCCTGACCTTGACTGCATGGGGAAAGACTGTTCTGCTCATACATTGTATGAACAGAGGATCAGCATTTCTCTCCCTGACAGGACGGGAGCTGTGCGTTTACCACACCAGCTCCGGTCCTCTTGTAACGAGCGATCGAGTGTCCCCACCGGCAAACGCGCCCGCCTGGCATGCGCACGGGAGTCGGGGGCGAGCCGATGTTATTGTACAGGCTCTCGCGCAGGGGAGCCGACCTGCCGCCATAGAACTGTTTTCAAGTCTGTTTCTAATTTTATCCTCTGTTAACCATGAGAGTTCTTCCAGTAACGTGTCATGAGGATAAACATTTACAGTTTTAGTTACTGAAGCCCCGTTTCCCTCGTGAAGACTGAGGAGAAGAATACATTCAAAACCTTCGCCATCTTACCATCCTTAGTGACCAGATTCCCTTCTCATTTTTTTTGGGGGCTAATATGATCTGTTCTCCCTCTTTTACTATTTAGGTAAAGTACGTAAATAATTTCTTGGGATTTTCTTTACCCTCCTTTGCTATGTACCTTTCGTGTTCTATCTTAGCTGCCCTAATTACACCCTTCAATTCCTTTTAGCATTCTTTGTACAGTTGGAATGCTGATGATGATCCCTCAGCCTTGTGTTTTTTGGAGGCCTTGTCCTTTTTTTATATGAATGTTTACATTGATGTTAAGCAACGCAGGACTTTTATTAGCTCTTTTAAATTTCTTACCCTTTGGGATGCACTGGCTAATACCCTTATTTAATATGCTCCTATGTTCTAGGATTTTATCCCATTTAGTATCTTCTAGCACCTATTTGTGTGATTTATGCTGAAACAAATTGACCTGTGATTGCTGTTTCCTAAGTTGCCCCGTATTTCTACATCTGCAATCAAGTCTGTATTGTTAGTAATCAGTAGGTCTAGTAACGCATTGTTTCTTGCTGGTGCATTTACCATCTGACCCATGAAATTGTCCTGTAAGACATTTAGGAAATGGCAAGCCCCAGAATTGCCCCCTGTGCCTATCTGATACCTGATATATAATTTCGCTGCACCGCCGATGTCACTCACTGCCCTGGTGTACTGTACTCCTTGCATGCCATTGCTGAGCCTGTCATCTACTAGCACCCCCAAGTCCCTTTCCATCCTAGATTCCCCCCAGAGGTTCCCCCCCTAGTGAGTAGATTGCATTCATGTTTTTGCCACCTAAATGCATTATTTTAATTTTTCCTACAAACCTCTTCTTGTAATGTTTCCACATCCTGCAGAGAAGCTATTGCCCTGTTTAGCTTAGTATTTTCCACAAATACTGAGATTGAGCTGTTTATCACATCCTCCAGATAATTTATGAATGAATTAAATAGTATTGGTCGCAGGACAGAACCCAGTTTTCACTCACCCTTTGGTCCATGCCAACAGACTTTAGCTTGTACAGTAAATGTTTGTGGGGAACTGTATCAAATACTTTTGCAAAATCCAGATACACTACGTCTATGGGCATCCTTCATCTAAATGGCAGGTCACCACCCCATAGAAGGTTAATAGATTTGTTTGTCAAGAATGATTTTTCATGAATCCGTGCTGATTACTGCTAATGATATCATTTTCATTACTAAAATCTTGTATATAGTACCTTATCATCCCTTCCATGAGCTTGCATACTATTGATGTTAGGCTAACCGGTCTGTAGTTACCAGGGATATATATTGGTCTTTTTTTGAAGATTGGTGCTACATTGGCTTTTCTCCAATCAGCTGGTACCATGCCAGTCAGTAGCCTGTTCATAAAAATTAGGAACAATGGTCTGGCAATTACTTGACTGAGTTCCTTAACCACTTGTCATCTGCCCACCGTCAAATGACGGCGGGCAGACGACTCCATTGTTCTGACATCACGTCATATGACGTGATGTCTTTAAATAGGGAATGCGCGCGATCGCGTGCGCGCATCCCTGTACTGACGGTGGCGGCGTGTCACCGAGACACCGCTCGTCACCGTCAGGGGTGAACAGCGGCGCGGATGCGCTGCTCACCACGTGATCGGCCGTGTTGAATACACGGCTGATCAGGATTTAAATCCACGGCGTTTGCGCGCGATCGTGAGCGCGCCGCGCGTGCCTGTCGGCGGCAGCGTGTTCCCGGGAACACTGCTCGTCGCCGACAATGGTACACAGCCATTGGTCATGGCTGTGTACCACGTGATCAGCTGTGATCCATTCACAGCCTGATCACTAAGTGTAAACACAGAGCTGTAACTAACTGTTACCAGCTCTTCTCTCCTCACACATTGTTTCCAGTGTGAGGAGAGAAGAGCTACTATCAGTGAGTTACAGTTCTGTGTTTCTGTAGTGTCTGCACAAACACCACACCACCCTTTGCCCCCCCCCAATTGTTAACAGTCACCCAACAGTCACCCCTAAAGTGCACCTGTCACACAAAGAGACTGCCATCAGCGGTGCAACCGCCATCCATCAGTGACCGTGCCCTGTCACCGTCACCCATCAGTGACCGTGCCCTGTCACCGTCACCCATCAGTGACCTGCCCTGTGACCCGTCACCCATCAGTGACCTGCCCTGTGACCCGTCACCCATCAGTGACCTGCCCCGTGACCCGTCACCCATCAGTGACCTGCCCTGTGACCCGTCACCCATCAGTGACCTGCACTTTCACCCGTCACCCATCAGTGACCTGCACTTTCACCCGTCACCCATCAGTGACCTGTCCTGTCACCCGTCACCCATCAGTGACCTGCCCTGTCACCCATCTGTGACCATCAGCAGTGCATCTGTCACCCATCACCCGTCACCCATCAGTGACCGTGCTCTATCTCCCATCACCCGTCACCCATCAGCGGTGCACCCGTCAAACATCAGTGACCATCACCCGTCACCGTCCGTGGCCTGTCACCCATCTGTGACCATCACCATCACCGTCTGTGGCCTGTCACCCATCAGTGACCATCGCCTGTCACCCATCCGTGACCATCACCCGTCACCGTCCGTGGCCTGTCACCCATCTGTGACCATCACCATCACCGTCTGTGGCCTGTCACCCATCAGTGACCATCGCCTGTCACCCATCCGTGACCATCACCCGTCACCGTCCGTGGCCTGTCACCCATCTGTGACCATCACCATCACCGTCTGTGGCCTGTCACCCATCAGTGACCATCGCCTGTCACCCATCCGTGACCATCACCCGTCACCGTCCGTGGCCTGTCACCCATCAGGGACCATCACCCATCAGTGAACGTCACCTGCCACCCATCAGTGCACATCACCTGCCACCCACCTGTCACCCATCGTATACAGCTACCCGCCACAGCCAAAATGTCCAAAAGATTGTATAGTACCCAAGAGGCGTTGCAGATCCTCTCAATGACCGATGAGAGCACCGGGGAGCTCTCATCAGATTCCATTTCTGATTCCGAATCGGAATTTGAACCGATTGAATACAGTAACGATTCGGATGAAGAATGGGTCCCTCCTAAAAGGGCACGGCACTCTGAAAACCAGGCAGCCGCCAGCAACCAGGAAGATATTCCTAGGCCCAGTACCAGCGCCACCAGCAATAGGCCCAGTACCAGCGCTGACGCCAGCAAAAGGCCCCGGGAACAAAGACCCAGTACCAGCGCCACCAGCAATAGGCCCAGTACCAGCGCTGACGCCAGCAAAAGGCCCCGGGAACAAAGACCCAGTACCAGCGCCACCAGCAATAGGCCCGGTACCAGCGCTGATGCCAGCAAAAGGCCCCGGGAACAAAGCCCCAGTACCAGCGATGCCGCCAGCGAAACCCCTCATGAACAAATGCCCAGGCCCAGTGCTGCCAGATCACTCCTAAGTGCCAGCACAAGAAATTCAACCCCCCCAACTACTGGAGTGTCACGTCCCCCAGGAGCCAGGGCCACTACATTCATGCCAGATGGTCTTGCCAACCCAAACTGGCTGCCTTCCGACTCTGGATCACCCATTATTCCCCCTTTCACAGCACAGCCAGGTGTGCAGGCCAACACCCAACATTTTTCAGAAGTTGATTACCTTCATCTCTTTTTGCCCGACACTTTTTTGCAGTTAATTATTGACCAGACAAATTTGTATGCCCAGCAGTATATTGCCAACAACCCCCAATCATCTTATGCCCGTCCATTTGAGTGGAGAGATGTAAATTTGGAGGAGTTCAAATTGTTTATTGGCCTCACCATAAACATGGGGCTTAACAAAAAAAATCAAGGACATTCTTATTGGTCCACCAAACCCATCTACCATCAGCCCATATATTCTGCCAAAATGTCCAGGTCCCGATACGAGATGATTATGAGATTCTTTCATTTCAATGACAATACCCAGTGCCCTCCCCGTAATCATCCAGATTACGATAAATTGTACAAGATTCGCCCTCTGATCAATTTCCTTTCCCATCAATTTGCAGAAATCTATGTCCCCGAGAAACATATATGTGTGGATGAGTCCCTGGTACCCTTTTGTGGCCGTCTAGGAATAAAGCAATACATTCCTAGTAAAAAGGCTAAATATGGTGTAAAATTTTACAAACTTTGTGAGAGAGCCACGGGATATCTGTATGCGTTTCGCATTTATGAAGGAAGAGATTCCCAGCTCCAGCCCCCTGAGTGCCCGGCCTACATAGGCACAGCTGGAAAAATTGTATGGGACCTGGCTTACCCACTCCTGAGAAAAGGATATCATCTTTACCTTGATAATTTTTACACCAGCCTGCCCCTTTTCCGACACTTATATGTTGAAAAAACCCTGGCCTGCGGAACCTCCAGAAAAAATAGGAAGGGCTTCCCACAATCTATTGTCAACAAAAAGCTGCAAAGGGGGCAAAGAGCAGCAGTGAGGTGCAACGAACTGCTGGCCTTGAGGTGGAAGGATAACAGAGACGTGCACATGATGTCCACCATTCATAATGACACTGCAGTTGTTGTTCAACGAAGACGAGGTCCCATTGAAAAGCCGACATGTGTCCAAGATTATAATCTGTACATGGGGGGGGGGTGGATTTCAATGATCAAATGATTCAGCCCTATTTATCAATAAGGAGGTCCCGATTCTGGTACAAGAAGGTAGCAATTTATCTCATCCATTTGGCCATTTACAATTCTTATGTAGTCTACTCCAAATCCACTGAAAACCCTGCCCGCTTGCTACAATTCACAGAAGATATAGTCATGTCCCTCATCTATCCACAAGGACCCCCCACAGAGACCCTTTGCTCTGATGCCGTTAGCCGACTTCATGGACGCCACTACCCGCACAACATCCCACCATCCGAAGGAGGCCGAAGACGGCAAAAAAGATGTCGTGTGTGCAGCAAAAGAGGATTTCGAAAAGATTCCAGCTACCATTGTCCCCGGTGTCCCTCCCAACCTGGCCTTTGCATTGGAGAATGCTTTGAAACTTATCACGAATCCCCAAAATATTAGCCCATATTTTTAACCATTTCGCCCATCTGACCATTTTTATGCTACTGCCTTCCACGTGAACTGACCCTGGCCTGCTTTTTCACTATGCCTCTGCCTACTGTTTGGACTGCTTCCATGTAAATCGACCCTGGCCTGTTTTATGGACTATGCTTTTGCCTACTGCTTGGACTGCTTCCACGTAAACTGACCCTGGCCTGTTTTTTGACTATGCCTCTGCCTACCGTTTGGACTGCTTCCACGTAAATTGACCCTGGCCTGTTTTATGGACTATGCTTTTGCCTACCACTTGGACTGATCTGTTGCCCTACTATTGTAGTACACAGGGGTCTCACATATGTGAGGGGCTCCAGAATAGTTTTCCCGGATGGAGAAAACATTTTTTTTGTTTTCTCCGGGTTTTGTAATTTCCGGATTAGGGTCTGGAGTCCGGAGGCTTCATAGAGATTTGGGTGGGTCGAAGCCTCTACCCCTGTGCCCCTGTGCACAGGTCTTACCCGATTGCAGCCCTCAGCTTGCTGCTGACTTACTGCCATCATGCCTGCCATCATCTTTGCCTGCGGCATGAACGAGCCACACCACTGCTACCTGGACTATGCAAATATGCTGCCTGGAGAATTACTATAGCTGTCGCTAAGCACATCCCTGACTGCTGCCTGGACCAGTGCTCTCTTCTGTGGACACTACTAAAAGCACAGGTAATACTTTTTTTTTACCCTTTCCGCAATAGAATTTATTTTGGATTGTAATTCTTGGTATCTACATGCTATGTGTTAGAAATATGAAGAGCCTTCAAAAACGATAGGTTGCCAGGAAATTATATATGTAATGTATGCTCCTAGAACGCCTGATGGTGCTACTTGGATGTTGGGCATCTGTATGTGGCCAAGCTGTGTAAAAGTCCCACACATTTGGTATCCCCATACTCAGAACAAGTAGCAGAATGTATTTTGGGTTGTAATTTTTGCTATGTACACGCTATGTGTTGGAAATATCTTATAAATGGACAACTTTGTGTAAATAAAATGCGTTTTCATTTTTTTTCCACATATTTCAAAAACTTCTGGAAAAAAAATAACCGCTCAAAAGACTCATTATGCCTCATAGATTATACGTTGGGGTGTCTGCTTTCCAAAATGGGGTCATTTTGTGGGCAATTCCATTGTCTTGGTGCTCCAGGGCCTTCAAAAGTGTAATAGGTGGTTGAGAAATGAGATGTGCAATTTATGCTCGTAGATCGCCTGATAGTGCTACTTCAATGTTGGGCCTATTTATGTGGCCAGGCTGTGTAAAAGTCCCACACATTTGGTATCCCCATACTCAGGAGGAGTAGCAGAATGTTTTTTGGGGTGTCATTTTTGCTATGCATTCGCTATGTGTTCGAAATATCTTATAAATGGACAACTTTGTGCAAATAAAATGCGTTTTAATTTTTTTTCCACATTTTCCCAAAACTTCTGGAAAAAAAATAACCGCTCAAAAGACTCATTATGCCTCATAGATTATACGTTGGGGTGTCTGCTTTCCAAAATGGGGTCATTTGGGGGGTATTTTTAATTTTCTGACTTGTTAGTATCTCAAGAAATTAGATAGACCGTCAGTACTTTAAGTGTGATCAGATTGATCAATTTTCAGGGATTGGCACCATAGTTTGTAGACTCTATAACTTTCACAAAGACCAAATAATACACACCAATTTGGATTATTTTTACCAAAGACACGTAGCAGTATAAATTTTGGCCAAAATTTATGAAGAAAAATGACTAATTTGCAAAATTTTATGACAGAAACAAAGAAAACAGCAATTTTTCACGAACTTTTCCGCCTTTTTTTATTTATAGCGCAAAAAATAAAAATCCCACAAGTGATTAAATACCACCAAAAGAAAGCTCTATTTGTGTGAAAAAAAGGACGCAAATTTTATTTGGGTAAAGTGTTGCATGACTGAGTAATTGTAATTCAAAGTGTGAGAGCACCGAAAGCTGAAAATTGGTCTGGGTAAGAAGGGGGTTTAGGTGCACTGTATTGAAGTGGTTAACCACTTAACCGGGTTACCCCAGACCATATTGCTGGTCAAAGACCAGAGCACTTTTTGCGATTCGGCACTGCGTCACTTTAACTGACAATTGCGCGGTTGTGCGACGTGGCTCCCAAACAAAATTGGTATCCTTTTTTCCCCACAAATAGAGCTTTCTTTTGGTGGTATTTGATCACCTCTGCAGTTTTTCGTTTTTGCGATATAAACAAAAATAGAGCAACAATTTTGAAAAAAATGAATATTTTTTACTTTTTGTTACAATAAATATCACCCAAAAATATATAAACAAACAATTTTTACGTATTCTTCTACATATTTTTCGTTAAAAAAAATTGCAATAAGCATTTATTGATTGGTTTGCGCAAAAGTTATAGCGTTTACAAAATAGTGGGTATTTTTATGGCATTTTTATTAATATTTTTTTTTAATAGTAGTGGTGGCGATCATTGATTTTTTCTTTGGTACTGCGACATTATGGCGGACACTTCGGACACTTTTGACACATTTTTGGGACCATTGGCATTTTTATAGCCATCAGTGCTATAAAATCACATTGATTACTATAAAAATGCCACTGGCAGTGAAGGGGTTAACACTAGGGGGCGGAGAAGGGATTAAGTATGTTCCTGGGTGTGTTCTAACTGTAATGGGGGGTTGACTGACATGGGGGAAATGACTGATCTTCTGCTCATACATTGTATGAACAGAGGATCAGCATTTCTCTCCCTGACAGGACCGGGAGCTGTGCGTTTACACACACAGCTCCCGGTCCTCGCTCTGTAACGAGCGATCGCGTGTCCCCACCGGCAAACGCGCCCGCCTGGCATGCGCACGGGAGTCGGGGGCGAGCCGATGTTATTGTACAGGCTCTCGCGCAGGGGAGCCGACCTGCCGCCATAGAACTGTTTTTCAAGTCTGTTTCTAATTTTATCCTCTGTTAACCATGAGAGTTCTTCCAGTAACGTGTCATGAGGATAAACATTACAGTTTTAGTTACTGAAGCCCCCGTTTCCCTCGTGAAGACTGAGGAGAAGAATACATTCAAAACCTTCGCCATCTTACCATCCTTAGTGACCAGATTCCCTTCATCATTTTTTTGGGGGCTAATATGATCTGTTCTCCCTCTTTTACTATTTAGGTAAAGTACGTAAATAATTTCTTGGGATTTTCTTTACCCTCCTTTGCTATGTACCTTTCGTGTTCTATCTTAGCTGCCCTAATTACACCCTTCAATTCCTTTTAGCATTCTTTGTACAGTTGGAATGCTGATGATGATCCCTCAGCCTTGTGTTTTTTGGAGGCCTTGTCCTTTTTTTATATGAATGTTTACATTGATGTTAAGCAACGCAGGACTTTTATTAGCTCTTTTAAATTTCTTACCCTTTGGGATGCACTGGCTAATACCCTTATTTAATATGCTCCTATGTTCCTAGGATTTTATCCCATTTAGTATCTTCTAGCACCTATTTGTGTGATTTATGCTGAAACAAATTGACCTGTGATTGCTGTTTCCTAAGTTGCCCCGTATTTCTACATCTGCAATCAAGTCTGTATTGTTAGTAATCAGTAGGTCTAGTAACGCATTGTTTCTTGCTGGTGCATTTACCATCTGACCCATGAAATTGTCCTGTAAGACATTTAGGAAATGGCAAGCCCCAGAATTGCCCCCTGTGCCTATCTGATACCTGATATATAATTTCGCTGCACCGCCGATGTCACTCACTGCCCTGGTGTACTGTACTCCTGGCCAAGACCCGCTATTATTCACCACCGGCCACTGCCTGGCTCACCACCCAAACTGATTTCTAGCCACGGCCCGTGTGGCGTCTAGCAACCAGTGACATCATGACGAGGAGAAAAGTGGGGCCCCAGCATTCAGAGCGGAGCCGGATTTAACTTCCTCCTCTTCCATGCCTAAAATGTAGCTCTACTTACCTCCTCCCTGTATCTTCTCCAGCAGCAAGGATTTCACTTTTAACGGTGGCTGCAGCGCTCCCCTCCCTCTCTCCTCTTCCTCTTGTGTGTCACACACAGCGGGCATCTCCCGCTGTGTGTCACGGAGCTGGGTCTGTGTGTGTTTGGCAGCGCTGTAACAAGGTCCCACCTCCTACACTGGCTTGTGTGATAGTCTCGATGGAACACTCATTTAATCTGTGTTCTGCCTATCATGCAAGCCGGTGTAGGAGGCGGGACCTTGTTTCAGTGCCGCCAAACACACACAGACCCAGCTCCATGACACACAGCGGAAGATGCCCGCTGTGTTTGTGATCCAGGCAATGGTGAATGCGCATTCATGAGCACAGTAAAGCTGCATTTGATGGACACAGTGAGGCTGCATTGATGACAGTGAGGCTGCATTGATGGGCAGTGAAACTTTTTTGGGGGCAGTGAGACTGCATTCATGGGCACAGTGAGGCTACATTCATGGGCAGTGAGGCACCACACCCACTTTTGCGGCAGTGCATGTAGTGAGCCATCGGTCACGTCCTGTTTTAAGTGTCCCTCATTCTGAAGTTTAAAAGTTGGGAGGTATGCAATGGTTAACAACTTCAAGTCTTCACGTAGACCAGCAGTACATTTGATCTGACAGGCACACACTCTCTCAATCCTCCACTTCCATTTAGAAAAGTTCTTTCATTGATTACATTGGTTGTAACATGATCTGTGAAAGTGAAGAGTCTGATCAATCACATGACTGATGACAAACAACTTCTTGGTTAAGTGGCCAACCGGCCATTTATTTAACAAATAACAAACAGTAAAATAATTATTTTATTAAATATAAAAATGATATATATATATATATATATATATATAAAACAAGATATATATAAATCCACACAATACACATTAACCACAACTTTACTGGCGGTAAATGAAGGAATTATTAAGAACTATCCCACCGGCTGCACTCTCACCACCTCACCCTCCTGGCCCCTAGCCGTGGTCCCACAAGCTCAGGGACGAGCTGTTGCTTCAAGCCACTGCAGCCCAATGGTGTTTGGTAGCCCACTAATTTTAGCTAGGGAGGGTACCCATACCTAGATAGGTCCAACCCATCCCATAACATCCCAGATTTCCTCCACTCTACCACCAAGACCCATGCCATAGACTCCCACCCAAGAACACCTCACGCGTGGGAGGCCCGCCACAAACGTCAAGCCCGCTGCAGCCCTTCCTGGAGCCCCAGGAACCACATGTCTGTTCCAACAGCTGTCAGATGAACTCCATCTGCCCTCAAGTAGAGGCCAAACTCTCCCTCCAGATCGCCATGACGAACCGCCAAACCGCCATTCCGAACCACAAACCTGGCCACCGCCCTGTTGACCTTTATCCTGGTCTTGTTGGTGCGATCAACAGACCGGGCCCCCCTCCAAGCCGTCCTGCCAATGATGTCCGACCACACCACTACCATGTCAGGGAAAACAGACCGCAAGCGCAGGAAATCCCATTTGATATCCCGGACTAATTCCCTCGCAGCCCTGAGACACAAGTCATTGCCCCCAACGTGCAACAGAAGCACGTCCGGAGGCCTATGTAACCTGGCGTACCTCTGGACTTCGGGAAGGAGACCACAACATACCCCGGAACCCCTATCCAATGCACTGATGCTTCTTCCGGACTAAAACCCAACTGCCTCCCCTCCTTACGCACCATGGCCTGCCTTGCCCCCCAATGGACGAATGAATGTTCCAGGATCCACATGAATGAATGACTTGTATAGCGCAACCCATGCGAACTGAATTGCCTCTGGGCGCTTTTTCCAGCCAGTGTCTGCTTGGCTGGTGCGGTCATTTTTACCCCGTAGGATCTTGACACGCTAGGGACACACAGTCATACACACATATATACATGTATACTGGGCCAATTTGGACGAGATCCAATTTACCTACCCGCATGTCTTGGAGTGTGGGAGGAAACCAGAGTAACCAGAGGAAACCCACGCAGACACAGGGAGAACATGCAAACTCCAGGCAGATGGTGTCGTGGTCGGGATTCGAACCAGCGACCCTTTTGCTGCCAGGCGAAAGTGCTACTCACCGCACCACTGTGGGCATGGTGGGCCTGCAAAACAAAACAAAGAAAGGAGAGGGGGGGACATAGACACACATCTTCCAGAACGCCTTCCCCCACCCACACAACACCCCAGAACACAAGACCAACACAAGACAATCGGACATATCCACCCCTGCGTCCCTACCCCATAATCCCTCAAAGCAAATGGGGTCGAACATAGAGCCGAAACCTACGCAACTCCCAGCGACCAATCCGTTGAATAATCTGGTCGCTGACCCCCCATCTCGCTGCCATCGTGGCCGCCCCAATCCGAAAAGAGTGCGAGGAATAGTCCCCCGCCGAGAAACCACACCGTAACAAACACCTCCTAAACACCGACACAAACTGATACCGCGATAATGGAGCCCCATCACCGTGAACCAGAAGCGCCCTACCCCCGGGCGGCCGCCGTCCCAGCCAACCTCTGAGGACGGCTACTGGACATAGGTCCAGCCCAGCCACGGCACCCAAAACCACCTTCACCCCCTTACCCAATTGATCCGTCTTCGACCTGCGGATGACCAACTCAACCGAGTCCAGTCCTACCGCCACATCCGAGAGGGCTAGGCCCCCAGCCTCCAACTTGGAAGGACTCACCAACTCGCTGACACGCAACGCCCCAAAAAAGGCCAACACAAACGCAGTGCGGAACAATAGAGCCTCAAACGCAGAGTAACAAACTTGGGGCAACAACCCAACCAAATTTCCCAACATACCTAAAGAGACCGGCCGCCGCGAATCTGGCTTGCACCTGCCCTTTCGGTAACCCCTCAGCGCCTTACGGACGATAAAAGCCTTCGTCACATCCCGTACCCCGCTGATCTGAAACCAAAAGGCAAGCCCAGACATCTTCTTATTCAACGCGGCCACCGACACTCCCTCCTCACAACACTTACCCAAGAAGTACAACAAATCCTGCAGTCTGTCATCGTCGGAGAAACAACCGCCGATGCTACCCACCAACTCTGACCATTACCGCCAGACCTGCTCATACGCCCTCCACGTGACCTCCGCCACCGAGCGAGGCACCAACGACTTCACGGTGTCAAGATGAGAGTCCACAAGTGCCCGGGGCACGAGACGCCCACACGGTCCGCTCCCGGAGCCAACTTCCGAAACCTCTCCCACTGCAAACGAGAAAGCGCGTCAGCCACCTCGTTCTCCACCCCAGGAATGTGCACAGCAGACACCACAACATTGAAACAGAGACACAACAACACAAGATGCCGCAACAAGCGAACCACGGGCAGAGAGGATGCCGTCAGTGAAGTAACAGCCTGAACCACCCCCAGATTGTCACAGCAGAAACAAAACCGCCGGTTCGCCAACTCCGCACCCCACAGCTCAAGGGCAAGCACTATCGGAAACAATTCTAACAGCATCAGGTTGTGAATAAGAGGAGACTCAGCCAGAGCCGACGGCCACCGGTCCGCGCACCAACGCCGCCGAAGAAAGCCGCAAACCCCACCAACCCGGCAGCGTCTGTAAACAACTCCAATTCATCTGCGCGAATCCCCGGCTCCAACCAAAAAGATCTGCCATTATAGTGTTCCAAAAAGGAATCCCACACCTGCAAGTCTGCCCGGTGATCCATACTCAAACGAACGAAATCGTTCGGCGCCTTGACCCCCACAGTAGCCGCAGAAAGACGCCGGCAGAAGACCCGCCCCATGGGCATAATCCTGCATGCAAAATTCAGCTTGCCCAACAGCGACTGCAACTCCCGCAACTGAATCTTAGACTGCCACGCAGACGAAGCCACGGCCGCCCGAAGGTCCCCCAGCTTGTCGCTGGGCAACCGGCACTCCATTCGATCAGTATCGATCACTATGCCCAAAAACTTCAGAACCATCGTAGGACCTTCGGTCTTCTCCTGGGCCAGGGGGACCCCAAATACCTGAAAGACATGCTGCAACGTCGACAACAAAATGAGACAAGTCCGCTCGCCCGGCGGACCAATCACCAAAAAATCATTAAGATAATGCAAAACACCGAATTGAGGCTGGACAAGGCCGACTTAAGATTGGCTGAAACGGGGGGGGGCCACGTCAAGCGAACTGGGTATGGCAAAACCATCCTGGCAACCCACCCACAGTGCTCGAGCCGCCCCCTGTCCGGGTACCTACTTAGGTAAGGGACCATCTTTTCCACCCTCACCGGCATCCTCCCTTTTTCCAGCGTTGGCAGGCTTCTTCCCCTTTTCGGAAGCACTTGGACCAGGGATGGCCTTCCCCGCAGCCAGAGCACTCATGCTTAAAACAGCAGGTGCCCCCGAATCCCCCCGTAAATCCTCTGAGCCTCACTTATTGAATCCAGGTAACCAAACAACCCCGAACAATTCTCCGGGGCCCTCTCCCCGATAACACTCGCCAGGATGTGAAACGCCTGCGTCCAATTCATAATTGTCCTGGGGATGAGCCGATAATGCCGCCTCTCCTCCTCCTCCTTCTTGCTCTCATCAGGCTTAATCTTGTCAAGATTAAACTTCTCAAGGGGAAGCAGAGAAAAGATCTCTACATACTCCCCCCTCCAAATCCTTTCCTTCACTTCCACCTTCAAGTGCGAGCCCAACGGGCCCTCGTAGCAGATATACATCTCCCCCATCGCTGAATCCGCCAGGCGAACCCCGTACACCACGGCACCAGCCTCAACACTCGCACACACCCCCACCTGAGACGCATCGGCCAGAGGGGCGAGGGCGGCGTGAGCCGCAGGGGGCATAGCCGGCAGAACCGCCGACCCTACCGGCAGAAGCAAATGCACCGACCCCCCGAAGGCGAGGAACCCGCCACCGGAGGAGGAGATGTCGCACCCCCAGACAACAGTGGAGAAACCCCTGACCCAGCCCCAGGCGGGACCCCAAGAGCTCCCTGACCCCCCGTTACCCATGCCGGCACCGGGGAACACCCCGCCATGGGAGGGGGAACCACCGGGCGCCGGAACGCCGCAAGGGCTGCCCACAGGTTCTGCAGCAACACATCCCCTGCGCCCGAGCCCTGGATCCCAACCTGTGGAGGGCCAAAGCCAGGAGGGACCACCCCAGCCGCCGTGCCAGACAGGGGACGTCGCGACCGCCGCTGGACCAGGCCGCGTCGTTCTGACGTCATCAGCCCCCGACTTCCTCCCTCCACGACCGGCTCCGATAGCACTCCCGCATCGGACGCCCTGCCGCACCGCAGGCACCGCTCCAGCCCCGCCGGCATCACCTGGGGCTCTTGACCTCCCGCCAGCAGTAGCCACGGCCACCCCATGGGAGGAGCCCGCACCAGTATCCATCTTCCGTCCGTGACGAGCAGCACCGGGTAAGGTGGAAGGCCCCGCCCGGCCCGCCGCCGACTCCCGGTCCCCCGAAGTAGGCCTGGAGGGGGACACCAAAGCCACCCTCCCAGCCGGGCCCTGCCGATGAAGGGGATTGCTCCCAGCCCCGGCAGCTAACGCAGGACGCTTAGCTCTGGGAGCTGGAGGGTCCGAAACCGGGCTCCCAGAGTGGCGGCTTGCCCCAGGGGTCATCTCCGGACTGTAGCGCGCCGGAGGCCTAGACCTCCGCGCACATGGTGTTGGTGGGGCAGGCGGAGTAGAGCACTGCCCCGACCCCTGCAGCAACACAGCTAGCTGGGAATTCAGCCACTGTGTGCCGTTGGCCTCAGCAGCTGAACGCAACTGCTCCACCAGGCCATCAAAAGAGTCCATAACTGCAGATAAAATTCCCCTATGACTGCCTGCTGTCCTGCTCTGCTACCCGGGAATGAGCTGGACCCTCCCCCTACCCGGGGCAAATATACCCATTGCCCCACCCCCTTGAACTGATACCCTCCCAACTTCCAGAATTTTCTAAACACTCCCTATCCTATAGCTCGGTGTTCTCCCCCCAGCTTCCCCAGTCATGCTGGCCCTACACCTAGGTTCCGGGCCTGTCCTGGATTCTCTCTCCTACTCAAAGATACTGTTCAAAGCAGTGTAATCAATAAAAAAAGATTTTACGTTTTTAAAATCCAGAAGGAGGAAGCATGTCTCCATCAGATCACACAGTGTGTATTGCTCTTTTGCCTGAGGACCCAAAACTGTTAACCACTGCAGTGCTGGAAGTTCAGAGACAGGAAGAGGACAGGCATCTATGCAGGGAAGATTTCTCCAGGATCCAGCTGCCTGTACAATGTGAAACATGCTTCATTACTGGTAAGTGATGTGACCAAACGTGTAGGAGTTTTTTGAGCACAACTTCAGCTTTAGTAACATTCACAACTATCACAAACAGAACAGTAATGATAGTATTAGTACTTGTAGTAGCAGTAATTATTTGGATAAGATCAACACAAAATATATACACATAAAAATAAAGGTGTTTTACACAGGTTTTTAAATTGGGTTATGTATTTCTGGATAACAGAACAGTATTTTCTTTTTACACTAAGCATTACATCATTGTGTTAGCTTTTTTTTTTTGCTGAGAATGTTAAGGAAAAAAGATCAATTTACTATAGCATGTATGCGGAAGTCCCCATGGCAGTAAAAAAAAAAAAATAGCATTTAGAGAACTGAGAATTCCCAACATGGCTTTACTTATATTGATTTCCAAACAGTCAGGGCTTGTGCTCTGACCCAGAAATACAGAGTGTGAGCAAGGCATAAGGATAAAGACGAAACACGGACATACGATAAAATTAGAGACAGATATGGAAATGATGATAGAGGATTAAAGTAAATGCTCCGATGCTAGAATACATTTACAAAACAGTAAATATATATGCAAATATACGTGTAAATGTCCTTTCTTCGATTCCTTATTTAACCAACAGGCCTGAAGTAAAAGGAAACTACTGCTTACCATTGACCATATAGAGGAACAAATGGAGGACAGCTGAAAATTACGTAATTTTTATTAGAAAGTGCACATATAGCAGCAAGAGCAATCCAAATAAAACACTTCATCAAGGGTAAGAATTATAACCCCATGCTTTTAATAGAGCAGATCATGTGACCCACAAGGCCACCATATAAAAACAATGAATTGCTTAACATGATGTATCACAGTTTTATGAAAAATGAATATACTGTAATATGCAATGCAAGATCTGAAGGGCCTGATATAGATTCTGGTGGGACGCTATGTAATATTTGTGTTGTTTTGCATGAGAATGTCCTAAAATCCACTCCAGACCTGAAGGGTCCAGCGGTGAAAATAGACGATCGATGCTGCTCCCTGCTCCAACGTTGTCTTCTATCCAGCGCCGGGTGATCTCTCCAGCGACGGGTGATCGGTCCAGCGATGAAAAGATCGATTCCATTCAGAGCACAGCTCAGCGAATGGCGCGCCGGAGCTTTGACGTTTCTTTTATAGGGGACCCCATTACCATTTCACACAGGGGGGGCAGGATCTGGGGGTCCCCTTTGTTAAAGGGGTCTTCCAGATTTTGATAAGCCCCCTGCCCGCATACCCCCACAACCACCGGGCAAGGTTTGTGGGGATGAGACCCTTGTCCCCATTAACATGGGGACAAGGTGCTTTGGGGGGCACCCCAAAGCATCCTCCCAATGTTGAGGGCATGTGGCCTGGTACGGTTCAGGAGAGGGGGGGCGCACTCTGTCCCCCCTCTTTTCTGCGGCCGTCCAGGTCAACGTGCTCGGATAAGGGGTCTGGTGTGGATTTTAGGGGGAACTCCACTCCATTTTTTTTTTAAATTTGGGGTGGAGTTCCCCTAAAATCCACACCAGACCTGAAGGGTCTGGCCATGGATATTTGGGGGGAACCCCACATCATTTTTTTTTAATTGACGGCGGGGTTCCCCTTAATATCCTTACCAGACCTAAAGACCTTTTTTTCCCGAAATCCAAACCCGTCCCCGAACTTTCACAATTATTCGGGTCCGGGTTCGCTCAACCCTATTCTTTAAGGGTGGATAGAATAAGTAGTGCTATAAAACACTCTGGTAATTAGAACCACAATGATAGGTGAACAAGTGTCCATGGGCAAAAACAAACACCAAAAGTATAATAGTCCATCAATATAAGATGTATGACCACATCCTCATCATGTAAAGGACACTCTGCACGGTAACAAAGGAATAGATGAATACCCTTACCGGACGGTGTAGATCTGCTTGTCAGCGACAACAGATCCCGTAAGCATGGGTGAATTCCACTCGAATCGACTCAGCTGTAGAAAGGCCAGATAAAGGATTCCTCCCAAGGTGTCTGGCTGGTAGGCTGTAATCCTGGACTGGAACCCTCTCTTGGACGGATCGGCACAGGCTGGCACTGATGACGATAACCAAAGGGGTCTCCTGACCTCCAAGTTTGGTGGAAACACAGGATATCCTCTCAGGATAAGCACTCATGGAGTGTGGAAAAAAACTTGATTCCAAGCAGGTCATGCGGAAGGAAGAAAAAACATGCTCCAAATGGTGCAAATAAACGGCGGATAGGTTTTTATTGACAAAAACCAAATACATAAAAAGTGATCACGATAGCATAAAAATATAAAAACAATATGGGGAGCAGGTTTCCCGGGACTATTATAATCTTGATGTTTGTTTTTGCCCATGGACACTTGTTCACCTATCATTGTGGCTCTAATTACCAGAGTGTTTTATAGCGCTACTTATTCTATCCACTGTTCATGTTCCAATTTTGTCTAATTGTTTTTGTAGCTGCTCACCTTCACTATTTTTAAGATTAGCGCAGTTTTTTTCCTTCCTCCTATTCTTTAAGGCACTAAGTTTCTAAGTAGAGTTGAGCGGACACCTGGATGTTCGGGTTCGGACTCGAACCCGAACTTTGAAAAAAAAGTTTGGGTTCGGGACCCGAACTTGACCCGAACTTTGACCCGAACCCGAACCCCATTGAAGTCAATGGTGACCCAGACTTTTGACTACTAAAATGTCTCTAAAAAACTAAGGGAAAGGGCTGGAGGGCTGCAAATGGCAGCAAAATGTCGGGAAGAGCATGGCAAGTACTCTGAAAATAAATGTGTATAGGGAAATAACTTAAAATAACATAAAAAAATAAAAATAAAAAATAAAATCATTTTGACCTAGGAGGTCAAGGTCCATATGTAGTAGGAGGTTGAGGTGGATGTGGCGGTGTAGGTGGAAGGGGAGGTGGAGGAGGAGGAAGTAACCAACACAGCAGGTTTTGGTTTTTAATTGATTTATTTTTTAAATTAGGGTAAACCCCAAAAGAGTGAGAAAGATCTAGGGTTGCTACCTCATCCCTTTAAACCTGAACACAGAGTAATTACACAGGTTCTGGGGCTAATTTAATGTCGGCACCAAGTGAGTTTAATTAGCAGCACCCTAATCAGCCAGAGAACCTGTGTAATTAATATGTTTTTGCTTTTAAAGGGATGACATGGCAACCCTAGAAAGATCAGAAAAAAACAATGGCTGGGTAAGGCCGGCCCGGTGTCTATTCTGCACAAGGTACGGACAAGTCCTCTGGGATCCATGCCTGGTTAATTTTAATGAACGTGAGCTTGTCCACATTGGCTCTGGACAGGCAGCTGCGCTTGTCTGTGATAACGCCCCCTGCCATGCTAAATACACGTTCAGACAATACACTGGCCGCAGGGCAGGCCAGCACCTCCAAGGCGTAAAGGGCAAGCTCAAGCCATGTGCCCAATTTGGAGACCCAGAAGTTTAAGGGGGCATAGCCGTCATACAGTATGTGTAGGCGTGTGCACACATACTGCTCCACCATGTTGCTGAAATGCTGCCTCCTGCTAAAACGTTCCATATCAGCTGGTGGTGCTGTTTGTTGTGGCGTGCTGACAAAGCTTTTCCAAATTTTGGCCATGCTAACCCTGCCTTCTGAGGTGCTGGCAGTGCCCCTGCTGTGTTGGCAACCTCTTCCTCCTCCTCTGCCTTCGCCTTGTGCTTCCACTGTGCCCCCGCTGCCAGGTGGGAATTGCACCAGCAGCGCGTCTACCAGCGTGCGCTGGTACTCGCGTATCTTGCGATCACACTCCAGTGAGGGAATTATGGAAGGTACATTGAACTTGTAATGGGGATCCAGCAGCGTGGCCACCCAGTAATCAGCACCTGTTAAAATGTGCGAAACACGCCGGTCGTTGCGGAGACACTGCAGCATGTAATCGCTCATGTGTGCCAGGCTGCCCAGAGGCAACGAAAATCTGTCCTTTGTGAGAGGTGTATTATCTGTGTCCTCTGTATCCCCCCAGCCACGCACCAGTGATGGCCATGAGCTGGTCTGGATGCTATCCTGCTGTGAACATGGTTTCCTCCTCCTCCTCCATGTCTTCCTCCTCCTCATCCTACACCGCCTCATCCTCCAGAACTGTGCCCTTGCTTGACAATTGTGTACCTGGCCTTTGTTGGTGCACGAACCCACCCTCGGAGCCACTTGTGAATGACTGCCCTGAAAGGGGGTGGTCAAAGAGAGCTCAGGGGGAGAGGGGGGGGTCAGAGTGAGAGAGGGGGGGTCAAAGAGAGCTCAGGGGGAGAGGGAGGTCAGAGTGAGAGAGGGGGGTCAAAGAGAGCCCAGGGGGAGAGGGGGGGTCAGAGTGAGAAAGGGGGGGTCAAAGAGAGCTCAGGGGGAGAGGGGGGTCAGAGTGAGAGAGGGGGGGTTAAAGAGAGCTCAGGGGGAGAGGGGGGTCAGAGTGAGAGAGGGGGGTCAAAGAGAGCTCAGGGGGAGAGGGAGGGTCAGAGTGAGAGAGGGGAGAGAGAAGGAGCAGAGTCTGGTCGGTGAACATGCTCACTCACTTGGAATGTTTCCCGGGGCTGGCTCACTGATTCATTCAGCAGTCAGTGTGGATGCCTGTTTTTAATCTTCCCGCCTACCTCCCCTTCTTCACAGACGAGCACACTCGGACAGCCCCCACTCGTGCAGCTCTCTGCTCTTAAGCGGCCGGTGATTGGCCAGACCGGGTGCATGTCATACCAGAGGCGGCCGTTTAATGCGGACGCTACAGGCCGCCACGCCGGGGGCTACTTTTTTAAGGGAGCCGGAAGGCCCGCAACCCGACCAGCCCACCGGGAATTGTCCCAGGTTCTACCGATTAGCCACTCCGGGCCTGGGAGCAAGTATATATAGAGAGTTGAGTAGGAGGTTTAAATTAAACAAAGGAAGCCACAATGTAAGCTTTATTTTCTATGCCATATACTGTATACAAATATAAAGTTGTACAAAAACTTAAATAACATTAAATTGATACTAAGCACACACTGTTTAATTTACATTGTTTTTTCTATTTCTGTATGTGGATGACAGCACATACAGAAATTAGCACATACAAAATTGGAGTACCTTTTTCGATATGCTGGTCATATGTTAACAAAAAAAAACCTTTGGAATATAGAGGGAAAATATCAATAAACTGGTTTAAATGATCATGCAAATACCATATTTATCGGGGTATTGCGCGCTCCGGCGTATAGCGCGCACCCCTAATGTGGACCTGTACAAAAAAACTTTTAGTAATTTTAGTACTTACAGTTTTGGTGTCTTGCGCGGCGTCCATCGGCATCCATCGTCCGGTCCGGCGTCCGTCTTCGGCTCCAGTGGTGTCCTCCCGGGTTCTCCAGCGATGTTTCGAGTCAAATCCCCGCTTCCTGCGCTCAGTTTGAACGCCTCCGCCGACATATACCGAGTGCAGTACACTTGGGTACATTCGGCCAGACTTGGCTTCGCTCGTGCTCACGCTCTGTGACGTTTATGCGTGAGCACTAGCGAAGCTGAGCCTGGCCGAATGTACCCGAGTGTACTGCACTCGGTATATGTCAGCGGCTCAGTTCAAACTGAGCGCAGGAAGCGGGTATCTGCGTAAATCGCGCACCCACGATTTTCCTCTTATTTTAAGGGGAAAAAAGTGCGCGTATACGCCGATAAATACGGTACATATTTGAAATGAAAACTTATTTTATTTTGTGGAAATAACATGGTGTGGGTGGATTTCTGCCAGGCACAGGCTGTGTCACACCCCTCCAGCCTGAGTCTTAGAATAAGAGGGAGGCAAAGCCTCCATTATTCTACATGTAATGTCCCACCCCTATTGTGTTTAGCTGGTTAGTGGACATGGAGGAGGAGGA
Source organism: Rana kukunoris (assembly GCA_029574335.1). NCBI lineage: Eukaryota > Metazoa > Chordata > Amphibia > Anura > Ranidae > Rana > Rana kukunoris. Next base: position 290,363,686 of record CM056050.1, on the reverse strand, counting down.
AGGGAGGGAGGGGAGTGTCATTTACCACTGTGTAAACACCCACAAGTATGACTCTATAGTCACATGGGCTGCCCAGATGTAATAGGGAAGAAAAGCTGAGCGTAGAAACGCACTGAAAACTGAGCATGTGCAGAGTTGCCACTAGCTGCAAAATCCCTAGCTGAATTGGGGACATTAACAGAAGGTGGAGCTAGAAAGTAGCGGGATTAACCAAGTTTTTTCAGAATACGGAATGCAAATCTCATAGTGACTGAGTGGGTATGAATTGCACGTAATACAGAATTTTTTTATATTTTTTTCTAATGTGGGTTTAGTGACATATGAATACCAAAAAATTATACCAAAACATTATACTCTTTACCTAAATGTCTTATACTTATACAAAAAAACATTAAAACACTAAGTCAAAACTGTTCTCTCTTGCCAGTGCTTAGGGCAGCATAATGCAGAATTTAATCAGAACGTTTACTGTTATTATATGACATCTTTGTTGTGCTGGCTTGCAGTTTGACTCTGACGAATAAATATGTTTGACTGATTCTTCTTTCTAAGTTTGTTTAGGTATGCATTATTTCTTTCTCAAGTCAGATTTGATATGTCTGCTGCTATGGCAAAGGTGAGTGATAACCCACAGATGAGGGATAACACAGATCAAGTAGATTGTACACATAAAAAACCTGCATTATTACAAGAACATGTACAGAAATGTTCCACAGGAAATAAGGCCATTCCTAAAATAAAACTATAGCATATAGTCAGTGAACATATAAATACATATTTGTACTTATTAATATTAGTGATGAGCAGATCTGCAAACTTATGTTAAATAAGACTTGATTGAATGACTTGCATTTAGAATGATAATCATAAAAACACAGCTGATGTATATTAATATAATGTAAATAATATGCCATCATGTACATATATAGCTTCCAATCTTGCAAAGAAAAATATTTCTAAATTGAAATAGAAATTGTGCTGATTACCCTTAGGTGTCTATCTAAAAAATTAAAGATACCTAGTTTGGGGTTATTTTAATTAGATTTAAAAAAATAAATAATACATGACAAAGGATTTACAGAGCACAACCATATATATGTGTTAAGAATGCATTACAACAGGATTGTGGCTCTCAACCCACTGCATCACACGCTATTGTTTCTACTGCACTGTCCACCTCTATCACAGCGTCACCCATGCATCTAGACACCACCACCAATGGTGATATAATGGTGTCACCCTCAGGGACACTTTTACCTGCTGAAGCTATAATTGCACCCATTTTTTTTAGGGAAAAACTAGATCCACGCTCAAATGTGGAAATGGTTTCTCCTTCATGTGAACAGGCTAAAGCCAATTTGGAGCTGTCCATTATCAACTTGTCTTCGTTCAGTTTGTCAGAGAGTGAGGCCCAGGTTTTGAAACTGGGCCTTACCTTCTGCCCAGATTCTCAATTTGATACATTTTATTTAATCAAAGATGTGCATTTGTTTGCCCGTAGGCTTATGTAAAAAGTCATTTTTGATAAGCCATTTAACCACTTAGCAACCACCTGCCGAAAAATAACGGCGGCAAGGTGGTTGCTTAACTCTGGGATCACGTTATATAACGTGATTCCAGAGTCGCGCTCCCGCGCGCCCCCTGGGGCGCGCACACGGGAATGTCCGTGACCGCCGGGTCCAGAGAACCCGGCGGGTCACGGATCACGGTAAATCGCCGCTGATAGCGGCGGTTTACCACGTGATCGCGCCGTCCAATGACGGCGCGATCAGATGTAAACAGACCGGCGTCATTTGATGACGCCGGTTCCTCCCTCCTCTCTCTGTACCGATCGGTACAGTGTGAGAGGAGAGGGGAGGGAGCGGATGGCAGCGCCAGTGCTGCGGGCTGGATCTGTGACAAATGTAGTCACAGATCCATCCATCCATCCCTCCCTGCTCAGCCATCCCTGCTGCACATACTCTGCAATGCTGGGCAATACTCTGGGGGGGCAACACTCTGGGGGGGCAACACTCTGGGGGGGCAACACTCTGCAATACTCTGGGCATACTCTGGGGGGCAATACTGGGCATACTCTGGGCATACTCTGGGGGGCAATACTGGGCATACTCTGGGCATACTCTGGGGGGCAATACTGGGCATACTCTGGGGGGCAATACTGGGCATACTCTGGGGGGCATACTCTGGGCATACTCTGGGGGGCATACTCTGGGCATACTCCGCACTCCGCAATACTCTGGGCATACTCCGCACTCCGCAATACTCTGGGCATACTCCGCACTCCGCAATACTCTGGGCATACTCCGCACTCCGCAATACTCTGGGCATACTCCGCACTCCGCAATACTCTGGGCATACTCCGCACTCCGCAATACTCTGGGCATACTCCGCAATACTCTGGGCATACTCCGCAATACTCTGGGCATACTCCGCAATACTCTGGGCATACTCCGCACTCCGCAATACTCTGGCCATACTCCGCACTCCGCAATACTCTGGGCATACTCCGCAATACTCTGGGCATACTCCGCAATACTCTGGGCATACTCTGCAATACTCTGGGCATACTCCGCAATACTCTGGGCATACAGCGCCCCTGTCCCCGTGAGCTCGCATGCAGAAGCGAACGCATACGCAAGTCCCGCCCACATATGAAAACGGTGTTCAAACCACACATGTGAGGTATCGCTGCGAACGTTAGAGCGAGAGCAATCATTTTGGCCCTAGACCTCTTCTCCAACTAAAATGATGTAACCAGTAAAAATATTTAAAGCGTCACCTATGGGGATTTTTAAGTCGCAAAGTTTGGCGCCATTCCATGTGGCCACGCTGTGTCAAAAAGTCCCACACATGGGGTATCGCCATACTCGGGAGGAATAGCAGAATGTGTTTTGGGGTGTAATTTGTGGTATGCATATGCTGTGTGTGAGAAATAACCCGCTAATATAAAAATTTTGTGGAAAGAAAATAAAAATGAAAAAAATCTTGATTTTGCAAAGAATTGTGGGAAAAATTACAACTTCAAAAAACTCACAATGCCTCTTTCTAAATACCTTGGAATGTCTTCTTTCCAAAAAGGGGTCATTTGGGGGGTATTTGTACTTTTCTGGCATGTTAGGGTCTCAAGAAATGAGAGAGGCTGTCAGTACATCAGATGTGATCAAATTGATACATTTTCAGTAATTGGTACCATAGCTTTTAGACCCTATAACTTTCACCCAGACTAAATAATATCTAAAATGTTTTTGTTTTGTTACCAAAGATATGTAGCAGTATACATTTTAGGCCAAGTTAATGAAGAAAAATTACTTTTTTGCAAAATGTTATAATAGAAATGAAGAAAAATTCATTTTTTTACAAAATTTTCGTTCTTTTTTCATTTATAGTGAAAAAAATAAAAACCGCAGAGGTGATAAAATACCACCAAAAGAAAGCTCTATTTGTGGGAAAAAAAGGACAACAATTTCATTTGGTTATAGTGTTGTATGACTGAGTTATTGTCATTCAAAATGTGAGAGCACTGAAAGCTGAAAATTGGTCTGGTTATTAAGTGGGTTTAAGTGCCCAGTAGTCAAGTGGTTAAGCAGCCATTAACATCTGACACTGAGAACAATTTTAAGAATGATATTGCAAAACATCATGCGTTGGCAGATTTGATGGATTTATAGGAGGAGGGCCATGTCACAGATGACGACACAGAGTTGGTTTCTCCACCAACCCTGTCGGTTGCTGGGCTGGCATGTCCGCCCCCCCCCCCCCCTCCAGTCCTTCAAACCCAAATCTAGAAATTTTCCACTTCTAAACACTAACCCCAATATTTGAGCATTTGTCGAACAAGTTTCGCAAAATATCAAAGAGTTCAAGTTTCGATCTCCATCAAATTCTAATCTTACCTCATCTCAAAATGAAGCTATCAAATCTTTGCAAAATAACTCACACATAATAAATAAACCTGCTGACAAAGGGGACAATTTAGTTATCATGGATATAGAACATTATGAGGCTATGTGTAAAAGAATTTTATCCAATTCTGATTGGTATCGACCAATCTCTAAAACAGCATTGGATAATTTTCATTTTAAATATCGCAAGATTATTTCAAAAGCTCTTTTCCAGGGTACCATTGACCAGGATACATGGAAGTTCACTAAGGATCCAAGAACTCCCACAATCTACACTTTGCCTAAGACCCAAAAGTCTCTGCTCGACCCACCTGGTCGACCAATTATTTCGGGTTGTTCCAGTCTTACAGAGAATGCCAGTTCCCTAATAGACAGTTACCTTTTCCCTCATGTTACATCTTTATGTTCATACATTAAAGATACTATTGATTTATTGAAGATAATTGAAGGAATATATCTTCCGGCAAATACATGGTTGGTATTTGGTAACACTTGACATTGAAAGTCTCTATAACACTATACCTCACAATAAAGGCCTAGAAGTCTCCGAGAGCCATCTTGCTGAAAGAGGCCCATCTGCCTCTAAATACAATGCCTTTGTGGTTTTAGGTTATATCTTATATCCTGTAACTTTTGGGTTATATCTTGAAGCATAACGTGTTTTTGTTTGGATCCTCCCACTACCTCCAGGTGCAGGGGGTTGCAATGGGGACTAAATGTGCCCCATCGTACGCCAACCTGTACCTGGGGGGTGGGAGAAAGACCTGTTTTTAACAGACGACCTTGCCCCCTTTCTGGACAAAGTGGTCTCTTGGCACAGGTATATTGATGATGTTCTAATCTTCTGGTCAGGAAGTGAAGCACAATTACAACAGTTCATGGAACTTATTTCAGTTAACGTCTTTAACCTGAAATTCACCATGGACCATAGTCAAACCAGCATTAATTTCTTGGATTTAAATATCTCAATTGACAAAGATGGACAAATTAACTCATTATTATACAGAAAACTTTCAGCAGGGAACACTGTTCTTCACGCCAGTAGCCCCCATCCAGAGCCATTACTACGAAGTATCCCCTACAGTCAATAATTGCGGCTTAGGCGCAACTGTAGTCGGGATACAGACTTTCAAAGCTCCTCCAAGGATCTATACTGTAGACTAAATCAAGAGGCTACCGCCACAAATGTCTGAAACATGCATACAATCGGGTTAAAACTAAAAAAAGAAGCTCTCTCATTTTTTCCTCTACGTTTCAAACATTTTATTAAAGTTTAAATAGAAATACAATTAATTTGCGTATACATATACGGGGTTGTACAATAAATTTTGAACACAAAATAACAGAAATATGGAGGTAGACAACATATTAGCATTGTCATTATATATTCAAGTATCAGAATATCAGATAGAATGAGATATAAAGCATAAATAGGAAAATCGTACATTACTATGTTAGTATCTTGAAGATATAAAGCACAGACGAATCAGAAAATACAGGATAATTCAATCTGAGCCTCCTGATGTGAATGAAGCGATAAAACAACAACAACAACAAAAAAAAGACGATAATAGAGACACCCATACAGAGTAGTCTCAAAAATATGGGTGGAACATAGTACATAGCAAAAGTGTTCAGTAAATCAAAATAAAGGTATGTAAAGATTTCAAAGGGAATCATTTTTTCCTCTAAGGGCCATAATAAGGTTGATACTGTCAGAGTGATACTCGAACCAACATAATGAAATGAGAAATATTTAATTTAAAAAAAAATGGCCTCTGCTATCAGCATATCCCATTGTGAAAAGAAATGTGAAAGAGTATCCCGAGATCAACCTCCGATGTGTACCATCTAAGAGATCGACTAGTACATAGTCACTTGAATGCTGTTTCAATACCTAAAGCTCTGGCCAGGGAAGGAACATCCCCCTGTGGCCAAATTGACATTTGCAACTATGTAGACAATAAACAAAAATTTAAACTACCAAATGGTAAATGGCATTCAACTAAAGTTTTGATCAACTGTCAAACAATGGGAGTTATTTATCTCGCTCAGTGCATCTGCAGGGGATTTTATGTCTGTAAGACTAAACAATGCTTATTTAAGAGGATAAAGGATCACATCAAGCCCATCCTCAAAAATAAAATAGTTACCGCTATTAGTAGGCATGTTGCCATTTATCATAATTTTGACCCCAAGGTCATTACATTTTTAGCACTCGACCATATCTTGTCAGACTTGAGAGGTGGCAGTGCCAATGGAACTCTGCTTCAACTCGAGGAGCGCTGGATTTATGAATTAAAGGCTTCGCAATATCCTGGATTTAATGAAAATCTCAGTTTTAAACCTTTTCTTTGAGTATATTTGTCTGTGTGTCCTAGAATTGATTATTCATATTTGTCCCTTACGTGGCTTCCATCTGTAGGGCACCTACATTCGTTTTTTTTTCTCCCCCCTCCCTCGTCTATACCACACATAAAACCTTTTTTTCTCCCCCCTCTCCCCCTGGTGTCCTTTTCTAGTTTCCTTTGCCCAATGGGCACTGGGTACTGGTTGCATATAGCAGCTTGAACCCAAAATATAGCTTTCTTGAAAGGTGTTTTGGATTGTTTAATTAATTTATTGTTACATTTAATGTTGTTTGTTTTGTATTATGGAATTGTTTAAAAATGTATTAAAATGTTTTTCTGTAGTGTTATTGAGTGTCTGTGGTCTCTCCGGGCCATCCAGCAGGGTTTTTGGCTGTGCGTGGTCTGTCAGCCATGTCCCCTTATGTTGCATCTCCTTTGCCACCGCTGTTCCCCAGTGCTTGCTTCCAACCTGTGGTGTGGCTGTGATTCCCCCATGGAGTGCCCGACCTAGCCACATGGGCCCCCCGGGGAGGCTTCTCTATTCTCTATTAGCCTCCTCACTCTCTGGCATGATGTGCTGCTTCTCTATTTTGTAGGTCCCTTTTACTACACCCTTGTTATGTTTCTGTTCCATCTCTTTCAGTCTATTGGCTATGTTTGGCCCCTTTTTCCATCATTTGATTGGGGCGTTGTGAGAGGGGTGGTTCATTGCCATGGCTGCCAAATCCATTAGTGTGTGGCGCGGCATCCCTCCCCTTTCTTGATGCTTGGCATTATGGGTCCTGTAGTTTTAGTATCTGCTGGGATTGATGAGCATGTGCATTTGCGCCCATTTGCTCATTGCGCCCGGTGACGTCAGACACTGGCCGCGTCGGAAGGACGCTATAAATACCTTTCCTCTCGGCTATGCCGTGCAGAGAGCAGGGGGACATCTGTGTGATGGGTCTTAGCAATTTATCTGGTATGTTTCCATCGCTATGTTTAGATATTCATATTTCAGGTTCAATTTTATTCACAAACCCTTTCTTCCCTTTCTAAACGGTAATTGGCCTCTCTGTCTTTGAAAAATGATTTGAACTAATTGATATGTCTTTACCATTACCAATAACCAATGTAGTGAGACAAATGTCCACTTAGTGTCTCTAATACTATAGAGACCTATTAGCAATTAACCTTTCATTTGGTTGTCTCAAAGTTTAATACTGATTTTATCTTAAAAGATAGTCATTTATTGTATTCGATAGCTTGCCTTCTCTATTTTTTTCTGGTTTGTTGTGTGCCCCTTGGAGAGGAGAGGGGCGCACATCCAAAGGTTTCTTTTTGTTTATTTTGCCTATATAGTGTCCAGATCGACATTTCTGAGCACTGTTGGTGATCAGCCATATCGCATTGTCCTCCATTCATATACAGTGTATTTGCTTTTTATGTAAGTACCATGTTTGATTTATTGTCACCAACCTTACACGCAGCCTAGTTCGCTGGGTCTGTATATTTATTTGTTCTATTCATCCATTTATATTTTCAATTTTTTATTTTAATTTTTTTCTCGTTCACACAGTCCCTTACAATGCTCCTTTCTTCCATTGGGGGGTCTTCACACTCTGATTCCATGCCCATGATGGTGGTTGGACAGTTGGTCCAGTGGGTAGCTTGGGTAAACGTGCGTTTCTGTTTGGCCTCCTTGACACCCCAGTCACTCACAATCTTTATTCATGGTTACTGTGTAAATAATATTTGATTCTGAATTTGTATAATTAATTATATGTGTTTTCTATTTGTATAGTTGTAATAGCATGATCGGTCATCGCATTCCTCTGAAGAAGCGCATTTTGCGAAACATGTTGGGATTCTGCAATTTCTTCCTTTCAGCATAACCATAACTTGCTACATCATACATCATTGTGTTATTAATACCTAACTGGATGAATGTTTTTATTGATTTGTATTTAATAAAATAATTTTGTATTTTTATACATTATTGACCAAAGACAATTTTTTCTTATTGTTACTTTATTATAAACTGCACCGACAAAATCCCATTTTCTTCCCTCTTTCAATGCTCTAATACTTTTGTTTGGGATGTGGTGCCAATTATCCCTGGTGTTGTCATGTGTGTTTGGACTATTTTAGTATGAAAAAAGAATTGTGGATAGTTGTAAACATGCATCTCTAGTTAACCATATCTAAAGTGGTTGAAAAATCTCAAGGTTTTTCATCTTAATGCTTTCTATTTATTAAGGTGGAAAACCTTCTGTGCTGCAGCACCCCAGACTTCCCTGTTTCTTACCTGAGTCCAATCTGATCCAGTGATGTGCACAAGCCTAGTGGCTCCAGCCACTCTCTTTCCCTTAATGGACAGACTGAAAGCAGCAGGAGCCATTGGCTCCCGCTGCTGTCAATCAAGTCCTGTGACACAGGAGCAAGGGGCAGGGCTGAGTAAATGGGCCTACACGGGTGCCCCCATGCATGGAAAGCAGCTTTCTGTGGGGAACCTGATCAAGAGGACGAGACAGGAGCGCCGACGGGGCACCTCAGAAGAGGAGGATTGGAACTGCTGTGTGTAAAACCCTTGCACAGAGCAGGTAAGTACAACATGTTTGTTATTTTATTCAAGTACAATGTTTTTAACAACATATATATACCGTTTGTGTAGTGTTGTAATGAATTTCTCCCAATAAATCTCTTGCCTAATCTTCTGATTATTTACCCACAAGATTAGAGCTGGGTATAGGCCTCCTAGATAGGCAAAAGCTGATTGTTAGATCAGCTTCTGACTAACAGTCCTGCTGGAAAACCTAAATTTGATTAGCTGCTGCCCAATGGTCAGTGAGTTCTGACAGGGGGGGGGGGTTCCCGCTCTCAGAATACAATAGCACACCAGGGAGATTCCTGCATCTCACTTGTTTGGATATAGGAATCTGGAAGTTTTTTTTTCTGCATCCACCTCACTTGTTTGGATGTAGGAATCTGTAAGGTTCTCCACACCAGGGAGAAAGCCTTGCATTACTGTGTGTAGTTACAGACAGAAGAACAGGAAGTGAGGATTTTGCAGAAGAAATAAGGACATTTAAAAGCAAAATGGAAGGATAATGTAAGTGATCGAGGACTGCACTGAGGTAAAGGAAGCTATTTAGGGAAAAAAAAAATCCTTTACAACCCCTTTAAGCCGCTGACATAGACCCTTACAGAGATGACTGAAGAATGGAAAATTCAGGTTCTGGTCTAGTGCTGGCAAATAAACTTTGGTCAAGTTAAGGCCTGGGCAAATGAAATTTGTAAATTTAGCTTACTAAACAGTATGGTCAATTGATCATTAACTGTATCAAACATACATCCTTTATGCCAGATTCACACTAGTGCGGTGCAAATTTTAGCTCTCATATCTCTGCAGAGAGATAAGAGAACTGTTCAGCAGATCAGCTCTGTTTTAGATGTGAATTTGGGGACCTGTGAGAGGGGAGAAGTGTATTGAGCTGAATGAAAGAAATCCTGAAGAGAAATGAACACATGTGTGAATTAGATGGGTCCCCATAGAAGATAATGGGCCTGAATTCGCACCTGAGCCGCACCGCAAGGCCTAAAAAACTCACACGTTTTTTCTGCAATGCGCAGTGCGAATGCATCGCACATATGTGAAACAGCCTCATAAAAAACAGTGGCCCGGATTCACAAAGCGCTTATGCCGATGTATCTCGAGATACGCCGCGCAAGTGTAAATATGCGCCGTCGATACGCCTAAAAAATGACTTCATCCGACCGACGTAACTTGCCTACGCCGGCGTATAGTGGGTGCATAGTTACGCTGGACGCATTTGGCACTCCCATTGATTTTCGATGCAAATATGCAAATGAGGGAGATACACCGATTCACAAACGTACTTGCGCCCAGCGCATGTTTTAAGCAATTTGCTTAAGGTTTACGTCCAGCGTAAAGTTATTCCCCATATTGGAGGCGCAACTCATGCAAAGGTATGGACCAGGGAATGAACGCCGTCTAATTTTACATAGTTTACATTGTACGTGAATAGGGCTGGGCGTAGGTTATGTTCACGTCGTAGGCAGTGATTAGACGTATCTTAGCCAGTTGTTTCGACGTGATTGTGAGCATGCGCACTGGGATGCGTCCAAGGTATGACGCATGCGCAGTTTATTTTAAGTACTTGTCTGAAGCCCAGCCCATCATTTGCATGTCTCACGCTTCATTTAAATGTATCACGCCCACTTCCAGCCCACTTCCACCTACTTTGACTTACGCTGACTTACGCCTACGACTATACGCAACACCGGCGCAACGTTGGGAGCATTTGCTTTGTGGATTCCATACTTACTTCTCTGCGTTGCGCCGGCGTAGCGTAAAGAAGATCCGGGCCAATGTATTTAGAATTGTTCTGCGAATTGCAAGTGGTTTAAGCCGCACTCAATTCGCATAGGTGTGAACCCGGCCTTAGTGTTAATTAGATTTCATCCAGGCTCTTTTATGAAAGGGAATATCCAATTCCTACACATTTTTCTTATTTCACCCTGCTTCTTAACATTTCTAATATATTTCTCATTTCCCTTCATTATAACATTTCATTTTTAGTTACAAACCTATTAAATGTGTTTGTGAATGTTTTCCTATACAATATTGTTTGTTTAACTCTCATATGTTATCATTTACTTGCTCTATCTAATAAAACATAGGTTATAAAAAAAAATGAAAATAGACCTTTGTATTTCTAGGCCAGTGACTCATGAGAGCCTTTTCCCTGCAATGCCTAATACTCTACATTGTTGTACATCACTGACAGAACTGTAAAAAGTGCATACAAGTAAATGGGGAAATGCGGCATAAAGTCTGACAAGATAACATGAGTTTTACAGTCTGCCTCTGGAAATGAGGAAGGGAGAGAAATGGAAGATGACAGTGATACCTTGAGTCAGCACATTAAAGTAGTCATGGATCACTAACTCTCATAATGGAAGCAACTATACCCCACAGCTACCAATGACCAGACATGTGACTCCATTCTTTACATACTTCGTATAGTTGCATGCTTGCAAAAAGTATACACGCATTTGAAAAATAAAATATATTGCTAAAAAAATTGTGGTTTTTATAGGACCAAAATGTTTATATGAAGTAAGCCTTTGTAAATATTTATTAACTGCTGACAATTTAGTTGTTATAAAGAAATGATTATATGCAAAGGCACCCGTGTTTTTTTTTGGTTTTATGTTTGCTATAGGTTACTATGCTTAGTATATAACTAATGGTCTTTTCTCTGCCTTTAGAAAACATTCTGGCTTAACGAGAATGTATACACCTTTTATATATTGTATATATTTTGTTTCAATATTTTTTGTTGAGGGCTACAAATAAAAAAAGTTAAAACTATTTTATATTTTTTGTTCAGCTAAATAGAAAATACCCCATTTACATTTGCAGTCAGCAGGTGGAGCTCTGGATTTCTTTTGACATGCTTACTATGCCTTTTTTAGCAGCTGTACTAAAAAAAAAAAAAAATGTGTAAACACATTTACAAATAAAATAAGAAAATGGGTGCCCTCATAAGTTGATCTAAACCATAATTAAATTAAAAACATAAACATGATATATTGTACCAATTTTTTTTTAATTTACGTGGTAAATGTATACTGCAAAATCAAGTGAATATGGTAAATGCAACTAGGAAATATTCAAAAATAGTCCTTTGTCATAAAGAAAAGTTCATAAGTAACACCTCAAGTGTAAGTGTTTAAACATTCGATCCTATACTGGGTATCCAGTGTTTGTCTGCCATAGACCATGCATGACAGACGGTGCTCAGATGAGTGCCTTCGCCACATATAGTGCATGCCTCCTACCAGAAATGGCAGATTTTTAAATTATAGAGAACACATTTACTTAGGAATATCCAAAATGATTCAGCAGCCAAACTGGGGGGACTTTCTGTTCCAAATGCAATCACACTGATGTTTCCAAGGTATCAAATAATGGGAAGTCGGACAATAATCACCCCACATATGCAGAGAAAAAGGAAGACTTTGTAGTGAAATACGTTTTTAAAGAGCATTTGTTAAAAGCACAGATTACACTTACAGTTAGGCCCCTTTCACACTTGTGCAACCTGAAATTTGTGCAATTTTCCCACGACGTTGAAGCGGTTTTGCCGTGACTTTGTTGTGACCTGAAGCAATGCCTGTGTAATCTTCAGGTCTATGGACTTCAAGTCACATCAAAGTCAGACCAAAGTAGTACAGGGACTACTTTGAAGACTCTGCGACTTGAAGTTGAACAGATATGAATGGTACTCATTGAAAAATCATGAAGTACGACCCAAGTCACATGACAAGTCTCACAAGAGTGAAAGGGGACTTATGGAGATTAAAACCTGAGAAGCAACCACATAAACACGCACGGCAGCAGTCAGCACCAGACATTTGTTGATGTCCAGAAATATATAAAAAAATTAAGCATTAAGACACAATTCAAACACAATCACTAAGGATTTAGATCCCAGCGCTGGACAGGCCTCAAGAATGCCTATGTATTTAACCCTCCAGGAAAGTTATCACCCAAGCTTTCCATTTTTAAAGAATCGGTCTTAAAGGACCTGCTGCAGGCTAAATTTACAAAGGTACAGCAGAAAGAGATACATGAAGGTATCAAGTCTTTGTGCAATAGAAAATATTTAATTATCCGTCCTACCGATAAGGGAGGGGGAATTGTGGAACTGAGGAGACAGGACTTCCAAGAGGAGATGACTCCTGGCCAATAGGGAAACATACTCTATTCTGAAATAGGAAAACTTTTGACACATTTTTGGGACCATTCACATTTATACAGCGAACAGTGCTATAAATATGCACTGATTACTGTATAAATGTGACTGGCAGGGAAGGGGTTTAAACTAGGGGGTGATCAAGGGTATAATGTGTGCCCTGCTAGGTGATTCCTATATACAAGTGATACACCATCGGTCTCCTCTCCCTGACAGGACGTGGATGTCTGTGTTTACACACAGACATCCATGGCCCTGTCTCTCTGACTGCAGATCGTGGGTGCCTGGCAGACATCGTGGCCGCCAGACACGCGCATCGGCACCTGAGTGACGTGACGGGCACACCCCCCAGCCCCAGGAGGCCATATATTGACGGCCTCCCAGCATTTTAGAGCCACCTTGTGGCCATAAAAACTCGACGGGCAGATGGGAAGTGGTTAAAGTGTATTTATTAACATTAAAGAAAATATTGAATAAAGAACCATTAACTTTTTACTATTCTCTTATAGGAAATTCACAGCTGAATTTCCCTCACATACTGCAATGAAGTTGTTCTACTGCAGCTAAATGTCTGATTATGTGGTCATCATTGAAGTCTGTACTTCAGAAAGTGGTTTATTTTTTCAAATTAATCATATTATCTGTTCTTATAGAAACACCAATTAAATTGTTTACAGAACCATATAGCCTATTTCATTAAAGTAGTTATTGTCATCATTTGTATTTATTTTTCGATTATAGAAGACGGCACAGAATTAATTAATGATGAAAAATCACCTTGTAGATAAATTGAATACATTTGCATTGGTATGGCAACTGCAGCAGACAATGACACATATGAGTTATAGGACAACATAATTATCTAAGGGGTGGCTCACAACTGCATGTAACTGATGTCCCACAATAAGGGGACATTTTCTATAGTGAAGACTCCCCCTGCAATATTTCAAGAGGTGACAACATTTAAGTAAGGCGCGTGCCACATGTATAGCTTCATATTTAAATGTAGACTGACACTGTAAAAATTGATTGTAATTTGTTGTATTGTTTTGTTTTATTACCTGTAAAACTGAAATATGCAAGTATAATAAACAAGCTTACTCTGCTAGTGTGTTAGTTTGCTGCAGTAAAAAAAAAAAATTAAAGGAACGTATACTGTATGTGTTGTCAGCATGCTGTTTATGCCTACATACAGTAGGTGCAACAACCATTCTCACATATCATATTGTTGTACGTAGTAGCCCTGCCACTAGGGGGTAATGTCTAATACTTGTGTAATCTAATGTTCTTCCTAGTCTAAGCACATTAACATGATGTCATTTGTTTTTGTGTAGCTGTTATTTCCAATGTGTCCAGCTATATGCAAGGTTTATATCTGCAGCAGCTTTCCAATATAAATGTTATTTTGTTTTTACTTTATTATAGTCAGGACTAAAAAATAACATTTTAGTATTTTTTTTTTTTTTTTTAACAGGTAGGTATAAATAATACATTAATAATATGCATTTTCATTTTCTTCCTGCAGATGTTTCTGGTTAAGCTGCTACCCTGCCTTGAGCCCCATAATTTCAAGTATGACACTGCAATATGGAGCATAGATAGCATGTTTATTAATAAAATACGGTCCTTATGTATGTTTCCTTAGATAATTAACATTTCACCATTGCTAAGGTAATATAAATGGTAAGGAAAATATAAAATCATTATACATTTTACTGTAAATACTATCTACTACTTAACTGGCAATTTTGCAGACATGTAATACTGTAGGCAAATTAAATTTATATCATTTTTTTTCACACAAATACTGTAACAAATAGAACTTTCTTTTGGTGGCATTTGATCACCACTGGGTTTTTATTTATATATAAAGGAAAAAAGACCAAAACAAAACATTATTTTGTACATTCTGTTATAAAACCTATCCAATAAAAAAAATGTATTCATACATTTAGGCCAAAGTGTATTCCGCTACATATCTTTGGTAAAATAAAATCTTAATACGTGTATATTAATTGGTTTGTTTAAAAGTTATAGTGTCTACGAACTATGGTATATATACTGGAATGTATGCTATAGAAGCTATATAGTAATGCTGGTGATCAGTGACTTATAGTGGACTTGTGATAGGGAGGCAGGCAATCTGGCACTATCAGACACTATCTGGGAGGATCACTAAATGACACTGACATTACTAGTAACACTAATACAGACATCAGTAATAATATTGTAGCGGCCTGCTTCTGTTGAACAGGTGCTGCTTTAAATTTAGTGGGGTCTAAACTGTTATCTGGGCTCAGACTAATGTGATTAATGGTAAATATAGCCTCTGTTCCAGCCATGGCTGTGCTGGGACTTCCCACCATTGTTCGCCTGGGGTCTGTCACTACCACTCCAGGCCAAGAGTGGCAGCAGCAAGGTCAATGTGTATTGGGTATTCCCATCAGCAGCTAATCAGTGGGAGTGGTCGCCCTGCTGTGCATGCTGGGGAGGGGTATTTAAGGGACAGACGCCATTGGGGTTGATCGTTCGTGCCTCGTGGCCTGCCTGGCCTGAGGTGGGTGTCCTGAGTTCTGGCTCCGGGACGACGTTGGTCCGGGGTCGTGGCTTTGCATGGTAGGCCCAGTAGTCAGACTGGGGCCTGCTTTTTGAAGAGGTGAGCCTGTGCTGTCTGTCCTGCAGGAGGAAGCCACTTGATGGAGGAAGCCAAGAGAGGACAATGCAAGAGGCTGGTATCTTGGGAGTAGGCCTGGAAACTTAATCGAAGGATGCAGCATTCACTGAGAGGCTCAATGGTGGTCGCCTGACAGATCTAAGTTCTACAGAAATTAAGCTGGAGAGACCTGGGTGCTCAATCCTGTGACAGAGGATTGCAGAACAAAAGTGTCTCCTCATAAAGGAAGGTCTGTGGCAGAGACTTTACTTTATTCCGTGTGTAATTCCGGCTGCTAGGCCAGTGAGAGGGACCTATCTGGGTGAGCAATACCCACTATGGCTAGAGTGGCGATGAGAACTGGTTGCTGGAAGTAGGAGTGTTTCCTATTTGTAAATATGCAACCTATCTACCCTTCCACCCCTTTACTTATTTCTACTAAAGTTCTGAAAAATAAATCTTGGAAAAAGAAGTGCCTTGTGTGGACAAAATTCATCAGACTCTCCTTTCACCCTGGACAGCGAGAAGATAGAGGTAACGTGCCACCCAAAAATACTTAGCAGCTCCTTTGGGGGTAGTGCTACCATACTATACACTGACACTGTACTAATGATACTGGCTGGGATGGGGTTAACATCTAGGAGCAAATAAGGGGTTAACTATGTACCTAACAAATGCAATATGTGTAATGTGTGCTGCTTTTACTTTCTGATCTGGCTATTTTTTTCCCCTGCTTTATAGGGAGAAGAAACAGCCAGATCGCTGTTTATATATGCACACAGAGTTCCATGTGTTTGTAAATGCAGAACTCTGTGTGTGATTGGACACAGCCAATCAAATTGTTGACTGAAATCTGCTGCCAAACTTGTGTTCAATCACAGCACGGTTTGACACATGCTCTCCCTGAACCCAGAAGACAGGTGGTGATGTACAGATATGTTGTCCTGCCTTCCTGTACAGCCCATCTGCAGTAAATCAAATGTAGGAGGATGGCAAGTAGTTAATTGGAAATGCCTAATAGACTAAAGTTGGGGGGAGTGTCTAAGGGACAGTTATCACCAACCAGGATAACTCACATTAGAAGTGACCAAATTTGTTATGCTGTCAAAAGCATAAAATGTATTCATTATACAGACCGGCAGCTCAAAATTAGTTGATGGCTAATTTCAATTTAAACTATGGGGAAAGAAAACAGCAGAACATGAATAGCGTCATATACAATACAGGCACGGAAGCTATATTCAGTCTAAGTTTAACAGGAAAGAGTTATTTCAGTACCACTAGTGTCTGGTGATTAAATAGACAGCATTCTCTAAAAGTTTGTAACTTTTGCACAGCATGCGCATTCACCAACACAAGCATTTTTGAAGTACAATCATTTTTGGCAAGTAATCAGAATTCATTGTTTAGTTCCACTCCAGTAAACTTATAAAGGAATAGGATTTAGGACCTGGTTGTACAAAATGTGTAACCACTATCCAGCAGCATTTATATTACTTGTTACAATAAATAGTTTAAAGTGGAGTCTTTCACTATTTTAAAAAGCAAAATAAAGCTGTCCCTTCCAATGAAAGCAAATAAAATTGACATGTCCACACCGCCAAACTTTGCTGTGTTAAAGATCCAAGTTTCCTGAAGGATTTTCAACATTTGGAACAATTCTGCCTGGTACCCCGATGCTTTCACTTGTTCCTTTCACCAGCCCTTGTTTCCTGTAGTACCGCAGAGGTTGGCCGAGGAAACTGCAGAGCAAAGCAGTGGATGCCATCATCTGACAATACATCCGACACTCCTAGAAGGCTCCAAGGGTAAATATACATCAGCAAACCTGTACCAATCTCTGATGCAGTATTAGCAGTGAAAGAGGTAGATATAAATTTGCTTTCTTTTCAAAAATAACAAAAACAAAAAAAAAAAAAATAGCTTTACTGACAGAGACAAGAATTGCTAGTAAAAAAAATGACCAACTAAAGAAAATTGCCTTCTTTTTTTCTCACCGGCTAACCTCTGTAATCTGAATAGTTTCTATGGTTTCCTAGACTTTGCACTGGCCTTAATCACTAAAGCAATGCATTTGCACTAGTTGTATGATTAAGACCATCAAAGTTCTGAATATTTCAGTCTTGCAGATTTACATATTTTCATGTATTTTTTAAGTGGGTTTTCCTATATTTTATAGTTGTTTCTATGAACAATTTTAAACTAGCCCCTTAAAGTGAGCCTGTGTTTTGTCCATGCAGGGCAAAGCAACTTAATAACTTTATTCCCTACCTCCCCAGCAGCATATACAGTGCCTTGAAAATGTATTCATACCCCTTGAAATTTTCCATATGTTGTCATGTTACAACTAAAAACATAAATGTATTTTATTGAGTTTGTATTTGATAGACCAACTCAAAGTGCTACATATTTGTGAAGTGGAAGGAAAATCATAAATGGTATTCAATTAGTTTTACAAATTAATAATGTGAAAGGTTTTTGCCCACTCTTTTTTGCAAAATTGCTCAAGCTCTCTCAGATCAAATGAAGGGCGTCTGAACAGCAATTTTCAAGTCTTGCAACAGATTCTCAATTGGATTTAGGTCTGGACTTTGACTGGGCCATTCTAACACATGAAAATGCTTTGATCTAAATCATTCCATTGTAGCTCTGGCTAAATATTTAGGGTCATTTTCCTGCTGCAAGGTGTATATCTGTCCCCAGTCAGGTTTCCTTCTAAGATTGCCCTGTACAGTATTTAGTTCCATCCATCTTCTCATCAACGCTGACCAGCGTCCCTGTCCCTGCCAAAGAAAATAATCCCCACAACATGATGCTACTATTACCATGTTTCACGGTGCGGATGGTGTGTTTAGGGTGATGTGCAGGGTTAGTTTTCAGCCACACATAGTGTTTTGCTTTTAGGCTAAAAGGTTACATTTTGATCTCATCTGACCAGAGCACCTTCTTCCACATGTTTGCTGTGTGCCCAACATAGCTTCTCACAAACTGCAAAAGGGACTCCTTATTGCTTTCTTTTAAAAATGTATTTCTTCTTGCCACTCTTTCATAAAGGCCAGATTTGTGGAGTGCACGACTAATAGTTGTCCTGTGGACAGATTCTTCCACCTGAGCTGTGGCTCTCTGCAGCTCCTCTAGAGTTACCATGGGCCTCTTAGATGCTTCTCTAATTAATGCTGTCTTTGTCCGACCTCTCAGTTTAGGTGAATGGCCATGTCTTGGTAGGTTTGCAATTGTACCATACTATTTCCATTTTCGGATGATGGATTGAACAATGCTCCGTGAGATATTGAAAGTTTGGGATATTTTTTTAATAACCTAACCCTGCTTTAATGTTCTCCACAACTTTATCCCTGACCTGTCTGTTGTGTTCCTTGGTCTTCATGAGGATGTTTGTTTACTAAGATTCTCTAACAACCTGAGAGCTGTAGTTATACTGAGATTAATTACACCCAGGTAGACTCTATTTACTAATTAGGTGATTCCTGAGGGCAATTGGTTCCACTAGATTTTACTACACTTCCACTTCACAATTATGTGCCACTTTGTATTGGTTTATCACATAAAATCCCAATAAAAAATATTTATGTTTTTGGTTGTAACATGACAAAATGTGGAAACTTTCGAGGGGTATGAATACTTTTTCAAAGCACAGTAAGTACCTTGCTCTCACTCCCCTACTGCTCTATTCAGCTAGGTGAAGTGAGAAAAAACAGTTGGTACTTGTATGGGGCTGATTTTCCTGCTGCCTATATGGGACAGCAGTTGGCCAAGCACCTGCGCTGTCACATGGATTGAGTAAAGGCTATTTCTGTGGCTGCTGGTAACTAAATGGAATTGTAAGTATTAACTGCTGGAGGACTGGGCTGTAAAACACAACTGTTGATTAGCATGAGCTAAGCATTTTTTAGGTTTATTACCAATATTGTCCACTATATAGTTTTAGTTTCAATATGTAACATAATAAAAGTTACACTCTAAATATTACAATATTTGTAACTATTTCATGAGGTGAATATGCTAGCAGTGCTGTATATCTGTTAGAATAGCCAATTTTTTTTTTTTATTATATAGGGTTCCTTTTATATAATGAAAAAGGTATACTCCCAACAGTCTGGCATGTACAGTACATTGCCACCATCCCTGGTAGATCAAAAAAGAGAATACCTCGAAAAATTGGGATTTTATGGGCAATAAAAAAAAGGTCAAAAATATATATATAAAAATAAAAATATAAAAAAGTATTTATACAATTATTATAATTGTATAATTAATTTATATTTTTGACCTTTTTTCATTGCCCATAAAATCCCAATTTTTCGAGGTATTCTCTTCTTTGTCATTTTATATAATGTATTGTAGGCCTGTATTTTGTTTTGGTAATGCAGGGTTTGTGGTTTGTATGGGTATGACCCCAAACTTTCCCCAAAGCTTCTCTCCTCCTCTAGAGCATGTCCCAGCTTAATTTTGTTTTCTTTCACCTTGTTCCTGTACTGAGAAACATCTTTCATTTCTCCTTGTGAAATGATCACCAGGATTTTTGCAGGACCTCTGAGTGCTCAGTTTCCATCGACATATGCAGACCCCCAGAACTACATCTCCCAACAACCCTTTCTTTACACACAGTGGGCCAGATTCACAGAGTGATTACTCCTGTCTATCTCGCGTTAGACTGGAGTACTTTCGAATTACGCGCATTTTTTCACTACTCTGAAACCTCAAACCATGAAATTACGGCTGAGGGCTTCAATCTGACTGGTTTACGTGTTCGTACGCCTTCGGATCTACGCTGCAATAAAATTGCGGCCGCTGGGTGGAGTTCCCGTCGTTTTCCGCGTCGGGGTATGCAAATGAGCTTTTGCCGACTATCCACGAAATTACGAACGTCTATCTCAATCTCTTACGGCATCTTTAGTCATCTTTTTACTGTGTAAAACTATACCAGCTTTTTGCTGGTCTAATATTAGACAGCCCATGTTAAGTATGGCCGTCGTTCCCGCGTCGAATATCAACGTTTTCCGACGTTTTTTTTTATTTTTGACGTAAAACGTCCGGGAATAGGAATGTCCGTAAACGACGCAACTCAAACAACGAATGACGTATCGACGTTATTTCGCGCAATGCACGGCGAGAAAATTCTGAATGGAGCAATGCGCAGTTCGATCGCCGCGGGGACGCGCCTAATTTAAATGCTTCACGCCCCCTAATCGCGTATTTCGATTACGCCGCGAGAAATACACTACGCCGCCGTACCGTAAGGGGCAAAATCTACCAGGATTCGTCGTACAGCCTGGTAAAATACGGCAGCGTAGTGTATCTCTGATACTCTGCGCCAATGTAATTGTATCTGAATCTGGCCCAGTGTGTTTGCAGATTAGTGGAAATCAAGGCAACAGTATTGTTTGGCTTGGAAGAAAATCAATGTATAAATGTAGAGAGGGACAAAGACAGTGGAAGTTGGAGGAATTCTTCAGTCAGGGGTGGAGGTTGGAGGAATTCTCCAGCAGAGAAGGATTCAGACAGGGCTGACGATACAACTTGGAAAATTTAGTACAGCAGAGGCATCTTTGTCAGCCATTACCGCAAAGTGATGGATTTTTGACTGATTCAACAGGTGTTTTTCTATACTTGCAACATCTTTAAAATAATAAAACATGTGCATGTATTGCATTTTTTATTTTACTTAGACATACACCTTAATCACTTGCCGACTGGCTCATGCCAATGAAATACCACCAAAAGAAAGCTCTATTTGTGGGAAAAAAAAGGACGTAAATTTTGTTAGGATACAGTGTTGCATGACCGCGCAATTGTTAGTTAAAGCGACACAGTGCCGTATCGAAAAAAATGTCCTGGTCATTAAGCAGCCAAATCGTCCGGTCTGTATGTGGTTAAAGGGTAAGTTCACCTTTGTACACTTTTTTTTCTAAATTCCAGCTCCCCTATGCACAAATATAGCATTCATGTACGTGGATTAGGACAAGAAAAGTAAGTGACTGTAGATTTAATGGAAAGCTTAGATATTTTTGCAAAAAAAAGTACATGAATGCTATATTGGTGCATAGGGGAGCTGGAATTTAGAAAAAAAAGTGTACAAAAGTGTACAAAGGTGAACTTTAAGGATTTAAATAAATAGACATTATCATCCAAAAAGAAGATCAATGCACCCGAAATGCACCATACCGCACTTTTCAACACAATAACCAACAGATCCTATGTATCGATTTTCTGCTGTCAAGGCATTCATTTGGATTTCAAAATGCATCAAAATACGTAACAACAAATTCAGTGCGAACAACAACCTACTAATTACAACTGCACATAAATAAAGCATAAGTACAATAAATTGGGGCTAAAGATGTCTGCAGTTCCCTAGGTGAAGGATCTCAAAGAAGTAAGTTGATATGTTATAAAATATTTCTATACAATAAAGAAAATATTAAGAAACAACCTTTATTAAAAAACTGAATATTTTTTTTAGAAAAGCTTAAAATTACAATTAGGAATGGTTTACAGTATATGGAATTTATAATTTGTTTTAAATTCTGAACGTGATTTACTTGGTCAGTCAAAATACACCCTAGTATACACATACTGCAATGCTGTGTAGAATCAATAAAGTCTTTGCACAGTATATGTATGGCAGTCTGAGCAGTCCTTTCTAGTCCTCTTGAAAAGTATTCCACAAAAGGTGATATGGATGGAAGCTCTATTATTTAGTCTTGTAGAAACAATTACTGTCCATCAAGAATCTGCACATTTCTGAAAATAGGAAAGGGGAAATATTAATAGTTCTGTCATATTTTATAGAAAAACAATATGTAAGTATGCAAGACTTATTATTAACAAGAACATTGGTGGGTGTAGTTACTAAACAGTGCTCTGTATTCAGTTATTCTAATAAAGTATGAATTTAAAGGGAATGTATAGTCTCTCAATTATATTTTAAAGATACGTGTAAAATGTTAAGCATTATGAAAATAATCCTTTTAATACGTAGTTTTTTTATGTACTGTATGTTTTGTATATTTTGTATATACTGTAAATGTATGTAGTCCCCCTGCCCCCCCGAGTGACTCTTTAAATTTAAAAATGCTAGGTTTTAATCAGCCTAAAATGAATTGATCATTTTGTATTCACCTGATCTCCTCTAAACTGATTTTGTTTGCTTTTTTTTTTTTTTTTTGCTGCTGGGGTGTGTCCCTGGCAATAGTGCAGAAAGGTACAATAATTCTGGGTTATGAATACTTATGTCTCCTGGCCAACCACTAGAAGATTTTTTACCAGTGGTGTGGGCTGGGAGAGGATATAAATATCTGGATGTGACTATGTAAAGCTTCTAGACATGTGCACAGAAATTTTTTTAGTTTTTTTTGTTCCGTTTCGTATGGTCCCGTCTGTTCGTTTCCGTTCGTTTTTCGTAAGACGCCCGTTTTCCCGTTCGTTCCCGTTCGTTTGTCGTACGACGTGATTTTTTCGTATTCCGATCGTTTCGTATTTCTGTTACCGTTTTAATTTCGTACATGCGGGATGATTCGTTATTCTGTTTAATTCATGTTCGTTTCTTGTTAGACAATAATTATCGTGAATTTTCGTCAATTTGCATTCTGTGTATCTTGAATGCTTTTCTTTTGTTAGTGTCAGTTGTATGTTCATTGTTCAATGACATCTATAACAAAAGAATTTCATTATGTATATTGAATGAATTCCTTTTTCTGTTTTCTGTGTATTCAAAATACTGAAGGCAAATTTTTTGTTATAGGTGTCATATCAACATAATAACCTGCTTACTATTATTAAGCCCCATACACTTGGTCAGACTATTTTAACAACAAACATAAAAACGATCGTTTTCCGATCGTTCTCAGAAAATTAGTTATTTTTTAAACTGCATCAGAAAACCATTTTTGGGTTCAGAAGTCTGGCCAACTGATCTCCCTTCAGATGAAAATCCACAGAAAAGTTTATTAGGCTTTACTGTACAAGTGTACTCACTATTCTGCACACAAGAGAAGCTGCTTTCAGTCACTGAGGCTGGCCATACATGTTAAATTTTCTTGTACAATTTTCTTTTAGATTTACCAAAAACCATATATGAGGTCAAACTAAACAACACTTTCAATTGTATGCAATCAGGCAGGCCCTTGCACTACATAGTTGAAGGTAAATCTAAAGAAAATTGCACAGAAAATTGTATCATGTATGGCCAGCCTAACTCTCTGGCCATTAAAAAAACATAAACAAAAGATTTGCATTTGAACACGTTTCTTTTGTTATTTTCGTATGTTGATATGACACCTATAACAAAAAATGTGCCTTCAGTATTTTGAATACACAGAAAACAGAAAAAGGAATTCATTCAATATACATAATGAAATTATTTTGTTATAGATGTCATTGAACAATGAACATACAACTGAAAACGAACACAAAACGGATTCAAACAAAATACACAATGCAAACCTCTTGATACAGATTTCATTTTCGGTATTTTGCCATTTTCATTTTGTCGTTTTTTCCCGTCGGATCGTTCGTTCGTATTTGCGGTCGTTCGTTATGCGGCTCATCCGTTATCCCGTCGTTTTCGTATTTTGGTGCTTTACCGTTTTCGTATGTACACATTATCACGTGGGTACGAAAATGAACATTTCCGTACGAAAATAACATTCGTACGAACGGAATGCACATATCTAAAAGCTTCCTTCCATTGTGCTTACTCATGCCTGGGGGGTGAGTGGGCTAGAAGTCTCATCATTTTTAGGCCTGTTGAATAGTAACCTTGCTATAGGTGTAGTCCATTTACATACCTCACAAAGCCTGACTGGAAAAGTCCCAGGATGGTACTAAGTGAGGCCTAATCATTACTGCTCACCTCCACCATCATGGGAGTGAGCATTTTCTCTAATTTAATCCCCCTCACATGCTCTTTCTCTAATTTGATACAGTAGCTCTGACTTCAGCATTTGAAAGGCAATGTGATGGAGGAGGTGAGAAGTACTGTAACTATATGGCTTCACCTAACAATATTCTTGCATCGTCCTGGGAGTATTCTGGTCAGGCTTCAGAAGGTACGTAAATAACCTACACCCATAACAAGGGCATTATTCAACTCTAGTCCTAAGCAGCCCCTGATTCCATCACATTTTTTTTTTTTTTTGCTTTTCATAACTTTAATTTCTTTACTTCTGAATTAATTTGTGAGCAAATGTCTGTGCATTTAAAAGTACACATAGCAGATGCTTGAGAAACTTCCTGCTGTGTGTGATTAATTATAATGCAGTATACACTGAGTAGTGCAGGCAATTGATGCTGCCAATGTAACACTGGTGAGGTAAGAAGAGAGAGATAGTGGGAACGGGCCTCAGTAAGTGGGAGCAGACAAGTTGGTAATTGTTCACATTAAGAGTTTTCTACAAGGTTATAAATCCGTAGGATCTAGAGAGACAATCTTGGAAAAGAATTGATTTTCCATTTGTCATCCTTAGAACAGGAGAGAGACTCACAGCTGACTGTCTGAACTGTAGTCCTGTGGAAAGGAGAATCCGTATTGCGAGCTGTTGCTTAAATTAAAAAAATGTGCAGTATTATTCATAATTTCATATCTGTTAAAAAGGTAATTCTGCCTAAACATTAATTTTCAGTCATAAATGGGTTGAGGGAGTAGCTGAGTTACCCTCTAGATTTTTAAATCTCCGGGGGTTTCTAATAAATATCTGTGTTTTTATACCAAAGAACAATAGTCGCAAAATGTTTCTTTTAAAATTACCAGTTTTGCCAAAATTCTCAAATGATAGTGGTGTCACATTCCTGGAATGGATTCTACAACATGTAGAGCAAACAAGGAATTTGGAAGTCCAAGTTGACATGTTTAGTATATGTAGGCATCCATGTTGGCTTCCATCTGTGATTGCAAGCCGTGACCTGGAACAGGCAGTTCAGGAAAGTTATATTAAAACCAAACTCCTCATCTGCATACCTGTTCTGATTTAATGACTTAGAAAAGCTATTGGAACGTATTTACAACTTGGTAACTATGTCACAGATCAGCTGCAGAGCTGTAGGTCGGCTGACACTTGTTGTTCCACGAGCTTGTGTCCATCTCTGGCTGCACTCAGCAGCTATGGGTGTCGCCGGCTTCACCTGTTGCTTAATATATCCTTCCTTCCTGCGACTTCCTTTCCAGGTCCCTATGTGCCTCGCTATTTATATTCCTCTCAGACCATTTTCCGGTTGCTTGAGCAACACTTGTTTCTGAGCACCCTTCCTGTAACCTGCTTACCTGACTTCCCGTGAACTGATCTCTTGTGTACCGACTCGGCTAGTTCTCCTGATTACGTTGTCTGCTGCTCACCCCGACCTTGGCTCATGCTCCAGCTCTCCTTTATTTCATCCATCCACCCATGTCTGACTGTGTCTTCTGGTACTCTGCTCGCGAGCAGGGTGAACCTGGGGGTCGTGACCTGGGGTCATCACGCAGCTAAGCCCAAACCCTCGTGAGGGGGTCCCTTGCAGAATACCGGCTGGCCCTTAGATCCCACGCCCTGAGGGATCCCGTGTCACCTGCTCGCCTGTGGGCTCACATCAGTACCATTGTGACAAACTAGTAATTGCAGAAGAGGAGGTCATGGTAGGGTAGGCAGAAACGCAAACTGCTGTCCTCCAAATTCTGAAATACAGTATCTGTTTTGTGCAGGGGTGGCTTTTTTTGGTAGTAGAGTTAGGTTCACCATACATGTTACAATGTGACTATGCAATCTCTGTACAACTACTTTTAGATCTACCCAAGCTATGTAATATGGGGACCTACCTAAACTATCCAATCAATTTTTATCCAACCCTTGAACTACATGTTCAGTAATATTTATAATGGGCATTAAACCTCAACAACCACTGTATTTTAAAAATGATTAATGTTTCCTGAAACAAAGCACATGCTTGAAATCATACTAAAGCCCCATACACACTATTAGATTTTCTGCAGATTTTCGTCTTCGGATTTACCAAAACCATGTAGTGCAAGAGCCTGCCTGATTGCATATAAATTGAAACTCTTATGCCTCGTACACACGATTGGTTTTCCTGACAGAAAAAGTGCGATGTGAGCAGGATCTCAATTTTCGTGACAGGAAAAAATCCTATTGCGAATTGAGTTTGTCTGTATGCAATTACGACGCGCAAAAAAAAAAAAAACTCTTGCTCAGAATCAAGCAGAAGAGCCAAACTGCCTATTGAAGTTCACAAATCTCTGCTCGCTGTACGTCTTGTACGTCACCGCGTTCTTGACGTTCAGAATTTCAGCCAAGATTTAAGTGACTGTGTGTATGCAAGACAAATTTCAGCCGTTTTCCTGCTGAAAAAAATAACTTGTTTTTTCTGTCGGAAAAAAATGATAGTGTGACTTCATATTATATCGTTTTGGTAAATCTGGATACAAAAATCTGCAGAAAATCTAATAGTGTGTATGGGGCTTAAAAAATCAGTTTGGCCTTTGAACCGTTTTGTTGCCGTCACTGACATAAACTCAGGAAACAATATGTAACATATATTGATGTATGAACATAAACACAAAAAACTGATTTGTGAAATCGTTTTAACATCACCAAGCCTGATGTGGACTTTTCATCCATATCCTTACAAAACAAGAATTAGTAGGTAGACAGATGTATTTTCAGCCTGACAGGCCTAGTGGCTTTGAGAGTATGAAATGTACAAGACAAGCCTCACACCAATTAGCTGACTGTTCTGGATTGTCAATCACTGACCAGCCACAGAACAAAAAAAATGAAAAAATCTGTCTCCTTATCCCAATGGGACAGAGAAGACTTTCCACAGATTGCCCCCTTCCCTCCTCCCTCCCTGCTATAATACAAGGAAACCTTGAGATACCTCTCTGTCTGATGCAGAAAATGCTGAGCTTGGCTTATGTTTGCCCTTCCCTTGCCTGACCTACTGCAAATAGCACTTTAGAGAAATCGTAAAATGTAAATTTATTGAATAGTTCTTTCGAGGGATAAAATGTATAATGAAATCAGCTGTATAAATTATAAAATAAGTGTTATCTTACTGAAGTTAGTTTCCATATTTAACCCTTTATCCCTTCTAGAGATATACATTAAGCATTGTACTGGTATAAACTAACTCCTTACCTTTAACTTACAAGAATGATTTTCATTTGAATCCTATGATCAAGCAATAGCTACTAGCACAGCATAGCCTTATGCCAGAAGCTATATAAATGTTTATAAGGAAGATAGACCTAATAAGGGTTCATTTAATGCACTTTGAAAGGAAATAGTCGCCATAGCTTAGTGAATGTGTTAAGATTTCACTCTGAGAAGAATACCCAATTGTGTGAAAAAATAATAATATAGTAATGAAACAAAACAAAAAATGTTTTCCTTTGTCATGATTGAATGATAGAAGTCACCTCATTCACTAAACTCTGGGAAAATTACCATGCAAAGTACAACTTCCCTTGCAAAATGAACAGTCTATTTGCCTTTAGTAAATCAACCCCAATGTGCTTGAACCATAACTCACAGTTGATGGAGCTGATCAATATTAGGAAGATTAATAATTGTTTTCTGTGTGTTCCTCACCACTGTGATTTACACTGTATTACTACCAAATGTATGTTAGTTATGACATTGGGGGGTGATCCATAAGACCCTCATATTCCTTCAGTAAACAGCTTTCCTGCTGTCTGCAGCAGCCAATCAACAGACCTTTATTACTAAGCTTCTATTTAGTGTCATTGTAACACTAATTCGTAAGGAAGAGAGGGTCAATAGGATCTGGTGAGTAAGGACCCAGATCCCATATTTTTGCCTACTTTTTTGGAAGTCATGCACAACAATATGTGTGAATAATAAGGGTGTGTGTGCGGTCAGGATTCCTGTTTCACCTGTTGGAATAGTTTGAATGGGAACAAAGACTGACCCCCATCCTATATTGTTTGTCACTATCACTTTTTATACTAGATCCCATCAGTGTTGGTTATAATCCCCACACAGAGTTTGTTTGATGCATGGACTGGAACATTTCTTGTTGTATTGTTATATTAGTCACAGAATTATATATATATATATATATATATTGTAAGCTGGGGATAGGTAGCGGGTACAAAAGCTCCCTGGGATGAGCCAGCACAGATACCAAAGTCCATCGGATCAGTGAACAACAGTGGGATGTTTATTGGTGCTATACAAAGTCTATTTACAGGTGCTGTACAGTGTGCAGAAAACAAAACAAAAATAGTCAAACAAACACCTAGCCGTGTCTCGGCTCTAACTACACGTTAAGCAGGTCCTAACTACTAAGCTAAACAAGCCTACCGCTTGTTAGCTCAAACACACACTTCTCACCAGTTTTCCAGCAGCCTCCTTGCTCTTACAGATTCACACTGTTTCCCAGGACAGAGCCATGGCTGTTAGCTCAGGTGAGCTTAAATTGGCCTGGGGGGAGAGGGCCAACACCTGACCTGGATCAGGGATCAGAGATCCCTGAACGTGTAAGAGAGGAGCCTGGGAGAGGTATAAACCCCGAACTGGACTTTCCCAGGCTCTCTCTGGGATGCTCTGCTACACACCCTCCCCTCTTGTTTCAACCCCAGGGTTGGAACACCTGTAGCCCAACAGGAGTGAACACGGGACAGGGCATCTACATTTCCCATCTCAACACCTGGCCTGTGTTTTACCGAAAAGGAATAATCCTGTAGAGCCAAAAACCACCGGTTTCACCCGCCTATTAGTCTCCTTCTTTTGGGCCATCCATTTCAGGGGAGCATGGTCAGTTATTAGCTCAAACTGGCGCCCTAACAGGTAGTACCTGAGTGCGTCCACGGCCCACTTTATGGCTAAACATTCCTTTTCAATGACTGCATATTTTTTCTCATGATCATTGAGTTTTCTGCTTAGGTAGACCACAGGGTGTTCTTCCCCATTGTATACCTGTGATAGTACTGCCCCGATACCTACATCAGAGGCATCTGTCTGAACCAAAAAATCTTTGGAGAAATCGGGGGAGTATAGCACTGGCTGTGCACAAAGAGCCTTCTTCAGGACTTGGAAAGATTCTTCTGCTACTGGGGACCATTTTATCATTACGGAGTCTTTCCCTTTCGTCAGGTCTGTCAGTGGGGCAGCTATAGTGGCAAAATTTGGAATAAACCTTCTATAATATCCCGCAATGCCAAGAAAGGCCCTGACCTGCTTCTTGTTTGCAGGACGTGGCCACTCCTGGATGGCTTCTACTTTATTCACTTGGGGTTTAATAACTCCACGGCCAATAGTGTAGCCCAATTACTTGGCTTCCTCCAAACCAATGGCACATTTTTAGGATTTGCCGTAAAACCTTCCTTGAAGAGGGAATCAAGGACAGCTTGGACACGGGGCAAGTGAGACTCCCAGTCAGTGCTATGCACCACTATGTCATCTAAATAAGCTGCAGCATACTGCTGGTGCGGTCTTAGGGTCCTGTCCATGGCCCTCTGAAAGGTTGCAGGGCATTTGCAACCCAAAAGGCATTTTCTTATACTGGAATGATCCCTCCGGGGTCACAAACGCAGTCTTTTCTTTGGCACTATTAGTCAGGGTATTTGCCAATATCCTTGGTCAAGTCCAAAGTGGTCAGATAACGGGCCTTGCCCAGTCGGTCTATAAGTTCATCTACCCTGGGCATTGGGTACGTGTCAAACTTTGTCACTGCATTAAGCTTCCTGAAGTCATTACAGAACCTCCAGGTGCCATCCGGTTTTGGGACTAACACGATGGGGCTCGACCAATCACTATTGGATTCCTCAATGACATCTAGCTCCAACATTCTTTTAACTTCAGCACTGATGTCCTTTCTCCTCGCTTCAGGAATTCGGTACGGTTTGAGCTTGACACGGACCCCAGGTTCAGTAACAATATCATGCTGAACCGCTGAAGTCGTGCCAGGCAACTCTGAAAATTTCTCTCTATTCCTTATCAGGAACTCTCTAGCTTCCTGTTTTTGGGAAAATGACAGGGTGTCTGGAATCGTGACCTCAGGGATCAGAGGGGATTCAGTACCCTTAGGCGTTACCGGTAGGGACCTTGCAGTTAACGCCAGTCTATCCTTCCAGGGCTTTAACAGGTTTACGTGGTAAATCTGTTCCGGCTTCCTTTTACCTGGTTGATACACCTTGTAATTGACTTCCCCAACTCTTTCAATTACTTCAAAGGGGCCCTGCCACTTAGCCAGGAACTTGCTCTCAACAGTGGGAACTAATACGAGGACCCTGTCACCCGGTGAGAAAACACGGAGTTGGGCCCCCCGGTTGTATATTCTCTGTTGGGCTGCTTGTGCCTGTAGTAAATGTTCTTTCACCACTGTATTACTGCTGCAATTCTGTCCTGCATTTGAGCGATATGCTCAATTATGCTTTTGTGAGGTGTCTGTTCCCCCTCCCAAGTTTCCTTAGCTATGTCCAAGAGTCCCCGAGGGTGTCTCCCGTAAAGCAACTCAAATGGAGAGTACCCTGTAGAGGACTGGGGAACCTCCCTGATAGCAAACATCAGGTACGGTATCAGGAAGTCCCAGTCTTTCCCATCTTTGTCAACAACCTTTTTTAACATGCCCTTTAACGTCTTATTAAAACGTTCCACCAAGCCATCTGTTTGCGGATGATACACAGAGGTTCGCAACTGCGTCACCTTAAATAACTTGCACAGCTCCCTAGTTATCCGTGACATAAATGGGGTACCCTGGTCTGTAAGGATTTCTTTAGGGATGCCAACCCGACTGAACACCATAAACAGCTCTTTGGCAATGTTTTTAGCAGACGCGGCGCGTAAGGGAACGGCCTCAGGATAACGGGTAGCGTAATCCATCATCACAAGGATATGCTGATGACCACGGGCGGATTTGGGGAGCGGACCCACAAGGTCCATGGCAATCCTCTCGAAGGGCACTTCAATAATGGGCAAGGGCACTAAAGGACTTCGGAAGTGGGGCTGGGGGGCTGACATCTGACACACCGGACAGGATTGACAATAATTTTCAATATTTTTCTGTATCCCCGGCCAGTAAAACCTGCGCAACACTCTTTCAGTGGTTTTCTCAACCCCTAAATGGCCTCCTAGCAAGTGCCCATGGGCAAGTTCCAACACCACCCTTCTATAAGGCTTAGGGACCACCAACTGTTCAATAACTTCATCATTCTTTTTACATACACGATACAGTAAATCATCATTGCTGCTGAAATAAGGAAAACAGGGCCTATCCCCTGGTTCAACAGGTACATCGTTAATCACCATTACATTTTCCCAGGCCCTGGCAAGGGTAGGGTCTTTTCTCTGCTCAGTACCAAAATTTTCCTTGTGCACATTGAGGTCAGTAAACTCCAACGTAGGCTCCGAGTCAGCAGACGGCTGTCCGGCTCTACTCGTTGTGGGGACTTCCTCAGGCTCCTCCAGCTCCCCTGCCATAACCGAGAAAGGAAAACTCGGAGAGCCCTGAGATGAGTCCCCTGAACCCACAATATCGGAAGTAGCCAGGAGCTCTGGCTCTGCGACTGAGTTAGGTACTGCCACCGGGTCGGGACGATCCCACAGCTCCCAAAACTTAGGGAAGTCCCTACCAATGATGGCCTCATGCACCAAGTGGGGCACAAGTCCGACTGCATGGGACACCGTACCTAAGCCAGTTTTAAACTGAACTGTGGCTATAGGATACTCCCGGGTATCCCCATGTACACAGATCACAGCAACTTTTTTTTCATGAAAATTCACAGTTTTAACTATCTCAGCTGTAACCAAAGTAACTAGACTTCCAGAGTCCAGTAAGGCCGTAATAGGCTTATCATTAACAGTCATGTGATACATGTGTTTCCCCACATTTGGCACTGCAGCGCATGAAACAGCAGCAAACATAGACTGCCTTCTAATAGACAGATCACACTGCATTGGTTCATCAGTCAAAGACAATTTGCTGCAACATGTCCCAGCTCTTGGCAACGAAAACACCTGATGTTTCCCCAAGTTGGTTTGCTGACAGGCAGTGGTTTCCCTTGCTTGGGACGCCAAACTTCAGTCCTGGCACCAAAGATCCTCCCCCCTATTTCCTTGCCATGCTTACCACCCACTTCCCCTGGAACAGTCTTACCGGTTGCCTGGGGAGACCGTGGCTTTGGGTGGAAAGTCCGTGCGGCTGTTGGGGTGGTGACCAGGTTCTCTGCAGCAAAGTACCTTTCGACTAGTTCCACCAAGTTATCTGCCGACTTGGGGTCCCTTGACTCACCCACCTCTGCAGGGGAATTGGGAGTGACCTCAGGAACTGGTCCATGACCACACGCTCCACTATTTGTGGCGCAGACAGGGACTCCGGCTGTAGCCATTTTCTCACCAGGTGGATTAGGTCGAACATCTGCGATCTTGGGGGCCTCTCAATTTGGAAGAACCAGCTGTGGACCCGTTGGGCTCGAACGGCCAAGGTGACACCGAGTCGCGCCAGAATTTCCTGCTTGACCTTTTCATAGTCTCCCGCTTCTGCCGACTCCAGATCATAGTAGGCCTTCTGCGATTCACCAGAAAGTAAGGGGGCGATCAGTCCTGCCCACTTGGTTTAGGCCAATCTTCCCTCTCAGCGGTCCGTTCAATGTTAGCAGGAAGGCCTCTGGATCATCATCCGTAGTCATTTTGACAGAAAGCGAGCCACATGGATGGCTGAAGGCTTGTCTCTAATATCCTTGATTTCCGCAGGTGCCCACTGTGCTAGCGTTTCTGCAACTTTAGTCAGGGTTTTCCTATCCGCTTCTGCAGCAGTGGCAAGCTGTTCAAACAGCCTCTGCGATTGCTCCTGTACAGCACTAATCTGCCTCTGCGATTGCTCCTGTGCGATAGCGTTGGCTTGCTGCAGCGCAACATTAGTTTGCTGTTGTGCAGCGTTTGCTTGCTGTTGTGCAGCATTGAATAGCACCATTTGTTTGAGGATTTCCTCCATGTTGTCACTTTAGGTACTGGCTTTTTAAATAGTAACTTACTATTGCTGATCGCAGCCTCCACCATATGTAAGCTGGGGATAGGTAGCGGGTACAAAAGCTCCCTGGGATGAGCCAGCACAGATACCAAAGTCCATCGGATCAGTGAACAACAGTGGGATGTTTATTGGTGCTATACAAAGTCTATTTACAGGTGCTGTACAGTGTGCAGAAAACAAAACAAAAATAGTCAAACAAACACCTAGCCGTGTCTCGGCTCTAACTACACGTTAAGCAGGTCCTAACTACTAAGCTAAACAAGCCTACCGCTTGTTAGCTCAAACACACACTTCTCACCAGTTTTCCAGCAGCCTCCTTGCTCTTACAGATTCACACTGTTTCCCAGGACAGAGCCATGGCTGTTAGCTCAGGTGAGCTTAAATTGGCCTGGGGGGAGAGGGCCAACACCTGACCTGGATCAGGGATCAGAGATCCCTGAACGTGTAAGAGAGGAGCCTGGGAGAGGTATAAACCCCGAACTGGACTTTCCCAGGCTCTCTCTGGGATGCTCTGCTACAATATATATATATATATATATATATATATGTGTATATATATATATATATATATATATATCATATTTATTTTCCTATTTCATTTTACACTTGACACTTTTTCGATAATATTATAGTTTGTAAAAATATCACGGTATAATAGGATTGATTCCAAATTAGCAAGCGCTGTTTAGTCACATAATTTATTCAGTGTTTTTATCAAGTATTACTTTTTAGTTATAACAACAGCTGCTTTAAAAATAATATACAATCATATAGGTGTGGCGTGGGGGTATATGCTCAACAGCATATATATTTAACCATGTAAACAACTGTCATTTTATGTGCTGTGAAAATGAAGGATTGAGTAGGGTAGTACTAGTGGCTGCTATCAACAGTATTTTTGCCATTGGCATAGATCAGTGATTCAGCAGTTAGCATCTGTAGTTGTGCAGACTGCCTGGTTGCAGTGCTGTGCTCTCACCTTTGTCTTACATACTGTAGACCAGTGTTTCTCAACTCCAGTCCTCAAGGCACCCCAACAGGTCATGTTTTCAAGATTTCCCTCAGATAAAACGGCTGTGGTAATTACTAAGGCAGTGAAACTGATCAAATCGCCTGTGCAAAATAATGAAAAGCCTGAAAACATGGCCTGTTAGGGTGCCCTGAGGACTGGAGTTGAGAAACACTGCTGTATAGGACTAAGCCAAATTGCTAATGGCATACTGCATTTAAGACAACATACTAGCTATCACAGTGTCCCACACCACACTTCAATTCTCTACACACATAATTCTGCTGCATGAATATTTAATGAAGTTAACATTTACAAAGACCCGGTAACCTAGGGTTTACAATATACAAACACACATAGATGTCTCCGGTCATTGTCTTTACAAGAGTAACTGCTACATGCTTGTGATGCCAATCTTTCAGCAGTGTGGTTTAAGAAATAATTTACAGTTTACACCTGCAATGGCTTTATTTTTTATAGCTTCAAAAAGAAATCCCTTCAGGGACAGTAAAATGTTGTTTGCCTTAAGGCTGTACTCTAGGCCAGATATATTTAAACAGCGTGGTGTGCAAATTATTCTTGCAGTTTACAAGTGTAATTATTTGCCTTTCTGTTAATATTCTAAATAATTGTAAGAGATTAGTTTGATGTCAATTATAATATCACGGTGCGTTATTGTTTTAAAAATATTTTTATGTATATTTGTTAGTTGTTAGTTATATTTATGTAGGTATAATGGGGCAGCCATATTTGCTCATTACATATGCACGCAATTATTCCTGCTTTTCTTTGCTACATGTTTCTTCTCTCAATGCACGTCTATGAGTTGGCCAACTCACCAAACGTATTTGCAAACTACAAGGGAAGCCAGATTGAAGTATTATGCAGCTGATTGATAGCAAGCTGCATTTATAACTTTGAAGATGTTTTTAACTACATTAGATGCAGCTGAGATTACCGAGGGTGTTACCAATTTTCCCAATTTTACCATCTATTATGTATGCCCTTCTTGGACCCTCCAAGTCTTGAACATATCTACTTGCTTTATTCTGATTTCTCGCAGTGTACCACTGTATGTTATTCAAGATGTGACCATCATTGTGATGTGCTGTTATGTTGAAATGTAGTAAAATTGGTTTAT
Source organism: Rana kukunoris (assembly GCA_029574335.1). Lineage (NCBI taxonomy): Eukaryota > Metazoa > Chordata > Amphibia > Anura > Ranidae > Rana > Rana kukunoris. The sequence goes on along the minus strand of CM056050.1, from coordinate 290,327,866 downwards.
GGTGCACGATCAACTCAAGCATACAAAGTATAAATAATAAATCATAAATCATAAATTAAAATCAGCATTGATTAATATCACTATGGGTCAATATAGTAAAAAGTTCATATGGTGTCCAGAATGTCCTGGTTAGCAAAAATATATATGTAGTGGCTTGGAGGGGGACTTAGCGGCAGCACCTGAAGCAGAAGCAAACCTCTGAAGGAATCAGGAAAAACAAGACAAGATGCGCCAATCTAAGTGCAGTGAGCCAGTATTTATTACACGATAAATTCAAAACAATAAAATGGCTACTCACAAACAAGGAGTAATAAAGGACTTAATGTAACTGTAGGTCAGGAGTCACAATGGTTGTTCTCCGTAGGAGTCCTAGTCCAGGGCTCCTGGTATCCGCATTCGTGTGCCATCTGCGGCTTGCAGCCCTGGACTAGGACTCCTACGGAGAACAACAATTGTGACTCCTGACCTACAGTTACATTAAGGCCTTTATTACTCCTTGTTTGTGAGTAGCCATTTTATTGTTTCGAATTTATCGTGTAATAAATACTGGCTCACTGCACTTAAATTGGCGCATCTTGTCTTGTTTTTCCTGTTATGTTGAAATGACTATTGATAAAACCTTTTGTAAAAGAAATGTAATGCAGCCATGCTCTGTGCCCGTAGTGTGGAATTGTTTCAAAACCAAACAACTGCCTTATCTAATCACAAGGAGACCTATTTCATGTCACACTGCATCCTCACTCCTCCACCAGAACTACCAGAGGCAGCACTGCTAACAGAACCTTCCAATGCTTCAGTTTGTGAGTCATTTGTTACTGTCATAAAAAACAGCATTTTGTCAATGACAGGGAGTTTTTCTGTTCTCCCTGTACTGCCACACAGCTTCTCAAGCACACAGTCGCCCTCATGTCTCATGGTTCTCTTTACACACAACCAGGGCCGGACTTAACTTTGGGCTTGACATTGGGGCCCATGGGCCCCACCCAATAGGGGGCCCCACTCAATAGGGGTCCGGAGGTCCCCAGGGCCCCGGACAGCAACCCCTACTTTTTTTATTTTTTATAAAAAAATATGTTTTTTATAAATAAATAAAAACATTTTTTTTTATAAAAAAATAATTAATTGTGTGTGTGTGTGTATATATATATATATATATATATATATATATATATATATATATATATATATATATAATTATTATTATTATTAAAGGGCCCAGAGGTCTCCAGGGCCCCCGGATGGCAACCCCCCTTTTTTTTATAAAAAATGTAAAAAAAAATTATATATATATATATATATATATATATAAATTCCTGATGGCGGCCCTGCGCATACCTCCCAACACGCACGGATTCTGCGGGACTTTCCCGCACAGACCACTTCTTCCCGCGAAAGGGTTAATTTTCCCACACTGCAATAGGAGGCAGCACGGAAGCAGGAGGAACCGGAGCGGTGTTTGGAGGACTGTGGCTGCTGACAGCCGGGCTAATGACAGTCTGTGGCCCTGGCCCAGGCACAGGCACTCCCCCCCCCCGCTCAACAACTACAAAACCTCCCCCAGGAGGAACCGGTGTGGGGATGTCTGCTGAAGGGAAGAGAGCCGACACATTCCGTGCACAGATGAGAGTCACCCCCCGCTCAACAACTTCTCAACAATTATGATTCCCCCCTCGCTCCAGGGGGCCCCTTCAACACTCAAGCCCAGGGGCCCCCACCACCCTAAGTCCTGCCCTGCACACAGCCATATACTGTCACCTCTCTACGCGGGTACTCCTCCATATATTCTCCTTTTGCCCAGGTTTACTGTCAGCTGTGGAAGTGGCTAAATATGCAGACAAACAAATTGCTGCTTCCTTCCCTTCTCCACCCTGTGAGCCACTGGTGGGGAAGGGTGCAAGCTCCAGTGAAAGCCTGAAGATCATATTTCTCAGAGCTGTATGCCTTATACTGCTGAAGGGGCTGCCAGCCAGGGTTACAGGTTCACATTGATGGTTGCTTTTTCCAAAGGCCATGCTTTCCATTCAAACATTTGCAGCTGTATTCAAATGAAAAAGAACAGCATGTAAAAGGAAAAAGTTGCATCTTATCTGCTTTGTCTGCAGTTTGAACACACACCAACAGCATATAATCTGTCCAAAGGAACACAGGGCAATGTAAGCTTCTGAATGTGTACTACTGCTTAAATTGTGGGGATGAGGCCCTTGTCCCCATCAACATGGAGGCATGGTGCTTTGAGGGGTCACAGACCCCCAAAGCATCCTCCCAATGTTGAGGGCATGTGGCCTGGTACGGTTCAGGAGGGGGCGCTCTCTCGCCCCCCCCCTCTTTTCCTGCAGCCTGCCAGGTTGCGTGCTTGGATAAAGGGTCTGGTATGGATTTTTGGGGGGGAACTCCATGCCATTTTTATTTTTATTTGGGGTGGAGTGCCCCTTAAAATCCAAACCTTGTTTATGAATGACTTTTCTCTGTATTGCTGGGAGGCAACAATTCATTATAGCCGTGAGCGGTTTTAAATGACTTTTTTTCCTTCAGAAATTACACTTTGTGTAGGGACAGTTCTAAGCACGGGAAACAAGCGCTGCTTTTACACACCCCCTAGGTTCGAAATTTAAACGAATATTTCACTTTTATTGTTTCACTTTAAGCATTATTAAAATCACTGCTCCCAAAAAAAATCCTGTTTAAATCTTTTTTTTGCATTGATACATATCCCGTGGGGCAGGACCCAGGTCCCCAAACACTTTTTATGACAATAACTTGAATATAAGCCTTTAAAATTAGCACTTTAGATTTCTCCTATAGACTTTTACAGGGTGTTCCGCGGCTTTTAGAATTTGCCGCAAACACCCCAAATTGTTCGCTGTTCAGCAAACGGGCGAACAGGCAATGTTCGAGTTGAACATGAGTTTGACTGGAACTTAAAGCTCATCCCTAATCAGGGGGTGAATATCAGTTGGACAGGATAAACCCTTTACGCAGGCAATGTCTCTTAGCCCTGAATGGGTGAGAAAAAAAGTCTCTTTAAGAATTTATATTCAAAATCAATGCATGCAAGTGTGAACAGGCTTAAATTTAATCCTTGAAAAACACACATAAGCCTAATTAAGTGCATGTACAGAATCTTCAGAAAACAAGGTAAACATTCTAATAGTTGACATATTGACAATAATTGTAATGGATGATTCATGCACTTTTTATGACAATAACTTGAATATAAGCCTTTAAAATTAGCACTTTAGATTTCTCCTATAGACTTTTACAGGGTGTTCCGCGGCTTTTAGAATTTGCCGCAAACACCCCAAATTGTTCGCTGTTCAGCAAACGGGCGAACAGGCAATGTTCGAGTTGAACATGAGTTTGACTGGAACTTAAAGCTCATCCCTAATCAGGAGGTGAATATCAGTTGGACAGGATAAACCCTTTACGCAGGCAATGTCTCTTAGCCCTGAATGGGTGAGAAAAAAAGTCTCTTTAAGAATTTATATTCAAAATCAATGCATGCAAGTGTGAACAGGCTTAAATTTAATCCTTGAAAAACACACATAAGCCTAATTTAGTGCATGTACAGAATCTTCAGAAAACAAGGTAAACATTCTAATAGTTGACATATTGACAATAATTGTAATGGATGATTCATGCATTACTGGTTAACTGCTATTCCTTGCTGTGCTGTTAGTACTGTCAAAAGACAGATTCTAATGCATTTGCAACGTCCAAGTACTTAAACTATAGGAGTTCTTGCTTAAGGCAATTAGATGATATGATCACTTGCTATGTATTAGACACGTTTTGCAATGGAGCAATATGCTTCCTAATTTATAGTTTCAGAGATCACCTGGATGTGTTTGGTTTGCACAAACCTGTATAGTGACAAACCTTAGTCAAGAACAAAAATGAGCCCCAAGTAATCATTTTTGATTGTCCTATGTATTTACAACTTCAAGATGAGTTTCATTATGTTGAGTTACTATGCATGCTAATTCAATGAAAAAATGTATGAAACATTTGTTGTGTGGATGTGCCAATCATCGAAAATCACCATTATGTCTCTAATAGGGATGAGCTTCGTATTCGAGTCAAACTCATGTTCGACACGAACATCATATGTTTGATCGTTCGTCGAATTACAAAAGTTTTGGGCCGTTCGCGACAAATTTGAGTTGCGTTTCACGGCCCATAATTCACTGCAGCATCTGGCTGATGATTGGCCAAGCATGCACTATGACCTGCATGCTTGGCCAATCACAGCTTGCAAAAAATGGAGAGCCATAATTGGCCAAAGCCAGGGTGGCTTTGGCCAATTATGGCTCAGGGGGTTTAGTACACGCCCCACACTATAAAAGGCCGCCTGCAGGTCGGCCTTGTGTAGTGTGTTGCGGTGGTTAATAGAGAGAAGACAGAGAGAGAGAGAGAGAGAGTCATTTTTAGTAGGTAGATAGAGTAGGCAGGCAGGCAGGCTAGTCAGTTAAAGTTACAGTGTGTAGAGGATATATATGCATCCCAGGTGTTGTGTATATTTATACACTGAATAGTTTAGCTAGATCTGCACTTCCTAATTTACTGGCAGGTAGGTGATTGTGCTAGCTGCAGTATTCTCACTTGGTGAACTGCCTGTGTCCTCTGCAGTGTGCACCTAAATCTATGTGGTGTGTACTGCCTGTGTCCTCTGCAGTGTGCACCTAAAGCTATGTGGTGTGTGTACTGTCTGTGTCTGTGCTATTTTTCTCAATGATTTGCATCCATATTGCAGGGACCAGACATTACATTAAAGCCGCAAACAGTTTTAAATGACCTTTTTCTTATAGTAATCTCATTATGTGTAGGGACAGTTCTAAACACGTGCCACTTCACAGGCATACTATAGACACCCAGCAGGTACGATATTTAAAATAATTTTTCTTTTTTTTTTTTCACTTTAAGCATCATTTTCTATTGATATATGTTCCCTGGGGCAAGGCCCGGGTTCTCAAATACGTTTTACAACAATAACTTGCATATTAGGCTATAAAATGAGCACTTTTGAATTCTAGCGTTTGAGTCCCATAGACGTCAATTGGGTTCTAAATTTTCGCGCAAATGGTCGGTCCGTTCAAAGGTTCTGGTGCAAACCGAACGGGGGGGTGTTCGGCTCATCCCTAGTCTCTAATGCATGTAGTAACCTGCTCCACCTAGTGGCCATAAAGGATTTTGTTGCATAAATACCTAAGTCAGGAAAAAAACAGGTTATGGCCACTAGGTGGCGGCTTTTGTTTCAAATGTGCAAATAATTGTTACATCCGTACAGCACACATTTTTTAACTAGACCCTTTAACCACTTAGTAGGCATTTCATCCCCTTCCTGCACAGGCCAATTTTCAACCTTGATGAAGCAGGACTTCACTGATGGGCACTGATTGGCACTGATGTGGCTGAACTAATAATCATGCCTAATAATGTGCCATGTCAGAATTGCCAATTACTGGCTTTCCTTTCCTAAGGAAAGTAATGTCGATAACCGGCAAGTTTGTTTACATGTAATCAGTTGTGATTGGACACAGCTGATCACCTGGTAAAGGGCTGCTGTGATTGTCCCTTTACTGTGATCTGTAATCATCTGTGTTCAAGGGACACATTGTTTACAGAGTGCACCAGATGCACACCCCATGGGGCATGCGGGGGGCAAAGTTCTGCGAAGACGTCCATGAATGCCCTTTCCAGAACTGGACGACTGTGATGTAGCCAACTTTTGGCTATAGCACAGTTGGGAAGTAGTTGGAGCGCAGTGGGGGAGATTTACAAAAACTGGAGCACACAGAATCTGGTGCTGCTGTGCATGGTAGCCAATCAGCTTCTAACTTCATATATGTTAAAATATGGATTGCGGAGAGTCACATGGGCGGGCTCTAGAGGAGCAGACATGCCTGCCTAGAGCTCCGCTACTCGGGGAAGAAAGCCGTGGATAACCCGGTATTTGATCCGGTCAAACCATCCCATAAACGGACCACAAGCTGTAGGAAGGTGAGGGGGACATTTGGGTGAAAGAATGGTGCTAGGAGGTGCCAGAAACAGGACAAAAACGAATCCTCCAAGCAGCCCTCAGCTGAGCAAAGGCACCACTAAGACAGCACTGCTCGCCTCAGAACAGCTCCCCTCAGGGAAACAGAGAAAGCAAACGGCAGCTAAAACTGCCAAAACAACTAATCTTATGGCATCTCTGTCCAATATTACCTCAGATAGTGAGGGAGAGGACTCAAATGTGTCACCACAGTTGGATAAAGGTGACAAGGAAATCCCCTCAGGATTGCTCAAACAATTTGAAAAGATGCTTCACAGAGCACTTAAACAGACATCTGAACAAATCACCTCAAGTCTCACAAGAGAAATAAGGGAGATAGGGAACCGCACAGATGCCCTGGAAACCAAGGTAGATGAAATAGAAATCTTTACTCAGGAATGCATGTCTGATATAGATACCCTCAAGGAAGAAAATTTAACCACTTAAGACCCGGACCAATACGCTGGCAAATGACCCAAGGGGTTTTTGCGATTCGGCACTGCGTCGCTTTAACAGACAATTGCGCGGTCGTGCTACGTGGCTCCCAAACAAAATTTGCGTCCTTTTTTTCCCACAAATAGAGATTTCTTTTGGTGGTATTTGATCACCTCTGCGGTTTTTATTTTTTGCGCTATAAACAAAAATAGAGCGACAATTTAAAAAAAAATGCAATATTTTTTACTTTTTGCTATAATAAATATCCCCCAAAAATATATAAAAAAACATTTTTTTTCCTCAGTTTAGGCCGATACGTATTCTTCTACATATTTTTGGTAAAAAAAATCGCAATAAGCGTTTATCGGTTGGTTTTCGCTAAATTTATAGCGTTTACAAAATAAGGGATAGTTTTATTGCATTTTTATTAATTTTTTTTTTTTTACTACTAATAGCGGCGATCAGCGATTTTTTTCATGACTGCGACAATATGGCGGACACTTCGGACAATTTTGACACATTTTTGGGACAATTGTCATTTTCACAGCAAAAAATGCATTTAAATTGCATTGTTTACTGTGGAAATGACAGTTGCAGTTTGGGAGTTAACCACAGGTGGCGCTGTAGGGAATGTGTGCCCTAATGTGTGTGTTTACAACTGTAGGGGGGTGTGGCTGTAGGTGTGACGTCATCGATCGCGTCCCCCTATTACAGGGATGACGCGATCGATGCTCCGGCCACAGAGAAGCACCGGGAAGCCGTGTGTACACACGGCTCTCCCCGTTCTTCCGCTCCAGGGACGGATCGCCGCACTGCAGCGGCGATCGGGTCCGCGAATCCCGCGGTCCCGGTCCTGGAGCTTCGGACCGGGTCGCGGGGGCGCGCCCGCGGGTGCGCGCCCGCGACCCACGGCTGGGTACTAAAACCAACGTATATATACGTTGATGTGCCCAGCCGTGCCATTCTGCCGACGTAAATGTGAAGTAGGCGGTCCTTAAGTGGTTAACCCTGCAAAATCGACTGGAGGATTTTGAGAATCGGGCAAAAAGGTCAAACCTGAGATTTAGGGGCATACCAGAGTCTGTAGTAGACCTTCAATCCACCATTCTTGCCCTATGCCAAGAACTGCTCCCAGGCATCCCTGTAGAGCACCTAGAAATGGACAGGATTCATAGGGCTCTCACCCCTAAAAAGGCTGACGGTCCCCCCAGGGACATAATAACCAAATTTCATTACTATAGGTCCAAAGAGCAAATACTACAGGCAGCAAGAGAAAAAAACATCTTGACTTTTCAAAACTACAACTACCAAATTTTTGCGGACATCTCACAACAGACAATTAACAAGAGAAGAGCCATGAAGCCCCTCCTGATTGAGTTACAGCAACGCAACATTAAATACCAATGGGGTTTCCCTTTTTCCCTCCGTTTTACACTGCAAGGGACAAAGATAGTCTGCAGGTCACCTGACCAGTTACACCAAGCCCTTGTGGACTTCAAATTAATTGAGCAACCCTCTGCCACATCATCCACACGCAGAAGATCGTCATCATCCTCAGCCAACAACCATGCTACGCAGCAGGACCAAAATGAAGACTTCCATCAGTCAAGCAAACGAGGCAGATTCGTGTCACATCCTCCTGAACGAGAAGACTCAATGGACTGATCATCTTACATTATTAACCATTTTTCCCTTTCTCTCTAGGTTGGAACTCTGGTCACTTGCATCTGAGCTGCTTGTACCACCCTTAGGGTGACCCCCCTCTTCTGGTAACGACCCCAAATCCATTCACTAGGTAATAATATTGTAACCACCACCCTACCCTTTTATCACACATTCCCCATAGTAGCCTACCCAACTATACCCTTCCCTCCTTTTCTGGAACCACATAAATGGCTCTGTACTCTGAAACTTTGGTAAAATCCAGAGAAAGCAAGAATAGTTTATCACGCCAATCCCTCCTAACCGGCACAAATTCATGACCACCTTCCTTTAATTGTTAAATCTACTCTCTTTAAGCGAACGGTTGCCTACTGCACCCCCTCTCCCTCAAGTCATTCTGGCTATCGCAATAGATGACAGCAATATGGATTTAATCCTATTGTTCTAATCTATCCCTAATAATCCAGACTCCACTCTACTCCCACTCCCAACCTAACCTCCCGGTATATCTCCTGGGTGATCCCGCCTGTCCCAAGACCCCTATACCCCATTAGGCAGTACCATTTACCTCAGGTACGATAGGGTTCCCTCTCCCTTGCTCAGCTAATATTGTAATATTCTACATAGCCAAGCGCATCCTCTCATCTCTTACAATTGCTCTTCTCTCCCCTTTTTGTACACTACGGAACGTGGCACTCTGACCCTTGGAAAAAACATGTGCCCCATTTGGTCTAACTCAGACCCCCAACTTAATATGTGGGGATCTGACGGAGACCCCCTTTTCCCTGGTGGGGATCCTTTTCCCCAACCACGGACTTATGCTAAATATGTTTGTTACAATTTGTTAACTGTTGTTGCACTAACCTTTGTTGTCTTTTATTTTTCCCCTGAAACCTCCTTTCCTGCCCTTCTCCCCATCCAGTCTGCACGGAGTGGTCCGGGTAATTGCTACACGCGGAAGCACGGTAAGATTGAGTTGTCGGTTTGGCTACCATGGCACCATTGAACTTATTGTCACTCAATGTTCAAGGCTTAAACATACCACAGAAGCGATCAAAAGCTTTCAGGCTTTTCCAGTCAAAAAAGGCCCACATAGTCTGCCTTCAGGAAACTCATTTCACCCCAAGCACAACCCCTAAGTACTTTCACACAGCTTATCCACAAGTTTACAATGCATCCGCCACAGTAAAGAAAAGAGGCACCCTTATAGCCTTCCACCGCTCGACTCCTTTCACATTGAACACAGAAATCAGAGACCCAGAGGGGAGATACCTGATCTTAACAGGCTATATTTTAGACACGGCAATTACGATTGTCTCATACTATGCCCCTAACCTCAATCCTATGCCATTCATGTCTCACCTTCTTCAAACCATAAATGCTCATAAACTTGGCTCCCTTCTGATTTGCGGAGACTCAAACCAGGTTCTTCTCCCTTTCTTAGACAAGTCCCCCTATATTCAACACAAACACCATCCTAAATGGAATCTTCCCAATCTCCTCTCAAAATACAACCTGGTGGACTCATGGAGGGAGATGAACCCAACAAAACGCAACTTCACCTATTTTTCAAATCCGCACCAATCATTTAGTAGAATAGATCACATATTCCTAACGACCGGAATGATGCCTGAAGTCCTCCACTCCAATATAGTCCCTATTCCGTGGTCAGACCACAACGCAGTTCTTACAACTATTGCCTCAACCATTCCAAAAAAGCACGACCGGTCTTGGTATATGCCTGAGCTATTACTTAACCACCACACTCACTGTCTAGAAATAGAACAATCTTTAAGAGACTATCTAACCCACAATGAGAGCCCTGAAATATCCGCCCTCACACTCTGGGAAGCCCACAAGCCAGTTCTAAGAGGGACTATTCAGAGACAATTAGGGATCCTCAAAAAACAAAGGAAACAAATGGCGATGAAATTGGAAAAATAATTTAATCTAGCATTTTTAGACTTCCAAGACAATTATTCACCCAGAACTAAGGACCGCCTAGACAAAGCTCGCTTAGAGTACGACCTATTCCTTACAGAATCAGCCAATAAAAGTTTAAACAGGTCCAAACACACCTTATACAAACAAGCCAACAAGCCGGGGGCTTATTTAGCAAGATCATTAAATTTCTTTAAGAAATCCTATACCCCCATTAAACTGAAATTGGCTAACAACATCATTTCTAGCAACCCCCTTAAAATCGTACAAAAATTTAGCTCCCACCTGAAAAAACTGTACTCGGATACAAATGTAATCAATGAAAAAGAGGCGGACTCCTTTTATTCGCAACTCCATCTACCCCAAATGTCGGACTCCCAAAGATTGCAATTAGAATCACCTGTATCACATAATGAAGTAAGCAACGCGATAAAGGACCTTAAACTAAATAAAAGACCTGGACCCGACGGATTCACTGCTAAATATTACAAAACATTCACTGAACTCCTCTCACCAAGGCTAGCTGAGGCCTTTAATGACTTGCTAAACCGAAAATCCTTCCGACAGGAATCACTCATGGCCACAATCTGTATGATACCAAAACCACAAACCGATAACACCGCATGCGAAAACTTTCGTCCCATTTCAATGCTGAATACGGACATTAAACTTCTTGGTAAGATCTTGGCGGTGCGCCTAAACAGAATAATAGGCTCACTGGTCCATCGTGACCAGGTTGGCTTTATACCGAACCGACAAGCAGGTGACAATATTATAAGGGCGTACTTGCTAGCTCATATAGCTAAGAAAAGGGGCATCCCAGCGTGCTTTCTGTCACTGGATATAAAACAAGCTTTCGACTCTATATCCTGGTCTTACCTAAAATATGCATTACAAAAATGGGGCTTTGGACCCAACTTCATGACATGGATAATGGAATTATACAATAATCCGAAGGCATGCGTCAAATACGCAGGCTACAAGTCAGACCCATTTTCCATTGGCAGAGGCACAAGACAGGGATGCCCGCTTTCCCCTCTTTTGTTCGCCCTCCTCATAGAACCACTTGCGCATAAGATTAGGTCAGACCCCAAGATCTTAGGTATAGAGGTAGGGGGCCATAAGCATAAACTATGTATGTTCGCCGATGACATCCTCCTTTTTCTCGCGACCCCTCAGGTAACAGGCCCAAACCTAATGTCCCTACTAAAACATTATGCGTCTTTCTCAGGACTAGTTATAAACCCCAAAAAGAGCTTGGCTCTCAATATATCACTCTCAGCTTCAGACCTTAATGCAGCTAAATCTGGTCTTCCCTTTCAATGGTCAGATAAAAACATTCCATACCTAGGAATCCGCCTTACGGCTTCTTTCACAGAGATATTTACAGCCAACTACCCCACCCTTCTAAAAGAGATATCGAATCTTTTAAAATCCTGGTCTCATCTACCTTTATCTTGGCTTGGAAAAATTAACGCAATCAAGATGTCAATTCTGCCTAAACTCCTTTACCTCTTTAGAGTTCTCCCAGCCCCAATCCCATCATACTACTTAAGGATTGTACAAAAAAGAGTTTCCAACTTTGTGTGGGGCTCCTCCAAACCAAGATTAAAACATCAAATCTTGCATCTCCCCAAAGTTAAAGGAGGACTGGGGCTACCCAACTTTTTGAACTATTATAGAGCTGCACAATTAGCCACGTTAGTAAAGTACCACACAACAAAGGAACCTCCCCTCTGGGTTTCGATTGAAGCGGTGGAATGCGACCCCATCCCGATTTCCAACATTATGTGGATCCCATCCAAATCACGCAAACATATCCATAACCCCATTCTTAAGCACTCTCTTTCCCTATGGGACAATTTAAAGATAAAGAACTCCCTTTTATCCTCCCATGTTCCACTCTTATCATTCTATAAAAATCCATCGTTCTACCCTGCTTGGATCTACCCCAACACCTTTAAAGAATGGGTGAAAAAGGACTGTACATGCCTGTATAAATTCTTGGATTCCTCTACATTTAGGTCCTTTCCGGATTTATGCGAAATCTATAACATACCACAATCTGAAATATTTAGATACCTCCAAATTAAAAACTTTTTCAAACCTTATGCAGACTCCATCCCCAGCCCTCCCCGACTATCTGCCTTTGAAAAGCTCTGCAAAAGCACCCCTCCCTCTAGAGGTTTGATCTCATCAATATACTCCCAGTTGTTGACTAACTCTATTACGGGGAAACTCCCCTATGTAAACAAATGGGAACTAGACCTGGATATTGAACTAGATCCAGAAGACTGGAATCAAATATGGACCAACACTAAATCTGCTTCAATAAATGTACTAGCTTGTGAAACTAACTATAAAGTTCTTACTAGATGGTACCTAGTTCCTACTAGGATTGCGAAATTTGTGCCAAACTACCCTGAACATTGTTTCAGGGGCTGCTCATCTCCAGGAACATTCTTTCATATCTGGTGGTCGTGCCCTAAAGCACAGTTATTCTGGTCAGAAATTTTCACAATAATCAGTCAACTATCGGGTAAGGGGATCCCATTGGACCCCAAAAGCGCATTATTAAACCTCAAACCCAAAAATGTCTCACATAAACAATTTAAACTATTAACACAGCTCTTTACAGCTGCGAAACAAACATTGGCAAAAGCATGGAAAACCCCTAATCTATCAATTAACGAAGTAACGAACAGAATGAACCTAGCTATGACTCACGCCAAAATGATGGCAATCGACATGGACACGACCGCTGGATTCGAAAGAACCTGGAAACCGTGGTATGAATATGCAATACCCAATGAAATCAATGATATTGTATTATTACCATGGTAGCCCAGCCTGTTTAACAGTCTACCGCTTAGCGTATATTTGATATTGACAGCCAATTCCGGACCACTCCTGCAGACACCCCTTTCTCCCCTCCCCGCTTTCCTCCCCACCCTCCTCCCCCCGCCTTGGGCTCTGACTATGAACCTCGTTATTATACATGTTCTTAGCATTGTTATAAGGTTGATTTTGGTTGAAACACTTACGTTGACGCATCAGGACTCTTGCCTAAACCACAGCCCTAAAACCATCTGGGCTGGTTGGAAGAAACAAAGCATCTTTAAATAAACTCCAGAAAATTGGTCTCTTAGTTATAACCTTATCTGTACTATTAATATGTCCATTGAAGCCACCAGACTCACCTGTTGTGAACTTACCACTTATGTAAACCAAGAAATTATTCTGTGTCTGTAATTAACTTATTTTATTTTGTTGAATTGTACATTTCTTTATCACCTCAATAAAGATATATTGACAAGGAAAAAAAAAATATGGATTGCGCTAACTCCTAAATAATAATAATACTCCTAATATAAATAATATACAAAAAAAATACCAGTGCTCTGTTTCAGTGCCTAAATTCCTCTCAATAGTAACAATTGGATTAATGGCAAACTTAAAAAACAATTGTGCGACAAATTATTATCAATATTCAAAGTGCACGTGCCAAACATAAAATAAACAAAGTGCAAATACTGCTATTGCTTCCTTTGTGTGAAATCCCTGTTCTTCCTGCCTGTCCCTTTACTATAAAAAAACTGACCATTTTAAGCAGGAGAACACACTGTAATCAGATCTGCTGGGAACTCCTCCAATGATCAGACATGATCTGACATTCCTAAGAATTGCAGGCCTACAGTATAAAACGCCAAATTTCCATGCAAAACATTGTACCGCTTTTGGTACAAAATTCCAGACATAATCATACCGCCAGGAAGGTTAAAGGTCAGCAGCTACAAAAAGTGTAGCTGCTGGCTTTTAATAAACAGACACTCACATAGTTAGTCAGGTTGAAAAAAGACACAAGTCCATCAAGTTCAACCATAAGAAATAAAATAATAATAATATCGTACAATCACATATACCCAATTCTGTACCCACAGTTAATCCAGAGGAAGGTGAAAAAATCCCCAGCAAAGCATGATCCAATTTCCTACAGCAGGGGAAAAAATTCCTTCCTGATCCCCCATGAGGCAATTGGATATTCCCCGGATCAACTTTACCTATAAATGTCAGTACCCAGTTATATTATGTACATTTAGGGAAGTATCCAGGCCTTTCTTAAAGCACTTTACTGAGCTGGCCAGAACCACCTCTGCAGGGAGTCTATTCCACATTTTCACAGCTCTTACTGTGAAGAAACCTTTCCGTATTTAGATGTGAAATCTCTTTTCCTCCAGACGTAAAGAGTGCCCCCTTGTCCTCAGTGTTGACCGTAAGGTGAATAACTCATAACCAAGTTCACTATATGGACCTCTTATATATTTGTACATGTTGATCATATCCCCCCTTAATCTCCTCTTCTCAATACATTCAGTTCCTCTAATCCAGGGGTGGGCAACCTCGGCCCTCCAGCTGTGATGAAACTACAAATCCCATCATGCCTCTGCTTTTAGGAGTCATGTCTGTGATTGTCAGGGTCCTGCAATGTCTCATGGGACTTGTAGTTTCACCACAGCTGGAGGGCCGAAGTTGCCCACCCCTGCTCTAATCTTTCCTCATAGCTGAGCTCCTCCATGCCTCTTATCAGTTTGGTTGCCCTTCTCTGCACTTTCTCCAGTTCCCCAATATCCTTCTTGAGAACTGGAGCCCAAAACTGAACTGCATATTCCAGATGAGGTCTTACTAATGATTTGTACAGGGGCAAAATTATATCCATACCTCTCTTAATACAAGAAAGGACTTTGCTTAGCTTTGGAAACCGCAGCTTGGCATTGCATGCCATTATTGAGCTTATGATCTACCAAAACCCCCAGATCCTTCTCCACTATGGATCCCCCCAGTTGTACTCCCCCTAGTATGTATGAAACATGCATATTCTTAGTCCCCAAGTGCATAACTTTACATTTATCAACATTAAACCTCATCTGCCACATAGTCGCCCAATTAGACAGAGCATTAAGGTCAGCTTGTAAATTGGCGACATCCTGTAAAGACGTTATTCCACTGCATAGCTTGGTGTCATCTGCAAAGACTCACCTGCTCCATGTTCCAGGTTCCAGCTCCATGTTCCAGCACCGCGCTGCCCGAAGCTCCGCTCCTCTCCCCCCCTTCCGGCCGGTGCCTCCATTCCTAGTATGGTCACATGGCCATGACAGCTTTAGGCTTCATGGCCGGGCACTCACTGCACATGCGCGAGCGGCGCTGCGCTCTATGAGTGGTCAGGCAATCGCCTGGGACCTGTCACTTCTCCTACAGGGAGGGGCCGCCGTAGGCGATATGACGTATCATCTAAGCGGTCCCTGGGCGGAAGGAGGAAGTGGGACAGGTAGTCCCACTCCTACTGAAACCCCCACTCCCCCTCAGAAAAAACGACATGCCAAATGTGGCATATAAGGGGGCAAGGAGTGGTTTAAGCGGAAGTTCTACTTTAAGCAAAGACAGGGAGTATAGATATTTTTATTTTTAATCGCCTTTATTTTTTATTTTTTTGCTCAATAGTGCTCCTGAGCGTCTTGAAACTTCTCCTTTCTAGCAGTTCCCCTAACGCTTTCTGATGATTGGAGCACAGTACTTGTAACTAAGTAGGGGGTGTGTCGAAACTCTGAAGATAGACTGCTACTCTTATGCCTTGTACACACAATCGGAATTTGAAATGGAAAAAGTCAGACAGACTTTTTCCATCGGATATTCTGATCGTGTGTAGCCCCATCAGAGTTTTTTCATCAGATATTCCGATGAATTCCGTCTCAGTTTAGATATAGAACATGTTCTATTTTACTCAGATTGAATTCCGTCTGAGTTTAGATATAGAACATGTTCTATTTTATTTAGATTGAATTCCGTCAGAATTTCGATGTGATTTGGCTGGGAAAAAGCCCAATCGTGTGTACGGGGCATTACAGGTAGGGCAGCCATATCCATCTTCAATAGGCTGCCAGGGAGGTAGAGGTGTTGCACAAACTAAAAACTACTAAAGATATAAATATCTATATTTCCCGACCTTGACCAAGCTGTACAATCTTAGGCTGCAGTTGGACTTTAATATGTAATTTTATTTAAACCTTTTTTTAATTTTTTTTACAAAGAAAACCTTGAAAGGTGTAGTGCTTGCTCGTGTTTTTTTTTAGCTGATGTCTACTGGCACAATCCCCAATATCCCAGGAAATATCTTACCATTTAGGAATACATTATATATTTCTATATTTGTGAGTGATATGAAAACCTCAGTAAATTTTGGCAAATCAATATTCACAGTTTTTTTGAGTCTGATAGGGGAGTCCAGTATAACACTTTTATCTTTCGATATTTCTTTATTAAAAATAAGGTTTCTGCATAAACAGAGTCACAGGTTATGAGCAGCGAGGCTCAGAACAGTTGACTGACATATTTTCTATAAGCAAGCAACCATACTGGCAATAACAGGCTTTTCACTGGACCATACAAAGTTTGGCCATTCAAATAAATACCATATCAAAAGATCAAATGAGTACATACATTGCATTCTAATCTTGCCTACTGGGGAAGGATTATTAGAAAGGAAGGAGAGGACATGGTAAGGCCAATCTGTGTGTGTGTGGGGGGGTGGGGGGGGGGACAGGTGAAGGAGGGATAATGGGAAGAAAAATAGAGAATATGAAATGTTAGAGAAATGAACAGATAACAATAACAAGTAGTAAACCAGCCTTCATATAAATAATAATATACAGGATTCAGCAGCATCAAAGTTGACTTTAACCATAAAGATCAAAAGGAGTAGAATTTATAAATGTTTGTGTAGTATCATCATGACAACAATAAGAGAGCTATGGAAACTTGGGTACACGCACTGGTTTTGATTTACAAAAGACATTTGCCCCAGAGCTTAGTAAATGAGGCAAAGCAAAGAATACCCAATCAAATGCAAGGAAAAAAAATGCATTTTAGAATGAACATGATTGAATAATGGAAGTCAGCAGAGCTTCCCCAGAATTAATAAATGCCATTGCAGCATGCAATTGTATTTGAAAAGTGCACAGTCTATTTGCCTTTAGTAAATCAACCCCATCAAGTTTTTTTTTTGTTTTTTTTAACAAATGGATTGAACAAAAAAAATCTCACTGATTTCTGCATCCACACAAGAGATGTGGATGCAGGGATCTCGCCTGCTACTCTATTGTATTCTGATAGCAGGCACTACCATCCCCCATTGGGATACCCTGATCAGGGCTGCAGCTGCTAATCCAATGTTGATATTCTAGCAAGCTTGTTTGACCAAAGTGTGTCTAATGACCAGCTTCTCTTGAACACAGAGAGCCTCACATGGATCGAAATTTGGCCAGTTCCTACTGTACTGACAGAATTACAATATGTGTGTACCAACTTAAGGCCACCATAAGGTTGTGGGTGCCTGTAAGAGATTTTAAAAAAAATTAATTTTTCCAGGGCTGGCTGTCCCAGTAAATTCAGTCCATGCGCTGAATTGAACTGTTTGATGCCAAATGAATTCAATAACCCTAAAATGTCCTCAAAGTACATGCATCAACAACCATAAAATGATTTGCCAATTTTACCTACATGGGAAGTGTGCCAATAAAATACCTTCACGGTCTAAAATAGAACATTAGAGCAAGAGTAATGTTTAAAAGTGAACATAAAATGGACTGATGAATTAGAGAGTGGGTAACAATAGAAATGTTTGCTGCAAATTTAAGACAGCATTTCAGAAGAACCTCATACAGCACAGTGGTGAAATGTAATGTTTTGGGGTTACTTTGCTGCTTGGATGTTGCTTTGCAACTTGCAGTAAATAAGTAAATCCAAACCAAAATTTTATAATGAAAGAAATATGCCAACAAAAGTCCAATTATTCTGCTCAAAGAATATGATGCTAGGAGGTTCAACCAAAATTCTGTGACTTTTCACCCTTATTGTGTATCCACCACCTCTTATGTGCTAAGAGCTCACCAGATTGAAGTGGGGTTTATAGCCTGTAATATGGATCTCCTCAGACTACTGCAATGGGACCATTTCCCCTCCGGGTATGTATCAGACCAAATATGCAGGACAATGCTTTGTATCAACACCTGTCTCCAGCTCCTTTCCTTGCTCCAGAAAGAAAAGCCTTATATGGTGTAATATGTTTAAAACAAGTTTATTTAAAACATATAGATTGTGCACTCACATGAAAATCTGCCTAAACCGGCACCAGTCTGTCCAGCGTTACTGCTCAATCTATCTCCGGCGTGCGTTCCACGCCTCAATTTGGTTGTACAGCGTGCAGAAGTGTCGTGGAGGTGATGCGTGACGTAGTTCCGTCTGTGAAAATGTTTACCCATAGGCCTCTATGCGTTTCGCATTTACGCATGCGTCATCAGGAAGCTATATGTTTTAAATAAACTTGTTTTAAACGTATTACACCATATGAGGCTTTTCTTTCGGGAGCAAGGAAAAGAGTTGGAGACGGGTGTTCATACAAAGCATTGTCCTGCATATTTGGTCTGATACATACCCGGAGGGGAAATGGTCCCATTGCAGTAGTCTGAGGAGATCCATATTATGGGCTATAAACCCCACTTCAATCTGGTGAGTGCTTAGCACATAAGAGGTGGTGGATACACAATAAGGGTGAAAAGTAACAGAATTTTGGTTGAACCTCCTGGCATCATATTCTTGGAGCAGAATAATTGGACTTTTTTTGGCATATTTCTTTCATTATAAACTTTTGGTTTGGGATTGCACACTGTGGGTTGCACCACAGTTTGAGCACATTGGTGTTATATATGTTTGTTATTATATATGTTTTTGACATAACTAATTGAAAGTGTTATAGTCACGTTTTTTTTGCACAGGATCAGCGCAGTAGTATATGTGCCACATATACAAACACATATTTTCTTTATCACAGCACCCCCCTGGGGTGCCTACTGTAACTTCAGCAGATCTATCAAATTGTTGAGAATTATTGAGCGCCGGTGACACAACACATCCACAGTAAATAAGTAAAGTATTGATTTTGCATCATGTCAAAGGGTGTAGTGCCCACTGGCGACCCATTTAAGCCGCCCAACAGAGCATTTATTCCCAGTTGCTCCGCTCATTGCTCTGTTTCCTACTTTGTTGGACAGTACAGGAAGTAAGGAAAGCAGTGAGTCTTACAGAGATGGGGGCAGAACCATGTCTAATTGACTGTTCTTAGTCCCACTTACCACTCCCAAATCTGGGGGGATTGAAGCCAGAGCCAGGGTGCTGGGCAGGTGTGTGTGCCTTGAGCCCAGAAACAGAGAGGTCATGGACTGCCATTGCTGCCTAAGACTGTATTGCTGGGAGCCAAGCGAGCAGAGTTCAGAGCTGCAGTGACTTCAACAAGAGAGATTGTATAGCAGAGTGGCTGGGAGCCAGTATGCAAGGTCTCAGGGCTGCGTATGTTATTGTGGAGTCTATTGCAAGAGCTGCCTGAGCAACATGGCAGATACTACCAGAGGAGGCTGTGGAAACAATAATACATGGGCACTGCTGCTGAGAATCAAACTGTGAGAATCCAGGTGCCGAGAAAAGACCACAAGCTGAAGTACATGCTTAGAGACTGCTCTGAGACAATGCTACTGTGCCAAATTTGCCCTGCTCCAAATAAGGAGCAGATAGCAGACAGACCAATAAGTGCAGGCTTGAGAGGTAGGCTCAGAGCCTGGTGAGCTACCTTTTACTCAATCCTATTCAGAAGCGGCTTTGTTTTTAGTTTATCCATCCTAAGCGTGGGAAAGATAATCACCAAATCAGACTGTGCGGGAGAGGCCTACTGAGTGCAAGATCAGGGAGAGGCCTATTGGCCACCTTGACATACTGTTTGCTGTTGTTGCCATCTGTTTGTTTTAAAAAGGCTGTTTACTGGAAGGGACTGTTATATTCCTCTCTAAGAGTCGGTTCACACTGGGGCGACTTGGGATCCGACTTGAAGTCGTCTCAAGTCGTCCCAAGTCGCGCTGTCCAGAAAAGCAATGTAAGTGAATGGGAGCGGTGTTAATACACACTTCTCATGTCGCTCCGACTTCAGAAGAGGTTCCTGTACTACTTCAATCAGACTTCTAGGCGATTTGTACCCATTGATTTCAATAGAAGTCGCTTCCAAGTCTGATCACTGTTTTAATTGAAGCGACCTTTCAGCAAGATAACATACATTTCTCAGGCAAACCCCTCCCTCCCCTTCCCTCTCCCAGAGCTGATTGTTGTTTTATTGGCCACTGGAATGTCTCCTGACCTGAAAAGGACTTCAAGTCGTGTTGTAAATCGCCCCAGATCGCCCTGTGGTTCATGCTCAAGTTGTGTTGAAGTTGCTTCTGAAAGTCGTGCTGGAAGTCGTGTCGCCCCAGTGTGAACCGACTCTTACTATTTGGATTACAAATCTCCTATTTAAGAAGTAAATATTCCACTACTAGTAAAGGAAAGGAAAGAACCCTAATGCTGACAGACTTCAGCAATATTCTCCACTGGCCAGTGACTAGTCAGGAACTGGGACTCACAGATTAGGAATAACTACTGCAGTAGGGAACAGACACAAAAGATACACTTAGCATCTTTCCAAATAACCATTCTCCTTTACTATGACGCAATTGTAGGTTTTTATACTCATCATTACGTAGGTATCACATTAATATTACAATTGTACTTTTATGGTAACAAGGGGAGTAGCATAGGCAGACTAATTCTAATCCGCACTCTAAAGAATGCAAACATGTACTGAAAACATTATTAGTGCCGTGTGCACAGTGAGTGCTGTGTGCAAGAACAGGTGCTGAGGCCAAGGATATACTTTTGTTATTGTGCACATCACATTACATCTATTGATATTTTTGTTGAATAAATGATTGGCAATTTTTTTTCCCTTTTTTTTTTTTATTAAAATATATCACTTTTATCTGTAGACAGTGTTTGAATGAAGATTGAATGTTTGCCTGTTCAAATATGTCGACAAAGTCAACAATTTCCATTAAATGTACTTTTTTTTTCACAAGACTATATGCTATTGTTCCACAGAGATGACTGTGGTTTGAACAAATATATTCATCAGAATTCATTGCAAGGGCTGTTTTTTTTTTAGATCTGGCATGTCTTCTTCCTCCATTCCTATGATTTTTTGCATTATCTTTTGAAAGATTTCTGGAATTTCAATGAACTGCTTTGATAGTCTATGTCTGTGACAAAGGGGGTCCATGTACAAAGCAGCATTATGTCCGTACGGCTGCTATTCTGCTACACTTAAAAAAAAACACATTTATATAGCACAGCAGTGGGCTTTACAATAATGCATTGCGAAAGCTTTAGTAGTTTGAAGCTAGGAGAGAGCAAAATAAATAAATGGGAGAATGAAAAAAGAAACTAGGCGGATCACAGAGCCCTCTCTGCTGCATTAAGTAGAAAGAAATCCTTGGAGAACAGCAGGTAAGCCAAAATATGTGGGCAGTGGATTACCACGAAGAGTGGATAGCGATATCTGTTTTATGTTATAAATGAGCCTCTTTTTCATCTTGTTCTTCTCCCGAAGTCAGAACATGATTGACTCTTTATTATTATTATTATTATTATTATTATTATTATTATTATGATGATGATGATGATGATAATGATGATGAATTGTCAATCCTAATGTGTATGCTGTGTCATGGAAATAGTTTTTGTAGTAAAAGGGGGATTAAGCTTTGTGTTGTTGCCTCTTTGCACATCATATCAATTATTGGCCTACATTTTAAATGTTCTAGCCCTTGGGTGTAGTCAAGGTCTGACCAGGGCTGGACTGAGACAAAAATTTGGCCCTGGACTTCATCCAGACTGGCCCACTTTGACAGGTCTCTCCCATCGCGGCTGGACAACTCCCGCACCCCCCCCCCCCGGCAACCCAAGCCCCCTCCCCCCTTCACTAGCCACTAGGTGTTCTACTTTATTAAAGTAGAATGGCTGGTACTGGTACTCTTAAAAGCAGTACCAGTGGGAAAGGTAGACATTATTTCACCCAGGGCAAAGAATCAGTTTGGTGCCCCCCCTTATGGGACAAGATTAGGCAGAAGTGAGAAACTTCCAGGCAATAGCTGTTGAGTCGGCTGTCTGTCCCCTCCCCCATGCTCCTCTGTCGTCGTCCCTGCTCCTCTGGTCCTCCCCCTGCTTCTTTGTTCCCCCCAGGTGAGTGCTGCGGGGAGGGAGAGACAGAGGAGTGGAGGGGGGGCGGCGGTCCACTGTCACTGAAGCCGGCCCACTGAACCATCGGCCCACCGAGAAACTCCCTGTAGTCCCAATGGCCAGTCCATCCCTGGGTCTGACTGACCCATAGGAGCAGGTCAATCTTTCCTCATTAGTTTACACAACAGCGAGAGCCATTGGCTTCTGCTGCTGTCAATCACAGACAGTGAGCCAATAAGGAAAGATTGAGGGGTGGGGCCAAGCCACACTCTGTGTGTGAATAAACAATGTCCATTCACAGGTGCATAGTTCAGGAGTTACCCGACTTGAGTGCCCCCCATAGCAAGAGGCCTAATGCCTCATACACACAATCGGAACATGTTCTCTTTTACTCCGATAGAATTCCGTCGGAATTCCGATGTGAGTTTGGTTGGACAAAGGTCCGATCGTGTATACGGGGCTTTAGAAGGGAGGGAAGATGCAGGACCACTGACGGGGAACCCAAAAAGAATAGGAGTGGGGCTGCTATGTGCAAAACCATTGCTCAGAGCAGGTACGTTGTGTTATTAAAAAAAAAAAGACAACCTTTAGAATCACTTTAAAGCTTAAGTTTTTTAACAATTCAAACTGCTGAGGTGAAGACATACATTTGCTACTTTTTGTATATAACAGTTGTCCTATCTTTTGGATTTGGCTTGTCCACTTGGCACCAGGGAAGCTTTCTGTTTTCAGGGAGCCACTTTTCCCATGCAGGGTCCTTATGTGTCAGCTCCTGGGAAGCAGCAATGTTTGTGGCAATACACAAACAAAACCCTGACACTTTAGGATGGCAAGCCACTCCTGTGCTTCTGCCTCCTCAAAACTATTAGACAGGCAGCTGCTGTCTCTTGTATTTTGGTACAAGGTGTACAACCTCCCCAACAAGAAGTTTGGGAAAGTAGCACTGGGAGATCTGACACTCTGTAAATGTAAGTGTAGCACCCTGCTCCTGTTGAGTAGGCACTATTTTGTTACCTGAGCTGTAGTTTAGCTCAGAGGATTAGACCAAATTGTGGGCTTCTGTTCCAGTCCAGCTGTGTTGTGCATGGTCCCCTTGCCTGCAGGTATTAAGGTTAGGAATGCAATTAGGCTGGGTGCATTGGGTGCCTTCTTCCCAGAAGCAGACCAGTGGGCGTGGTTATCCCACTGTGCATTCTGGGAAAGGGTACTTAAGGGACAGACATCCTTCTGGCGGGGTCTTCCGATCCTGACCTGATGGCCCTAAGTGTTTTTCCGGTCTCGGGCCTGCTGGCCCGAGGCTCTGCAACTGAGTGTAGGCCCAGGAGTTTCTGGGGCCTACTGGTCCAGGGGTGGCCCTGTGCTGTCTTGCCTGTGGGAAGAAGCTGAGCAATTGGGGACTCAATTGAAGGATGAACCCGGATTAACTTGCCTCACTGTGCTGCTGGCCTGGCTGAAAGATCCTGGTACCATGAGCTGTGTACTTTCTTTGAAATTTCGCTAAGTGTATGTGTGGGTACACGATCCTGTGGCAGAGGGTTGTGTAACGACCCAACGACACTCATTGAGTCTGTGGCAGAGACTTTGAACGAGCTTCGCACCGGCTTCTAGGTCAGTGAGAGTGGGCCTATCCGGTGGTTGCTAAATCCAGTGTGGAACCGATTTGTCTTCTGGATCTAAGACTGTACCCGTGATCCGCAAAGCAAGGTACCTGAATCTTCCCTATCCCTCTACCCCCTCTGTTGAGAACCTGTTTAATAAAACACTTGAAGTAAAAGAAACCAAAGTGTTGGTGCGGACATTCTTTTTGAACAACTCTTAAGGAGGGACCCCTAGATCAAGTGTGGTGAACAGTAAGGTAACAGCAGGCCCAAAATTAAACCAGCAGCTCATTCGGGGTAGTGCTACATAAGTGAATGGAACACCTATATGAACTGAATAATGTACTTAGGAACGTTTCCCTGGTGGATGAAATTATATTAGTTAAAAAAAAACTTTGGGAGTTTAATTATACTTTAATTAATGACAATGTTATTGTCAAATCTATAGGCCCAAAGCAGAGTTGTAAACATGTCTTTGGCCCATAAGGGACTTACAGGTCAGGACTGAAAAGTATGACATTTAGATGGAGTGGGTAATCGTTAAGCATTAAGAGCATATGCTGTAAGACCTGACACTAAGACATCTTGTTCAAGTAGTTTCTGTATTATCAAAGAAAATATTATATAGAAGATATGTAAAACATGTTACATAATTAAAACCAGTAGGTGCCACAATCAAAGGGTAGTGGAATAAAGAAGTACTGGAGAGAACCAAAGTAAATGATAATCCTCCTCTTCGTGTGTCCCTGTTAGAGGTCACTGGCATGCTCACGACTCTTTGCCTACAGAAACAGAGAGAAGACCATTAAATAAATACTGGCAGTGGCATTACAGAGCAAGTACAATAATATATTCTAACCTTGAAGCCAAATGCAAATCAGGCTACAACAAGAATGGAATTAGAATGTTGTAATAGGAGTTTGAAGATGACCAGCGCTGCTGTAGCATCCCTGAATCAAGCTATCCCTTTGCTAGTATAAACCTTTTTCAGGAGTTTACTGTTAACCATGTTGACCATAATGGTCCGGGTCTTAAGTGGTTAAAGGGGTTGTAGAGGTTTAATTATTTTTTTTTAAATAACGAACATACCATACTTTTATCCACTGTGCAGTTCGTTTTGCACAGAGTGGCCCCAATCCTCATCTTCTGGGGTCCCTCGGCTCCAACTGCAAAAGCTAATCCCCTTGACTGGTGTATGCCTAGTGCTTGGGAGAAAACAAAAACCCACCCCTAAAACCTTAAACCCACCCATAGAAATCACGCAACACCTTCTGGATTAAATGGCCACCAAAGGCCCCTTTTATTTAAAATCCAAAAGGTAAAATTAAATAACTTTATAAAAATAACCAACTTTTAAATATAAAACTTCTTTTTTAACATTAAATATATATTTTTAACCATTACGCAATAAATTAACCTAACAAAAAACAATTAACCCCAAACAGTTGTAGACACAAGGTTCCTGAGAAAGGGAAAGAAAAAGTGCCCGGTAATCGGCTGTAACCCATAGAAAGTCTTCGGACCTCTAGCCGCGCTCCCATCAGCTCACAAGGCCATGACTTCCTCCTTCGTTTGATTCTTCAGCACGATATACCACTATCCACCTAACCAGATAGGGAAGGTGCCCATCCCATGACGGGCCCCAACTCCTACCAACAACTAAGGTACACACATCTAATATGTATGTACCAAACCCCACCCAATTCTCAGGAACCCTGAACAAACGCCACAGACGCCCACGGTGACACCTCACGCGTGGGCGGCCCGCCACAGCTCTAAGGCCCGTTGTAGACCATCCTGGAGCCCCAAGACCCACATGTCTATCCCAACCTGGGAAAGGTGCACCCCATCACCCCTTAAATAAAGGCCGAAGTCACTCTCAAGTTCGCGATGGCGAACCACCAACCCACCGTTCTGAATGAGAAATTTGGACACTGCCTTATTGGCCTTAATCCGGGCCCTATTAACCCTGTCCACGGAATGAGCACCCCTCCAAGCTAACCTCCCCACCATTTCAGACCACACCAGGACAGTGTCTGGAAAAGCACTGCGCAGGCGCATGAAGTCCCATTTGATGTCGCGAATCAACTCGCGAGCAGCCCTTAAGCAGAGATCGTTGCCCCCAACGTGCAGCAAAAGCACATCCGGGGGCCTGTCCAACCTGGCGTAATGCTTCCTCCCTGGCAAAGCCCAACTGTCTGCCCTCTCTCCTGACCAGAGCCCTCTTAGCCCCCCAGTGAACATAGGAGTGGCCCAAAATCCAAATCAAGCCAATGGGGCCTGTAACGAAAAGAGTGGGGACAACAACAAGAAATTACATACAAGAGAAAACCAAACACATAGAACACATCACACATCCAGAGAGAGAGAGAGAGAGAGAGAGAGTTGACTTCAGACAGAAACACTCCCCCTTTTTCCCCAAAAACCCCAGAAACCCCCACTGAACGTGCTCAAAACTACGGCCCACTACGACCCCTACAACAACTGTGGCCGAACATATGACCTGAACCGCCGAGACTCCCAGCGACCTATCCGCTGCAGGATATCATCGCTTAAGCCCCAGCGCGAGGCTTCCGTAGCTGCCCCAATCCTAAATGAATGGGAAGAGTAATCCCTGGCGTTGAATCCGCCCGCCACCAAACACCGCTTAAAAACAGCCGAAAATTGGTACCTCGTCAGTGGAATCCCGTTCTCATGGACCAACAGCGGACCGGCGACAGGAGGCCTGTCGCCAAGCCACACCCGTACCCCCTCCACCGGGCAGACCCCAAGATTCGGCACCTTACCCAGCACCACCTTAGACCCCCGCCTGGTCAGTTTTTGACCTACGGAGCCATATTGAGACCGAATCAGAAAGTACGATCACGTCAGACACCTGCAGCCCCCCAGCCACCGCCTTAGAGGGGCTGACCAGTTCCCCTACACGAAAGGCCCCAAAAAAGGCCAAGATGAACGCTGTTCGAAACAACCCAACCTCAAACGATGATGAGCACACCTGAGGCAACATTCCAACCAAAGATTCCAACATAAGC
The DNA here is from genome assembly GCA_029574335.1 of Rana kukunoris. Taxonomy (NCBI): domain Eukaryota; kingdom Metazoa; phylum Chordata; class Amphibia; order Anura; family Ranidae; genus Rana; species Rana kukunoris. Next base: position 290,301,017 of record CM056050.1, on the reverse strand, counting down.
AGCGAAACCGGCCTCCTGGTATCCGGCCGAACGCGGCCCTTCCTGTATCCCCGCAACGCCTTGCGGATCACGAACGACTTAGTAACGTCCTCCACCCCGTTGATTTGGAAGAGGAAAGCCAATGCCGCCATTTTTGTGGACAGAGCAGAGACCGACACCCCATCTTCACAACATCTACCCAAAAAGTACAACAGCAAATGCAACCGTTCCTCAGCCCCAGATCACTTACCAGGCCGTGCCATTCCCGCCACACCCGCTCATAAGCCCTCCACGTGGATTCAGCTACTGACCTTTTCACCAATGCCATCACTCGGCCAAAACGAGGTCCCACAAGCCACTGGGGCACGGCACCCCTTCCTGCTCCGCCTCCGGAGCCAGACGCCGGAACCGATCCCACTGCAAACAAGAAAGGGCATCAGCCACCTCATTTTCAACCCCGGGAATATGCACTGCACAAACCACAATGTTCAAATCCAAACATTTTAGCACTAACGCACGCAGCAGACGAACCACCGGCAATGACGAAGCCGACAAAGAAGTAATGGCTTGCACCACACCCAAATTGTCGCAGTGAAACCTCACTTTTCGATCCTTGAACTCCTGACCCCACAGTTCCACCGGAACAACTCCAGCAACATCAAATTCCGAATCAACGGCGACTCCACTACCTGCTGTGGCCACCGCCCAGCACACCACTGTCCCCGAAAATAGGCCCCGAAACCCACCAAACTCGCCGCATCGGTAAAGAGCTCCAATGCACTGGCTGGGACCACCGGGGCCAACCAAAGGGATCTACCATTGTAGTTTTCCAGAAAGGAGTCCCACACTCTAAGATCCTCCCTATGCTCGCGACCCAACCGCACAGAATAATGAGGAGCCCTAACCCCCGCTGTGGCCACCGACAACCGGCGGCAAAAAACCCTCCCTATCGGCATTATGCGACAGGCGAAGTTGAGCTTCCCTAACAATGACTGCAACTCCCGTAACTTCAACTTTGAACTACTGGCCGCCCTTGCGACGAACTCCTGCAAGTCCACCAACTTGTCTTCCGGGAGCCGGCATTCCATCCGCCCCGAATCAATAACAATGCCCAAAAACTTCAGCTCCGTGACGGGCCCCTCCGTCTTGTCACGCGCCAGCGGGACCCCGAATACCTCGCAAACGTGCTGAACCGTGGCCAGCAAGATCAAGCAAGCCCGGGTATTAGGCGATCCGACCATCAAGAAATCATCGAGATAATGTAACACCGACGCCAAACCAGACAAGTCCTTCACCACCCACTCCAAAAAGGAACTAAACAACTCAAAATACGAACACGAGATGGCGCAACCCATGGGCAAGCACCTATCCACAAAAAACTTCCCGTCCCAAAAACACCCCAACAACCGCACGCTCTCCGGATGAACTGGCAGGAGCCGAAACGCCGATTCGATATCGGTCTTGGCCAACAAGGCCCCGCGCCCAAAGCGCTGAACCCAGCGCACGGCCTCATCAAACGATGCGTAGGACACCGTACATAATGCCGGGTCAATGGCGTCATTCACCGACCCCCCTTTAGGGTAAGAGAGATGATAAATGAGCCGAAACTGATTCGGCTCCCGCTTCGGAACCACCCCAAGAGGTGACACCACGAGGCCATCCACAGGCGGGACATCAAACGGGCCCGCCATCCTACCCAAACCCACCTCCTTCCGGAGCTTGTCAGACACCACCTCTGGGTGCTCATAGGCAGACTTCAGTTTAGCCGTCAAAGGAGGGATGACGGCCAAATCACTCGGAATCGGGAAACCCTCCTTAAAGCCCAACCACAAGGCCCGTGCAGCTACCCTGTTCGGGTACCTACTTAGGTACGGCGCCATCTTTTCCACCCTCACCGGCGTCTTCCCTTTTTCCAGTGTCACCTGCCTTCCTGCCCTTCTTGAAACACTTTGACAAGGGGTGGGCCCCGCCACAACCTGAACACTCGTGCCGGAAGCAACAAGAGCTCCCGAACTTACAGGAGCTCTCATTGAACTGCCAGCAGAAACCTTTTCGTTTTGCGGCTGACAATGGGGAGGACTGAGCTCCCCCGGCACCTTCACGAAAGGGCTGAGGCACTACCCTGGCCTGAGACATGAGCCTCATCCACAAGGCGATATCCTTCTGATTCCATTTTATCTCAGGCCTCCATGCCTTCTTCTGCCTGAACTGCTCATCATATCGCAACCAGGCTCCCCCCCCATACACCCTCTGCGCCTCGCTGATAGAATCAATATAACTGAACAAGCCCGTACACTGATGCGGGTCTTTCTCCCCGATCACGCTAGCCAAGATATAAAACGCCTGAGCCCAGTTCGCGAAAGTCCGGGGAATAAGGCGGAAGCGCCGTTTTTCCTCTTCCTCCTTCTTACTCTCATCGGGCTTCCCCTTGTCCAAATTGAACTTCTCCAGGGGAAGTAGTGAAAATATTTCCACAAACTCCCCCCTCCAGATACGTTCCCGCACCTCCTGCTTCAAGTGTGAACCCAAGGGTGCATCATAACACACGTACACCTCGCAACGGGCCGAGTCGGACAACCGAACACCATCAGCCGTCAAACCCGACGCCGAACCCGACTGCGCACTAACTTGCGCCACCCCAGAAGGAGACCCGCTAACCACAGCACCCGCCACCGACTCCCCAAGCACCGGGGTCGGCACCACTGACTGGCCAGCGGGGGACAAACCCCCACTCCCACCCGCAAGCGGCACAGCCGCAGACACTGCTCCAACTGTACTAGCAACCGGAGGGACCAACCACGCAGCCGTGGGAGGCCCCGAAACAGCCGGAGGGGGAACGACGCCCCCCCCCCCCCGGCCATGGCCCTACATCCCTGCAACATGGACGAAAGCAACTGCTGCAACATGAGTGACCCGACATCCAAGACACCCCCCATGCCCACCACCAACCGAAGAAGTCCCCAACATAAAAGAACCCGCCCCAGCAGAGGGACTGGAAAGAGGCAGAGAGGGTGCAGGAGGAGGAAAGGGAGGGGGAGGGGGGGAGAAAACAAAGAAGGAGAAGATACAGAAACAGACACAGAAGCGCTCTTACCCGGCTGCCCAGCAGAAACAGTCCGACCAGCCGCCGATCCGTATCCGCGTTGGAGCCCCGACGGGCCCGCCACCTCCTCTGGACCATCAAAGTCCGTATCCGAGATCTCACCCTCAGACCGTTGGTCCCCTTGCCCGGCAAGGGACGTTGAGCCCGCAGGCAAGGCCATGGAACTGCTGCCCGAAGAGATGCCGTGAGCCCCTGAGTCTGGCCGTACCGTGTCGATCGCTCTCCCTCGCCGAGCCCCCTGTGAACCAGCAGTAGCCGCTCGCGATACGCCGTCGTCACCCCTCGCTGGACCTCCACTTCCTCCGCGACCAGCCTGAGCCGCCCTGGCTGCTGAGCTCCCAGCCGTGCCCACCGATCTCCCCCACCGCGAAGTGCCACGCGGGGCGGATGGACCCGCCTGCGCTACCTTTCCGGATGGACCTGCCACGGGTCTAGCAGGCGACGGAGACGCCACCCGCCGACCCGATCCTCGCTGTGGCCTAGGCTTCTTGCCAGCATCCCTGGGAGCCTCCCCAGCCAGCCTCTTCCTGGACCCTGGAGGGTCAGCAAACGGGCTCTCATCGCGCCGATCCCCCGCCGGAGACCCCCCTGGAGACCCACCCGGGCTGTACCTGACCGGGGGCCGCGAACGCCTGGCCGGACGTGGCGAGGGGGGGGGGGCGGGGGGGAGGGGATCGCTGGACCTACCCTCTCCTGGATCAGGGAACAGCTCCAGCAGCTGCTCTGCATACCAGTCTGCTCCATGGATCCTAGCAGCAGCCCTCAGGCGCTCCACCATCCCTTCCAAGCGATCCATAAGTGAGGCAGCAGCACAGAGAAAAACTGCCTGTGTGATGCCTCACTGTGGATGGCGCCCGAATGGATGGCTCCGCCCCCCGGACCTTTTAAGGGAGCTTGCCTCGAGGCATAAGCCCCACCCCCTGTGCAGCCGCGATTTGCGGTCCCTTCCTTATCCTGTCCCCCTGCTCAGGGTCCCCCCAGTCATGCGCACCTGCGCTAAGGTTCCACCTCGCTGCGGAGCTTCCTTTTTGGGAAGCGCTCTCCCAAGGGGGCTAGCTTGCGAGTGCGCTCCCGTGTGATACAGCTGCCCCCGGCACGCCGCGTCATTGATTTGATTGACAGCAGTGGGAGCCAATGGCTGCGCTGCGATCAATCATCCAATGAAGAGCCCACAAGAGCTGGGGGGAGCATCGCGGGATCGTGCCCACGGAGATTTGGGGCTCATGTAAGTAAAGCGGGGGCTCAGGGGGGGGGACGGAGAGTGCAAGATGTTTTTTTCACCTTAATGCATAGGATGCAAAGCTTTACAACCCCTTTAATTAAACAGTTAGAAGCTGATTGGCTACCATGCACACCTGCACCAGATTCTGAGTGCTCCGGTTTTAGTAAATCTCTCCCAATACATGCTAATACTGAAACACTGGAGTTGATTTACTAAAGGCAAACAGACTGTGCACTTTGCAAAGTGCAGTTACACTTTGCAAGTGCAGTCGCTCCGGAGCTTAGTAAATGAGGTAAAGCTTCCTTTTGCAGAAATACCCAATTATGTGCAAGGACAAATAAAAAAAACTGAATTTTTGCTTGCACATGATTGGATGATGGAAGTCAAAATAGCTTCTGCTCAATTACAAAGCTCTGGAGTAATTGCTCTTGCCGAGTGCACAGTCTATTTGCCTTTAGTAAATCAACCCCAAAGACTTTTTTTTTCCATTTGCAATCGGTGTTGTATCTTAATTAATGCAATCTGTGTTTGTAAATCTGCTATATATCCGAAGTCACCGTTTTAATGATAGCGCAGTTCTGGAAAGTACAGTAATGTACTTGGTTCATCAAGGGAATATTTGATGATGGACAGCTGGGAAAAAAAACTAATTATACATCATAGGTAGACAACAGATAAACCTATGTTAGGTTCATTAATACCCTGTTTAGTAAAGAGTAATTTGTTTAAATAACTAAGCAGCCATAGGGAATAGTGGTAATATGTGTGTGTGTTCATTTTAATGGCCACATTCACATTCCCCATCTCTTAATGACTATCATCAGCAAGGCTGAAAGTGATGTTAATCTTTACAAGTATAGCTCACTGCTAATGTATACTGTTTGTACACAAGATTTCACCCCTAACTGTAGTGTATGTGATCTCTATTGCCATGTGCCATTCAAAAATTAGTTCTATTTCAGTGAATAGTGTATTTAAAATCAAATAGCTATAAATGACAGCATATACTTTACTCTATATAAACAAGCCACTAGAATAAATGATTGTATCATTTTCATCTTAAATATCGTTTTTTTATAGTTTTATCTTTGATAAAACACAGTTACAAATTACTTTATATAAGCCAATTGAAATATATTATTTGTGTATTTGTATAGCTTTTCAGAAAAGCAGCTATGCTATAGATATGTGCCAATGAATGCAAATGTGTAAACCCTTGATCAAATTCCATGCTAAGCTTAGAGATGGGCTTTTTCATTTGTCGACTGCCCTTTTGTCTAGATTGTCTGATAACATATCATGTATACTATATACTGCAATAAAATGGTAGTGTAGATATAGTTCTTTGTTTTAATAAAAAATAAATAAAAAAGAAGCAGCTTTATGCATGCGCTGCTTTGCATCATTCCACAAAATGTTTGTGAAAATTAACAAGATAATGTCAAGTCAATAAAAGCTGATATTTATCTGGTACATATCAATAAACAACTTTAATAAACCATTCTATGCAAGGTTGTAAATTCCAACAAAGTAGAAAAGTGTATGGTCAAAAGCATTACATTCTCTAACTCCCAAACCTATTTAACCCTTTCATGACTAAGCCGATCTTTGACATTTGGGGGTAGATTCAGGTAGGAGATAAACCGGCTTATCTCCAGATAAGCCGTCTTATCTCTGCGTTTTAAGCGCCTAATCTATGCGCCTAATCTATGCCACTATTCATAGAATCAGTTAAGCATAGATTTTCCTTAGATCAGACATGCGTAAATCTTTTACACTGTCTAATCTTAATTTCATATTTTAGGCTGGCCGCTAGGTGGCGTTCCCGTCTAAAATAAGTAAACGAGCCTGTACGCCGATTCCCGAATGTACGCCCGGCCGGCGCTATTCAATTACGTAGTTTGCGTTAGCGTAGTACCGTCGTAATGTTATGCCTGCTATATGAGGCGCAGGCAATGTTAAGTATGGACGGTGTGCCGCCGATTTTTTTCCCGTCATTTACATAAAACGTTCGTGAATAGGGTTTTGCGTCAGTGCCGTTCACGTCGTTTACACGTCAAATTAACGTCAAGATTTGAAGCATGCGCACTGGGAACCAATCACGGCCGGTGCATGCGCAGTTCGTTCGGCACGGGGACGCGATTCATTTAAATGATACACGCCCCCTACCCGCCAAATTTGAATTCGGCCGACTCTTTTACACTACGCCGCCTCAACTTTACAGGCAAGTGCTTTGAGAATAAAGCACACTTGCCTGAAAAATTTGCGGCCTAGTTTAAAAGGCAGACACTAGGCATGCCTATAGATAGGCATTTCTACGTGAATCTACCCCTGGTGTTTACAAGTTAAAATCCGTATTTTTTGTTAGAAAATTACGTAGAACCCCCAAAAATGATATATATATTTTTAGCAGAGAATCTAGAGAATAAGGCCTCGTACACACGATCGGACATATCCGATGAAAACGGTCCGCGGACCATTTCCATCGGATATGTCCGATCGGGAGTTTGATCCGATGGCGTGTACACACCATCGGATCAAATTCCCCGCCGCCGGACGGCGCGGTGACGCGGCGGTGACGCGGTGGTGACGTTGACGCCGCCACGTCACCGCCACGTCACCGCACCAGGAAGTTAAACACTTCCGCGCATGCGCCGAATCCATTCGGCGGCGGCGCGGCGGCGGTGGGGGACGACATGTCTTCTGGTAAGTGTACTAACCAGCAGACATGTCGGGCAGACAGATTCCCACCGGATAGATTTCAAAGCATGCTTTGAAATCTGTCGGGTGGAGAAATCTGTCCGCTAGCCCATACACACGAGCGGAGATGTCTGCTGAAACGGTCCATCGGACCGTTTTCAGCGGACATATCCCCTCGTGTGTACGAGGCCTAAAACTTTTTGGGGAAAAAGACACTTTCATTAATTATAAAAAAATGAAAAAGTAAAGTTAGCCTAATTTTTTTTTTTTGTATAATGTGAAAGATGATGTTACGCCGAGTAAATGGATACCAAACATGTCACGCTTTATAATTGCACACACTCATGGAATGGTGACAAAATACAGTACCTAAAAATCTCCATAGGCGACCCTTTATTTATTTTTTATGGTAACCAGGTTAGAGTTACAGAGGAGGTCTATGGCTAGAATTATTGCTCTCACTCTGATGATTGCGGCGATACCTCACATGTGTAATTTTAACACTGTCTACATATGCGGGTGCAACGTCTGTATGCATTTTCTTTGTTGCACGAGCTCGCGGGGATGGAGGCGCTTTAAAATGTTTATTTTTTTTCCTTATTCATTTTTAAAATATAAAATTGTGTTTTTTTTATTATTATTTTTTGATCACTTTTATTGCTCTCACAAGGAATGTGAATGAAATGAATGAAACATTCCTTGTGACAGTAATAGGTGGTGACTGGTACTCTTTATGGAGGGATCGGGGGTCTAAAAGACCCCCGATGCCTCCTTTGCACTTCAAAGTATTCAGATCGGCGAAAACGACTGGCGCCATTGGCAGCCAAGTAAAGCGGAAATTACGTTGTGACGTAGTTTCCGTGTTTACAGTGAAAAACCTGGATCTAAGCCATTCGTGGCTTAATTCCAGTATGCGACTAGGCACTGGAGGTGGTGGATTGTAGATCGGGTCTACCAGTGGTACGGGAGGCCCGGTGAGAGTGGCGGAGGCGGCGAGAGGGGGGAATGTCCCTTCCCGCTCCTCCGGGATAACAAAAGCTGAATCGGTTGTTATCCCTGGAAATCCAATCGCCGGCTTTAAAAAATGATATCGGAATGATGCCTGCAGCTGCGGGCATCATCCCGGTATAACCCCCGAAAACCGAGGCCACGTATGTGCGTACGCTCAGCGGCAAGGTGTTAAAGGTGCTTAAATTAAATTATGCATACCCTCAAAATTTGTTTAGATGTCAGGTTGCACTGCCCTAATGTATTTTATTTCTTTTGTGGCCTGCCCCAGCAAGATCCTGCATGGGATTTACCAGATATGCCAAACCACTAAGTGGGTGCTTTGTCTTATCTTCCCTGCGGAACTATGTACAATGTATACTTTTTTTAGTTCATGGTGAATGCAGAAGAGAGAGTAGGAACCCCCTCACTGGACTTTGTAACAGGGGAGTTTTAGCTGCTGAAAACTCCAGTATCTTGGCAAGCTGAGCACTCATTTGGTATATGCTAGTGTACTTCTGACCTCTTTAAAAAGATTCTCTGAAGAAGAACTGGCGATAGCAGGGACCGGCAGAAATTGGAGGAGAATGAATAGTACATCAGCTTTGTAAGGTAAAGCGGATAATAAAGGACACGTATACCAAATGCAGGTAACATATACAAAGGGAAAGGAGCCCCTGAAATGTATTGGCTTAGCAACCCCAGCTAACTGGAGGCCCACTTTGACCATGAGGACACTGCCTCTCTCCACCACTCAGCAGTTTAGTTGCCTTCACATGTTTGAGATCCAGTATGGAGTCCCTACTTAAAGACAATGTTAACATTCTTACCTTCACCTTGTGTTTTTCACCTGCATCAATTACCACAATAGAAACTGGACAATATACAATGAGGTGGCAATGCATAGCTTGGCATCTTAAAATATTTTGCAATAACTGCTGTGTTCTTCAAATATCAGTCTGCTCCTAGCTACTGCTGCTACTATCTTTTCAACCACTTTGGACATTTTGAATGCAAGTGACACTGTTGAAACTTCTATTTTACCTCCTTTGTCCAACAAAAAAAAACACTACATCTTTATATGATACAAACAGTGGCTCCTTGATGAGTGAATGTAAGTCTAGGGAGTTAGTATTCCTAAGCTGGCTGTATTTGCATAAACACTACCCACATGCAATGCTGATCCTCCATGACTGAAAAAATGGAAATCCAAATCAATGAAAGAGCTGGTAAGGGTCAGTAAGGCTGGGGAGGGAGGGGCTGGATGATTTTTGACATCTTCCAGTCAGGACATTAGATGGGCTCTAACTTTCTGTGGCTTTTAATACACACTGTGAGAAGCTGACAGTGTGAAATCAGAGTAAGCAATATCAGTACAGAGGACGAAATTGTACAACTGCAAGACTAAAGGTAAGTCTGGTGTCCAGCTTTAAAATTTGCTGTGTTCCTTGCCATGCATCACAAACTATATTCCCAAATGTGCCTAAAAATTACAAAGTAGCATTTTTATATAATATTTGCAACAGACAAATCTGGACATATCAGATTTAAAGTGCAATTAAATAGAAGATTAAAAAATAAAGTAACCTAACAAACATGTCATACTTACTTGCTCTGTGCACAAAGCAGCCCCGATCCTCCCCTTCTCAGGTCCCCCGCTGGTGCACATGGCCCCTCCAACCTGCCGAGTGCCCCTAGAGCAAGTAGCTTGCTATAGGGGCTCCTGAGCTACTGCTCTGTGTGTCCATTTAGTCCCGCCTCCGTTCTCTCCTCATTGGCTCACTGGCTGTGATTGACAGTAATAGGAGCCAATGGCTAGCTCAGCCAACGAGGAGCAAGAGACCCAGGAGAGCCGCTGCTTGAGATAGGGCTCAGGTAAGTATTGGGGAGGGGGGCTGGGGGGCTGCACATAGAATGTTTTTTTAACTTCATGCATAAAATCTATGAAGGTAAAAAAAACTTGAGCCTTTAATGTTTTTATAAGGTATGACTTGGTGAAGAAGTTCTAACTCCTCTAACAAAAACCTTGTTTTGTGTTTGATAAATCTCTCTTTAAGATGTCTGAGGTTGATCAAACGGCTGATGAAAGATTGTACTCCAGTAATGATCGGGTACAAGAAGAAATGACTTTGGAAAATACTTACTTTTATAAAAACCTACAATTGTCCCATACAAAAGTGATTTACCTGGTAGGTGCACATGATTACAGTACTTTCAGGAAAAAAAAGTAATTGGTTCTTAAATGTATTTTCACCTTTTCATCCAGAATCCAAGTTAGATAAGCCTGACAATGCACAGCTAAAATATTGGTAATGTTGTGTCTGTTGTGCACAGTGTAAAATAAGATCTTGTGAAGGCACAATAATGAGGATGAATATAACATCAGGTAGCTGAGCTTTACAACTTCTCCTACGGTGACTTTATTCTGCTGGGAGCCAAGCTGTTCCTTGACATGCAAAGCAATGGTCTACCCTTGATGGCTTCTTGAGCAAAGGTCTGTGACTAGCAGAGGATCAGGTACAGACCTCAGCAGGTGAGCTTATTGGTATTCAAAGAAAAGCTAACTGAATTACCATGACATACCGGATTCTGCATTCCATGGCATTGAGACAAAATGGTATGGTTACAAATCCCAGAGGAGCCTGTCATAGCAGAGGATGATATGCAGGTACATAAGCAGAACATGTCACCAATGGATTTTCATATGCCAGTATAGCTCTTATCCATCCCTATCAAGCAAAACAAACAAGACGGAGGAGACAACTGACAAAACCTGCATTTCTCCTATTGTGCATTGAGCAGCATACTGAAGCACTTGTCAGTCGTCTCCTGTGTTCTTGCGGAATAGACAAAGCAGGCGATGACTGACATAACCCCTGTTTCTCTTGTTGCAGAATCCAAAAAGGGAGCATCCATAGTCATTTTTGCCTTGACAACATGTTTTAAGTACCTGTGTAAACGGCAGAATGTGATGCAGAGCAGTCATTAACAATAATGAGGCAATTATGTGGCAAGTCATTTAATTCAGTAATAGAAGAATTTAATTAGCAGGCTATTTTGAGATTACAAGGGAGAGAATGTGCTTCTATTTCATCTTCACAATGGAAAGCTCACCTCTCTAAATAAGTTGATGATCCTCCCTTTTTTGTCTTATTCATTGAACTTCCCATAGCAATCTGGGAACGCTGGCTTAATGGGTGGTCATTGATCATATCGCTGATACACAATATACACCTAGTGCTTCATCGATCCAGACTTGTTTTTTTCATTCCTAGTGTACAGCACACATATTGGTTGCCCAATATCCTGCAGGCAGCTTTATGATGGAGGATGAAGCTGTTTCACCTATACTTCATTTGTAATGTTGTCACTACTCTGTAACATTTCATACCATCATTAGCATTATATCAGAGTGCAATAGTAATGCACTTTACCATGGTTCTGAGAACAGGACGGATCTTACTAAAAAAAAAAGGTAAGCCTTAATAGAAATGGATTATTTTATGTTTGAACTATTTTGTTTGTTTCAATTACGAGTGTTCTAGCTTTATTTCTTCCCAATTAAAAGTATCACACTAATGAGCTGTAAGGACCATTTGTCTTACACCTATTTATTACCAGTAGGTAAGATAGCACTGTTATGACATCTAGTGGTCATTGTTTGTATTACATCGATAAAAGGTTTTTATTATGACATAATTCAGTTTTTGAGAACTCTATGGGTTGCCAATACAGACAACCTCTAGTTGTCTTGCTCTCTCTCTGGTTTCCTGACTCATTTACTATGAGGAAGCCTGTGGCAAACTGGAGTCAGGGTAAATCAAAATTCCTTATCTGTATATCTCTTCCAAGTTTTTTTTTTAAAGCTGAATGCCAATGTTTTCACACCTAATGCAAGTATGTACGTGGCATACCTGTAGGATCTATGTGGGACCTGTAAATCACTGTAGCAGTATTGGTCTGCGCAGCCTATTTAATTAGGGTTTGCACACCTGAGCACAGACAAAAATGCATGTTTATCAGCAGAGCAGTGAAGGGAGTCAGTAAAGCAGAGATCAGTGTCAGTAGTTTGATTTTTTATTGTTTTTTTACAAAAAAAATATTATTATGTTTAATTATTATTTACAATATTTTTTTTACAGTTTTGAAAAAAAATATTGTTTTTTATAATATTTTTTTTTATTATTATTATTATTTTTACAATTTTACATTAGACAGACCTCTGATGTCTCACTTGTGAGACAGAGAAAGGAACTGAGGACAGAGCTTCCTCAGTCCCTTTCTCTGCAGCCTTAGCTGCACTGGACAGTGAACTAATGAGAAGTGCTCTGTGCTAAGCAGCTTTATGTTCATAAACTAAAGCATAGTAAACATAGTTTACTATGCTTCAGTTAAGAATGAACACAGGAGTGACCAGTACAGAACACTCACTGTTCATTCAGAAAAGAAAAGGGTCGATAAATGAAATATTTTCCCACCCCTTCCCCTATTCTCAATCATTAAACATACCCCACAGCAGCCGGAAGGAGAATTAGGAAAGCTGGCAGCACTGCAGGGGGGAGACAGGGGGAACCAGGAAGCATTGGGTATCAGCACTGCACAGGGGGATTAGGGTGTGCCCAGGCACAGCCGGCACACCCTGTGTGCACGCCTATGTGTAGCAGACACTGCTATTACGATGATTGCTGATAGCTTCTGGGTTCTTTGCCTAGCAGCTGCCCTTCTGCTTACTGGGCACAGGATGTCACTCAGTCAGGATGCTGTTCAGAGAACACTTTGCATTTTCTCAATTAATATAAAGTGTGCTCTGATTGAATGTGGTATAGATTGGGACATCACCACCTAAGCATCTCACCTCCTCCAATCACAGAATGGTTTGCATTGACTGAGAATAACGTAACATGTTCCCTGTAATTACATAAAAACTGCATAGCTCCCAACTGTCCCTGATTTCGAGGGACTGTCCCTGATTTGGAACAATGTCCATCTGTCCCTCATTCCTCCTCATTTGTCCCTCATTTTGGTCTGATCTATATAGATGTATATAAAATGCACTTTTATCTATCAAAAAGTGTTTCCCAGTGCAAAACCTTTCATCTGATTTCTAAATTGCTGCTTTTGTAAATTCCAAAAGCCAATATAAAGGAATGGAAGTGGTAAAAAAAAAAGCACTTGTGGGTTTAACTAATCTTGTTTTTTGTACAATACTCCTTTAAGAGGGTGTGGCAAGGGGTGTGCCCTATGCCTGCATACTTTTGCTGATAGGTGTCCTCATTCCCATCTCAAAAAGTTGGGAGGTATGAAACTGTCATACCTAAATTTCAGCTTTAAACCATCAAAGCAGATAAACTCACCTTTCCTCTCTACCTAACATGCACTGACATCTTCAGCTGGTCTTTTTTTTTAGGTCTGGGGCCTTTGGCTAATTTGATTGACTGGGCCAAGTTGATGTAACTCCTGCAAATAAGCGCATGGGTTCATTCATTCTGGCACTAAGATATGCCAAGACTATACACTGAACAGTGTATGTGCAGCTCAGTGCACATTCTGAAGAACATTATAAATAGGTATGTATGTTTCTTTTATTGCATCAGGCCCCATACACACGACCGAGTTTCTCGGCAGAATCCAGCGAGAAGCTCGCTGGGAGACGTATTCTGCCGAGAAAATCGGTCGTGTGTACACTTTCGATGAGCAAATCGTCGGGAAGCTCGTCGAGCCAAAATAGAGAGCATGTTCTCTATTTCCTCGTTGTTCAATGAGGAAATTTGGCTCGACGACCTTTTCGACCGCTCATCGGGAACCTCGACGGGCAGAACGATGAGTTTAGCCCGACGAGGTTCTCGGACGTGTGTACCCGGCCTAAGAGACACAGCATTTTTCTTTTGCAAAAAAGGGCCTGCCTCTTTACATTAATTTCCACTTTAACCACTTAAGGACCGCCTCCTGCAGATTTACGTCGGCAGAATGGCATGGCTGGGCACATCAACGTATATATACGCGGACCCGATCGCCGCTGCAGTGCGGCGATCCGTCTCTGGAGCGGAAGAACGGGGACAGCCGTGCTTCTCTGTGGCCGGAGCATCGATCGCGTCATCCCTGTAATAGGGGGACGCGATCGATGACGTCACACCTACAGCCACACCCCCCTACAGTAGTAAACACACACATTAGGTACACATTCCCTACAGCGCCACCTGTGGTTAACTCCCAAACTGCAACTGTCATTTCCACAGTAAACAATGCAATTTAAATGCATTTTTTGCTGTGAAAATGACAATTGTCCCAAAAATGTGTAAAAATTGTCCGAAGTGTCCGCCATATTGTCGCAGTCACGAAAAAAATCGCTGATCGCCGCTATTAGTAGTAAAAAAAAAATAATTAATAAAAATGCAATAAAACTATCCCTTATTTTGTAAACGCTATAAATTTTGCGAAAACCAACCGATAAACGCTTATTGCGATTTTTTTTACCAAAAATATGTAGAAGAATACGTATCGGCCTAAACTGAGGAAAAAAAATGTTTTTTTATATATTTTTGGGGGATATTTATTATAGCAAAAAGTAAAAAATATTGCATTTTTTTTTAAATTGTCGCTCTATTTTTGTTTATAGCGCAAAAAATAAAAACCGCAGAGGTGATCAAATACCACCAAAAGAAAGCTCTATTTGTGGGAAAAAAAGGACGCAAATTTTGTTTGGGAGCCACGTCGCACGACCGCGCAATTGTCTGTTAAATCGACGCAGTGCCGAATCGCAAAAAACCCTTGGGTCATTTGCCAGCGTATTGGTCCGGGTCTTAAGTGGTTAAAGTGGATGTAAACCCCCAAAAAAAAAATGTTTTTATTTATTTCACAATGTAGAGTATAATATTTCCTATCATTTGTGCCCAGTCTTGCCACACAGAGTTAATCCAGCGCTGAGTAATCCTCTTTTATGTTCAGTGAAAACGAACAGCCTTCCAGATAAAACCCTGCCTAAATCAAAAAGTCCAGAATCTCTCTTCTTGCTTTGAGTGAGAGGTTATTTACAAATGTAGCTAGGACATGTTTATCATATGTTATGTTTTGTTTATCATAACATGAGGTGATATAACATCATAACACATCCTAGTAATATACAATGAACTTTGGATCACCTCTTGTTATGATAAACATGTCCACGCTATATTTGTAAATAACCTGTTACTGAAAGCAATAACAGAGAAACGGACTTAACCTAATTTGGCAGGTTTTTATCTGAAGTCCAGTTATTTTGCACTGGACTTTAAAAGAGGATTACTCAGCGCTTGGATTAACTCTGTGTGGCAAGACTGGGCACAGATGATAGGAAATCTTATACTCTACATTGTGACATAAAAAAAAAAAAAAACATTTTTTGGGTTTACATCCACTTTAACCACTTCAATACCAGGCACTTACGCACCTTCCCGCCCAAGCCAATTTTCAGCTTTCAGCACTGTCGCAATTTGAATGACAATTGCGCGGTCATGCTACACTGCACCCAAACAAAATTGGCGTCCTTTTTTCCCCACAAATAGAGCTTTCTTTTGGTGGTATTTGATCACCTCTGCGTTTTTTTTTTTTGCGCAACAACTAAAAATAGAGCGAAGATTTTGAAAAAAAAATACGTTTTTATTTTTTTCTGTTAATTTTTTTGTAAATGAGTATGTTTTCTCTTTCAATTACGGGCACTGATATGGTGGCACTGATGGGCACCGATGAGGTGGCACTGATGGGCACCGATGAGGTAGTTCTGATGGGCACCGATTAGGTAGCACTGATGGGCACTGATAGGCGGCGCTGGTATGGGGCACTGATGGGCGGCACTGATGGGCACTCATGGGCGGCACTGATGGGCACTCATGGGCGGCACTGGGCACTCATAGGCGGCACAGGTGGGCACTCATAGGCGGCACAGGTGGGCACTCATAGGCGGCACAGGTGGGCACTGATAGGTGGCACAGGTGGGCACTGATAGGTGGCACAGGTGGGCACTGATAGGTGGGCACTGGGCATGGATTGGCACTGACAGACACTGGGGTGGCACTGATGATCACTGAGGGGTGGCACTGATGGATCACCTGTTGCCAATCAGTGCCCATGTGTGGGCACTGATTGGCATTATTGGCATTATTTTTTTTTTACTGCCCTTTTTTTTTTTGTCCTTTTTTTGTCCTTTTTTTTTTTGTAAGTACCCTGGTGGTCTAGTGTGGGCACTCCCTGGTGGTCCGTGTGGCGATCCGAGGGGGGGGCTGCGCTGATAAACAATCAGCGTGAACCCCCCCTGTCAGGAGAGCCGCTGATCGGCTCTCCTGTACTCGCGTCTGTCAGACGCGAGTGAGGAAGAGCCGTCGGCGGCTCTTCCTGTTTACATCGTGATCAGCCGTGATTGGACACGGCTGATCACGTGGTAACGAGGCTCCGCCGGAGACTCGTTACCGAGATCGGAGGTGCAGGGTGTCAAACTGACACCCCGCATCACCGATCGCCGCGCTGCGCGCCCCTACGGGCGCGCGCGGCATTGAAATCGTGCTAAGCCGTTCGAGAACGGCTAGTCACGATTTCATAACCACTTCCCGGCCGTAAATCGGCTATTGGCCGGGCGGGAAGTGGTTAAAGATCTTGGATTGGCACAATACCAGGCAATTAGCTAGTTTTATTAAAAAAAACAAGCAGTGGCAGACAAATTATATTTCTCAGCACATGCTAACTACGCAGAGTTTTAAACATTACCTAAAAGGCATTTATTTTTACAAAATGTTTGTAAAGCACCTGTGCTTTTCCCGGTACACATGAAAAACATGAGCTGGTAGCTTTGCTTTAGATGGGAGCTGAAAAACACTACATTAATGCAGCAATAAACAGGAATAGCTATTACATTGGCTTGTAAAATCCTATGAATGTAAAAGAGACTTGTATCTAATGTTCCTAAAAACGTGATGATAAAAATTGTGAATTTACCTTGCTGTCCCGAAGGAATGTACTAGATATACTTAGATATTTTGGACAAGTGAGACAAGGCATAGCTTTGTAATGAAGTGCATGCAACTCGTGTTTTTTTCAAAAGTGCACTAAGAAATCTTAAAGGGGTCGTATTTTTATCACCCCTCCCGTTTTACTCACCTGAGGCCGTTCGGGAGACATGCTCTACCTCTCTGCCCGGGGTTCTCGGCTCTTGATTGGATATATTGATAGTAGCGCAGTCATTGGCTCCCACTGCTGTCAATCAAATCCAATGACATGGGCACCAGGGGGCGGGGGTTTAAGTCCGGCATTCTGTGTCTATGGACACAAATGCTGGACTCGGGAGGGCACCTGCACAGTAAAAAAAAATCCCCTCTTCTAGGGGGTTTACCAATGTGGGGAGGAGCCACGAGCACCGTTGGGGGGACCCCAGAAGATGATGATTGGGGCCACTCTGTGCAAAACGAACTGTACACGAGATGTGTATGATATGTTTGTTGTTTTTAACCACTTAAGGAACGGACCAATATGCTGCTAAAAGACCCACGGTGTTTTTACAATTTGGCACTGCGCTGCTTTAACTGGTAATTGCGCGGTCATGCAATGTTGTACCGAAACGAAATTTGCATCCTTTTCTTCCCACAAAGAGAGCTTTCTTTTAATGGTATTTTTAACCACTTAAGGACCGGACCAATATGCTGCTAAAAGACCCAAGGTGTTTTTACAATTTGGCACTGCGCTGCTTTAACTGGTAATTGTGCGCTCATGCAATGTTGTACCGAAACAAAATTTGCGTCCTTTTCTTCCCACAAATAGAGCTTTCTTTTGATGGTATTTGATTGCCTCTGCGATTTTTATTTGTTGCGATATAAATGGAAAAGAATTTGAAAAAAAAAAGATTTTTCTTATAACAAAAAGTAAAAAATATAGAATAAACTAAATTTTAGTCAAACATTTAGGCCAAAATGTATTCAGCCACATGTCAGTAAAAAAAATCAAAATAAGCGTTTATTTATTGGTTTTCGCAAAAGTTATAGCGTCTACAAAGTAGGGTACATTTTCTGGAATTTACACAGCTTTTATTTTATGACTAATGTGCTAAATGTGCTAAAATTGGAGGGCAGTACAAACCCCCCCCCCCCAAATGACCCCCATTTTGAAAAGTAGACACCCCAAGGAAACTGCTGAGAGGCATGTTGAGTCCATTGAATATTTGTGATTGAATAATGACAAAAAATTTTTTTTTTTAAAAGTTGTCACTAAATGATATATTGCTCACACATGCCATGGTTATATGTGGAATTGCACCCCAAAATACATTCTGCTGCTTCTTCTGAATACTGGGATACCACATGTTTGGGACTTTTTGGGAGCCTAGCCACGTATGGGACCCCGAAAACCAAGCACCGCCTTCAGCATTTCTAAGGGCGCAAATTTTTGATTTCACTCCTCACTACCTATCACAGTTTCGAAGGCCATAAAATGCCAAAATAGCACAAAACCCCCCCAAATGACCCCATTTTGGAAAGTAGACACCCCAAGCTATTTGCTGAGAGGCATGTCGAGTCCATGGAATATTTTATATTTTGACACAAGTTGCGGGAATATGACAAACTGATTTTTTTTTTGCACAAAGTTGTCACTAAATGATATATTTCTCACACATGCCATGGTTATATGTGGAATTGCACCCCAAAATACATTCTGCTGCTTCTCCCGAGTACGGGGATACCACATGTGTGCGACTTTTTGGCCGTGTACGGGGCCCCAAAAACCAAGCACCGCCTTCAAGATTTCTAAGGGCATACATTTTTGATTTCACTCCTCACTACCTATCACAGTTTTGAAGGCCATAAAATGCCAAGATGGCACACAACCCCCCAAATGACCCCATTTTGGAAAGAAGACACCCCAAGCTATTTGCTAAGAGGCATGTTGAGTCCATGGAATGTTTAATTTTTTTGCCCCAAGTGATTGAAACAAGGGACAGTTTTAAGGTATTACTTAAAGGAATGAAAAAAAGAATGCTGCTGACAATATGTGGGTGTGGCCAAAAAACAGTCATTGCCAAAACAAATTGTATCACAGTGTTGGGCTTGTAGTGTGGTACCTTTTCCCATTTGCTTTGCTATGTTTTAGACAAAATAGGACTTGTTGGTACGCCAAAAAGAAAGTGAAAATTAAGTAAGCCCCATCATTGTCAGTAGATTGGTGCATTGATGTCAGTGACTATAATAATAAAAAAAAAACAGCATTGTTGTTAGTGGTTCAGTAATAACCCCATCATTGGTATTTTGTACACTGATATTTTTACCACATTGTTTTTTCTTACCACATCCCAGATTGCAAGCAATAGTGCTGCAAGTTAGACTTGCCAGGCTTCACAAGTTTGTTGCACAATTGCAGCAAGTCCAGATTGCATGACTCCAGATCAACTTTCTTTGCAGACATTCTGCAAGTCTGCTGCAAGTTCTGGTTTATTTATCTTGTGCAATAGTCGTCCCACCACAGGGGGCACTGTGGCAAAAAAAATCTTGCTGTAGGCTTGCAGAGCTCTTGCTGTAGACTCACCACTGTAACTTTGCTCTTGTTAGAGACTTGCCATGCAAATTTGCTACAAATTGGAAAAGTGTCAACTAGAACTTGTGCTTTAAGTGTTCTGCAAGTGTACAACTTGCAAGTGAAAGTGTGCTGCAAGTTAACAAGACTTACAGTTCAACACTGCCACAAATTTGTGGCAAGTTAACCATGCTATCTGGGGTACCTGCACCCTAGAACTTCTTATCCACAGCACTCCTTCACAGTGCTCACAGTGCTCACCTGCACAGAGATTACCTGCACACACAGCTATACTGCATTCCTGAACCCTTTTTTTTTTTTAACACAGCTCATCTGCACCCATCCATTCCTTTCATAAAACTCTCTATACCAGGAGCTGGTTTTGCCCACTAAAGAGGTGCTGTCCTGCCCTTCCACCACACACACATGCACATGAATGAGCTGCAAGATTTGCATATTTGTCCCTCTATCATATGCAAATCATGATGACTATTCATATGCAAATCTTGAGCCTCATTACCAACACATAGCCAACTGACAAAATCTGGGACCGTCCCAGAAAATCTGGAAAAGTTGGTAAGTATAAGAAACATATTTTACTTTTTGTTATGTAAAATTGATTTACATTTAAAACATGTTCACACTTGTCTAATGTTGACATAATGTTTAATGCATAGATGGTAACTGTCCTGGATTTGCCACGACAGTCCCACGTTTTGACCTTCTTTCCAGCTGCAGCTGTGTCCCAGGTGATGTCCCCAGAACACAACATCAACTACAACCGTGCCGGTTGCAATGCTGTATGATGTGAGTGGGGCTGGTATTGATAAAACTTCTCAATGAGTGATAGTTTATTTTCAAGAAAACATTGCTGTTTGCCATCGGAATTTGAGCTGTTGGCTGGGCAATGACAGATTGATCTTGTTGAGACGCTAATTCTCCATCAGGTCCACCTCCCTGTGAGAAAAGCCCGATGGTGATGCTGGGAAACTAATTCCCAATCAGGTCCACCTTCAGTCATATCATCACCCATAGTTATCACCAGTTCCAGGTTCACAGACTAAAGTAAGATGTTCACAGCTGCTTCTTTATATGGCTATGGCTTCTCCAATTTTACCAATGGATGAATGAGGAGACATTCACAGATATAAGGCTGTCACTTGCTCCTTGCTCATGCGGGAGGACTGTACAAGCAGAGCTGCTCTTCTGTATCTCATATACAAAAAAAGAGGCATCCACGGATTCCCTTTAGACATGGCAGCTTCAGCTACTGTGTGAGCTGCATACAGAATGAGAGATGCAGAGCTGAGGAGTGGGAGCACACATAAACTATGTAGTTATAAGTGTCAGCTACCTGCTATATATATATATATATACACGTTACCCAGAACATGGAATAAAAACAAAGAGGCAAGAGAATCATTACTATTTCCTACTACTATAAATGTTTTATTAAAACGTGAAAGCTTGTGACAGGATCCCTTTATGCTCTGGAAGTTGGAAGAAGATTTGCAAGATTTGTTGCTTAGCAAAGCGAAGGTAACATTTTATGTTTTTTAGGCAATCTTGGTGTTAGTGAACAATAATCTCTTGGTGTTAACACATACGAACTGGGACGCAGTTTTACTTATGTTGCCCATAGCAACCACGGTGTTATAGGTAATGGTGAACAGATTTTTTTAATCCGGGGACATTTTTTTTTCTAGTAATGGCGGCAATCAGCGACTCTCTGTCCATCCCCACCGCAGCCGCCCGCCTCA
Organism: Rana kukunoris; assembly: GCA_029574335.1. Lineage (NCBI taxonomy): Eukaryota > Metazoa > Chordata > Amphibia > Anura > Ranidae > Rana > Rana kukunoris. The sequence continues at coordinate 290,279,740 of CM056050.1, read as the reverse complement.
CAGCCTCTCAAGTCTTACTCTCTAGGCCCCGGCTACTATTGGGCTACTACTGGGTGGGGAGGAAGATCACTCCGCCAGGGAAAGCAAGAAGTTAAGGAGGTAGGCGGCTGCCCGGGACTTGAGCCAAGGCAAAAGAATATGCAAGTGGAGCTGAATGGGCATGCACCTGAAACTGAAGAAATATTCCCTCCACTCCAATCAGCACAAGACCAGCAGAAAGGGATAGAGATAATGAAAAAAATACACCCCCCCCCCCCCTAAGCTAGAAAGGAGCGATGGAGCGGGTGTGTAATTCAGATTTTTTTTTTTATTCTGCACTGTCTGTCTTTGAAATTTCCCCAGCCAATGTTCAAATCCAATCCGGGGACAAAACCGGGGACAGACTTGGCCCGGGGACAGTGTCCTTAATCCAGGGACTGTCCCCTGAAACCGGATATGTCTGGTCACCCTATTATAGGTACACTAAAATAGGACTTCAAAATGTATTTATGGTACCCATCAAGGTGGTCCAGTGTTTATTTAACAAAAATGGAAATTGAAGTGTCACATCATTGCTAAGAGGCCTTTTACACAATTTTTTGAAAAATTAAATAAAGTTTGTTTGCTTTTTCTCACACACAGCATAGGCATACTTATAATTACACCCCAAAACACACACTACTATGTCTCTCAAGTATGGGGATGTTTTTTTAATGTATTTTCCAAGAGGTATAGAGGCATAGTGCCACAACTTTTTCTCACACACAGCATAGGCATACTTAGAATTACACCCCAAAACACATTCTTCTACCCCTCGCAAGTGTGGGAATACCATGTGTGAGACCAATGTACTGTAATTGCCACCTCCATATGAGTGGTCGTCAGAGAATGTGTCTCAGAGTAGTGTCACCTACAGATGTCCATATTCCTTTAAGCCAAGCAAACCTACCCTACTGGCTGCCCCCAGAAATGCCATGTTGACTGTCCAGGAGGAAGTACAGGAGGCTGAAGAAATTAAGAACAAAAGAGTTTATGTTGTTCCAGGAGTACAGTTGTCCACAGTGGATGGCAGGGATGGGTATTTGGAACGAAAATTTGTCAGTCAGATGTGCCGATGAGTTAATGAGGTGCAGGCAAAGACATATTCAACAAACAGGCAAAGGGTCAGGCCAGGCAATAGGCAGAAGCATAGTATATAAACAAGCCAGGGTCAATATAGGCCACAATCAGGGGCACCAATTGTGTGCACTATTCGGGCCAGTTCACACAAGAATTTGGTGGGGTAGTAAAACCTCACGGTTGAGCCACTTGCCCCTTTAGCTACAGAGGCAGCGGCTAGTGGTGAACACATGCCATACCCGCGATACTTTGCTTTGCAGCTCTGGCAGGAATTATACCCATGTACGACTGCTGATCTTGACCCATTCAAATGAATAGGGGTGCTTGTGCAGGGTCCAAGGGGTTAAAGCAGATGGTAGGAATGCAAAACAATGCCTCCTCACTGTCTGCCAAATGCCCTCTGAGGAGGATTCCGAAGATGGATGGCTCTTTAGAGATAATTGCACATATAAACAAGTCCTTATGGTGACTTTATAACTGTTGTCGTGGTGCTCAGGGACACTGTAACTGGTATGGCAGTGATAAGGCACACTATAACTGGTGTGGCACTGGGACTGGTGTGGTGGTTATCAGGGACATTGTAGCTGGTGTTTTGAGGATTGGAGACACCTGCATCGATACTGCACCAGCCATATACACTATATTACCAAAAGTATTGGGACAACTGCCTTTACACACACCTGGACTTTAATGGCATCCCAGTCTTAGTCCGTAGGGTTCAAGATGGTCCACAAGTTTAGGAGTGTGTCTATCGGAACATTTGGCCATTCTTCCAGAAGCACTTTTGTTCAACGAGAAGGCCTGGCTCACAGTCACCGCTCTAATTCATCCAAAGATGTTCTATCAGGTTGAGGTCAGGATTCTGTGCAGGCCAGTCAAGTTCTTTCACCCCAAACTCACTCATCCATGTCTTTATGGGCCTTGCTTTGTGCACTGGTGCGCGTCATGTTGGAACAGTAAGGGGCCATCACCAAACTGGTCCCACAAAGTTGGGAGAATGAAATTGTCCAAAATGTCTTGGTAAGCTGATGCCTTAAGAGTTATCTTCACTGGGACTAAGGGGCCAAGCCCAACCCATGAAAAACACTATAACCCCCTCCACCAAATGAATTGGACCAGTGCACAAAGCAAGGTCCATAAAGACATGGATTAGTGAGTCTTTCCAGAAGAGTTGAAGCTGTTATAGACTAAGATTGGGATGCCATTAAAGTTCATGTGCGTGTAAAGGCAGGTGCCACAGTACTTTTTGTAATATAGTGTATACACAGTGGTCAGGCAGGAGGCAGTTAAGATAAACAATAAGATAACCTTACAGGTCTGGTTCTATTTTTCCACTTTTCCCAGTGTTAGTGTAGACAGGATGAAATAATTTTACTAATGGACAATACCATCTTGGCTATCACATCATATTATGAAATCTCTTTCTACATATGCTATATTTCAAATAAATTGTGCAATAAGATAACAATACGTCTCTTGTAGAATGGCACCCATTTTAAATGAATACCTCACCCCTAAGTAAAGTTTATTCTCCACCTACAATAACTTGCTGCATGCATAACAAAAAAAGATGTTACTGGAATTTTTTGAAATATTGGCTAATATGGATAATGGTGTATATATACTGTGAGAAGCACTTGCACTTTGGCATGGATTTACTAAAGCTGGTGTAGCTGTGCTTGGTAGCCGATCAGCTTCAAACATCAGCTTGTTCAATTAAACTTAGACAAAAAAAAACCTGGAAGCTGAATAGTTACCAGGCAGAGCTCCACCATAATTAACACTCTCCAGTTTTAGTAAATCAACCTTATTAAATCCTAATTTAAATTTTTATGTTGTGTTTTAGACAAATAGGCTACATTAATACATCTCAAAATAAGAACGTTGTGGTGATTTAGTTGTGCCTGTAACTTTGATATCAGTGCTGTCATGAGAGAAACATGTTAGTTGTCATTGCTGACTTCTCCTTCTAAAAATGCTGGTTAGAGAATCCTGCCAATACCTTAAAGAGGCCGCAAATCACTGTATAATTCAAACCTTAACTTCAGCTTCCGGAGCTTCATTTAGACCCATTCTGTCAAATATCATAGTTGTAAAACAATAGAGGATCGGACACATGCTTGACTTTTGGAACTAAAGTCAGGATTTGCATAACAGAGTGTCCTGTTTTTTTTTGGGCTCTGGATCATTCAGTAAGGCCGCGTACACACGATCAAATTTATCTGCTGAAAACGGTCCGACAGACCGTTTCAGCAGACAAATTCGATCGTGTATACAGGCGGACAGACAGATTTTTCCAGCAGACAGATTTTAAAGCATGCTGTACATATCTGTACGCACATGCGTCGAATGGATTCGACGCATGCGCAGAAGTGTTTTACTTCCTGGTGACGGTGACGTGGCGGCGTCAACGTCACCGTCACATCACCGCGCTGTCTGCCGGCGGGGATTTTGGTTTGATCATGTGTACATGATCAAACCAATCTATCCCAGCAGACAAATCCAATCAAATCGGTCTGACAGATCGATTTGATCGGATTTATTTGGTCGTGTGTACGCGGCCTAAGGTATCTAAGAGATTAGCAGGTGACGCTAGAGTTACATTCTCTTCAGGTCTACAGTCATTTAAGCAGGAATAGCAGAAGGACTCAGGGAACCCCAGAAACCCTAGAGAACCAACAAAATTAAGTGAGCGGGGAGGACTGTTGCCATACACGGTAAATGGGTAAACTCACAAAGAACAATAATCTCAAAAATACATCAATTTATTAATATAATAACAAAAAAACGAGAAATAAAAAACATCAAACATTGACAACATCTAAAACAATGCACATAGTGTGACGTCGAACAAATCACCGTTTTTTTGTGTGAAGGTTGGAGTCACGATACAGAATTTTCCTTATTGTGACTCCAACCTTCACCCAAAAAAACCCTTACCTGGGGATTGCACCTTTGTTGATTTGTTCGACGTCACGATATGTTCACTGTTTTAGATGTTGTCAATGTTTGATGTTTTTTACTTCTTGTTTTTTTGTTATTATATTAATAAACTTATGTATTTTTGAGATTATTGCTCTTTGTGAGTTTACCCATTTACCGTGTACCGCAACAGTCCCCCCCTCCGCCCACTTCATTTTGTTGGTTCTCTAGGGTTTCGGGGGTTCCCTGAGTCCTGCTGCTAGTCCATTAAGATTTGGATGATGGTACGGTTCTAAACTTTTGTTTATTTGTTCAATTTAGAGGTAAAAAATTAGTCATTTTAGCAGGTTAAGAGTCAGAGCAGGAGATTCCCTATCATTTAGCTTGCACTGGTGCTGTCCATGGTGCTGATTATTCAAATCTTTGTTTTTTTACATTGAAAGGAGCTACAGGCAGCATATAAAATGCAGTACGGATTAGCTGCTTTTCTATGCATATCATGAGATTAGCTACAAACAAGCAAGCCTAAGAAATGCTATTTGTTTACAGCACCTCCCTAAAATGACTTCTAGCAGAAATATTAACACAAAGAGTACTGCTGAAGACTAGAATTGTAACAGCAATACTAAGTTTAAAGTAGTTGTAAAGCTTTGTGTTTTTTTTTTTTTTTTTATTGTTTTTTTTCTAAATAACTTGCCTGCTCTGTGCAATGGAATTAAACTTTTGTGAGTCGTACACCTTTAGGCCCCTTTTAAACAGGTGTTTCAATGAAATCAGTTTTTCTGGTGGATCTGAAAGAAAGTCTTATGTTAGTCTATGACAGGATTCTCCAAACTACAGCCCTCCAGCTGTTGTGAAACTACACATCCCACTGCCCTAAAATCCACCCCCCCCCCCCCTGGTGTATTGGCGAACATGGCATGTAGGCAATATTCTGCCGAGACCATTTGGAGTTTGAGGCAATGCGCCGCAATACTGCCAGCCATCACCAAAAAGGCCCTAAGAACTGAGCGACTATGGAGAACCAATCATAGATCGACGGTCAGACATTTCAGCCATTTACCCCAGCTCAAGCACATATCATGTGCTTTGATTAACACAAGATCGGCAGTAAAACACCGACTAGAAATCCGCGACTTCATTCAACAAAAGGATCTAGACTGTCTCTTTATTACAGAGAGCTGGCTCACAGCCGACTGTAACACCATTCTAGGAGAACTGGTGCCAGAAAATTACCGTATCATAACGGAAAACAGAATAGGGCAAAGAGGAGGCGGCCTGGCGGTGATCCACAAGACTCATCTTACGATCACCAAACCAGTCCGCCAAAACCCTCTTCCATTCATGGAAACCCTTACTCTGCAACTGCAAGCAAGTTCAAAGGAGACCGTCCACATTCTGCTCTGCTATAGGCCGCCCGGCCCAAAATCGCAGCTGCTCTCATCATGGACGGATTTCTTCTCCACTTATACCCTCAACAGTAAACAACTCTTGCTGTTAGGGGATTTCAATCTCTGGGCCAATTCCTCACAAGACCCCATTGCCGACGCCTGTATTGACCACCTGGAAGGTTTAGGATTGCAGCAACTAGTATGTGGGCCTACACATGCTTCAGGTCACACACTTGATCTTATTTTCAGACAAGCTCTGGAAATAAAAATTGGGGAAAATGAAAAATTGCCATGGACAGACCACCAGGCAATTACATTCAGTATTTCCACCATCCCCCCCGCAACAAAAACATCGAATCCAGTGGCAACACACTGGACTAGATGTCAGAAGAAGCTCCACTCGGAACTCTTCAAAACGACTTTAAGGAAAAAAATAGAAACTACCCAGCCGCAGCAAACGGCCGTTGAAACATTGAAAGCCATAAACTCGGCCATGCTACAGTCAGCCGACTTGGTAGCGCCGAAACGAATAACCCGCATTCGGAAAAACAACCGCAGCTGGTTTAACAACCAGCTGTCGTTACTGAAGCAAGAACGCAGAAGGGCAGAATCTGCCTGGAAAAGATGTTCTTCTGAGCTAAACCTATCCATCTACAAGGCGACCACAAGAAAATACCACAAAGGAATTTTCCAAGCCAAGAAGAATTATTTTTCGGAGGCTATCAACGGTGCCCAAAACCGCCCCCGCGAACTCTTCAAGATGGTCACCCAGACCATGAAACCAGGATGCATTGAAGCCCCCAGTTCGGACACACAAGAATTTTGCAATGAGCTATCGGATTATTTCGTTAATAAAATCGAGGCAATCCGTGAAAGCATTCAGCAAAATGTTTCTCCCCTCAGCCCCCCCTGTAGCCTCTCACATAACACCCATAGTAATTCTCCGATATCAGGTAAGTTCACCCTGGAACCCATCTCCATCGAGTCCACTAAGAATGTCATTTGTACTCTGCGCAATGGCGCAGCGCCAAATGACATTATCCCCACAAAACTGCTGAAGGAATGCGCCGACATCCTGGCTCCTCCCATCACGCAGCTTATCAACCAGTCTTTCTTGGAGGGCATAGTGCCCTCACAGTTGAAAGAGGGTGTAATCCAACCCCTCCTGAAGAAACCCTCCCTGGACCCCAAGGACCCACTCCACCGCCGTCCCATAACAAGCCTCAACGTATTCTCTAAGATAATGGAAAAAGTAGTGGTACAACAGTTGCAACTGCATCTAGATACCTACAAGCTACTTGACCCATTGCAATCAGGCTTCCGTCCCGGACATGGGACAGAAACAGCATTACTGAAAGTATGGGACGATGTTCTCAAGGCCGCAGACGAAGGAGAATCTTGTCTCCTGGTTCTGTTGGACCTAAGTGCAGCTTTTGACACTGTAGACCACAATCTGTTACTGACTCGGCTTTCTGAAGTAGCCAGGGTCGCAGAAGGCGATTTATCTTGGTTCTCCTCTTTTTTGGAAAACCGATCGCAAACAGTGAAGCTAGGACCTTTTACGTCTGAAAAACGCACAGTAACATGCGGAGTCCCTCAAGGATCGCCTCTGTCACCAGTGCTATTCAACATCTACCTTCGTCCTCTTTTTGAGATTATTAGCAGTCAAAAACTGCTCTACCACTCATATGCAGATGACACGCAACTGTATTTCCGCATCTGCAATAGACAGGATCACAACCTCAATCTAGAGACATGTCTCTCTTTGATAGAGGACTGGATGACAAAGAGTTATCTTAAACTCAATGGAGCGAAAACAGAACTTCTTCTGTTTCACGCCAAGCGAAGGAATCAACCCTCAACAGCGTGGTCTCCCCCACCTATTTTGGGCAAGCTCATCACCCCTAGCGCCAAAGTCAAAAGCCTAGGGGTCATTCTTGACTCCTTTATGACAATGGACGCACAAATAGGGTCAGTGGTCAGCGGATCTCACCATCTACTGCGCCTACTACGCAGACTCACTCCGTTCATCCCTAAAGAAGATCTAGCGGTCGTGGTGGGAGCTATTGTAAACTCCAGGTTGGATTATGCAAATGCCCTTTACCTCGGTCTCCCCAAATACCAAATCGCTCGTCTGCAAGTCGTTCAGAATATGGCCGCCAGACTTGTGACTGGGAAAAAACCCTGGGAATCCATCGCACCTTCACTGAGAGCCCTTCATTGGCTGCCAGTTAAAGACAGAATCGCTTTTAAAGCCCTCTGTCTTACGCATAGATGTGTCCATGAGAATGCCCCCCTTTACTTATGCGAATTAATAAAAGCGCATAATCCAAATCGCGTTTTGCGATCCACGAATCAGAACCTGCTCCAGGTTCCGAAAGCCAACTTCAAGTCCATAGGGGAAAGAAGATTTGCGATCCAGGGTCCCAGACTATGGAACGCTTTACCAACCAGCATTCGGTTGGAGGAGAACCACCTAGCATTTAGGAAAAAGGTCAAGACTTTTCTCTTTTGATATCAAAGGAGACAGGAACAACAAGCGCCCAGAGGCGATTCAGTTCGCATGTGCCGCGCTATATAAGTTTTCATTCATTCATTCATTCATTCATTCATTCATTCATTCACGAGGCATTGTAAAACTCAGACATTCACAGATATGACTAGGCTTGATGGGAATTGTAGTTCCTTAACAACTACAGGGCTATAGTTTGGAGATCCCTGGTTTATGACATTTATAAGACCTAGATGGACTTTAGCTTTTGCCAGCACTACAGAAGAAAAAGATTTGGGGGAACTTATTTCAGATGATTGCAAAACAGTGTGATCAGGCAGTGGGAAATGTGAATAGAATTCTAGGCTGCATCACTAGAAGAGTCACCAGCAGGAGGAAGGAGGTCTTGGTTCCTCTATATATATCTTTAATGAGACCTCATTTACAATACTGTGTTCAAAGATATTGATAAAATAGAAAAAGTCCAGAGACGGGTAACAAAAATGGTGAAAGGTTTGGGGAATAAAACATATCAAGAGCAACATCAGGAACATATGTACAGTCTGGAGGAAAGAAGGGAAAGGAGAGACATGATTGAAACCTTTAAATGCATCAAGGGGGTGAATAAGGTTCAGAAGGGCAGTTTTTCTTTTCAATATAAAACCAAAATCAAGAATACTTTCTTGCTTGTGATGGTAGGATGCAGAGCAGAAAGCTACAAGTGGATTGGAGGCTATGTTCACATCACCATACAATTGATTGCTTATACCATTTCCTGCCCTGTCCAACTCAGTCACTTGCAGTACCTCCTAAGGAGGCTAGGGATCTTAACTGATATAGATCTTGTGGCCCTGTGAGACTATCATCTGCTCCTTTTCAATTTTTGATCTGCCCAATACACCACAGCAGAATACCATCTAATATTCATTGTCTGTTACGCCAGTGGCTCAAGTGCATTTTTGCCCCTGAGCCTCACCGGTCTAGCTTTGTGAGACCTTCTCTCTTGTCTCCTTTTTGCACCATCTGAGGAGACTATGATGTGATTTGAAGTGGCACCTTTGAGAATTCTTCTTTTTTTTTTTTTTTTTTAACCTCCATGACCACTGTTGAGCCATGCTTTTGAGGACCATACCATACTCACATCAACTGTAAACCTGGCTCTGAAGAAGGAGCCCGGTGACTCTGAAATGAGTTGGATTCATTATAGAATTGTATTAACTATAGACAGTTGTTATATGTACAAATCATGATGTGGTAATGTGTACCTTATTTTTTTATTATTATCACACGGTTGATGACTGTATACTTTTTTTTAACTGAAATAACATCACTTGTGTATGCCTTTAAAGTCCCATTATAGAGGGGGAAACCCTGTCTTTCCAAATTGTAGGAAAATGGCTAATCAACAGCAGAGATTAGAACCTCCAATTCTTTCAAAATCAATAACAGAGATGTTTTATTGAGAGAAAAAAAAACAGAGTTACAGCATCACATGTACACAAAAGCACAGCACAATACAAATATCAGGATGGACTATTAGGATGTAAATCAGAGCACCTACCCTACCCGCTACATATTGGCAGGGTGAAGAGAAAGGAAAAAACTGGACATTCAAACCCCCACACTAACAATAGGAAGCTTACCGGAGCTTACTTCAGAACCCCCTCCCCCCCTGAGGATAGTACAGGAAAAAAGGGGGGGTGATAAACCAGAGTGTCAAGATGGGGGGGGAGGGTTGGGGAGAGAGAAAGGGAAAAGGAAAAAAAAAAGGAAAAGAAAAAGGGGAGGGGGGGGGGAGAAGGCAATAGGGATCAGCTATTGTCATATAGAAATAGTATATCGACCAACCAGAGACCACAGCTAACCCCTGGCATCAATCCACGCAGACCACACTTTGTCAAATTTCGCCGGGCATTGTCTACTCTCATACGTGATCCTGTACAGCGGGAGCACTTTATTGATAGATAGGGTCCACGATTCCACCGTCGGTGGATCCGCCGCCTTCCACTTAAGGAGGATTTCCCTCCTGGCATAGAAGAGGGAGAAGGTAAGAAACAGCTTGGAGTATCTGTCCCCCTGGAACTCCTCCAAATGGCTCAGGAGAAAAACCAGGGGCTCCAACGGGATCCGCAGCTGAGACACCTCGCTCAAGACCTCGGCCACCCGGCCCCAGTAGGGTTGGAGTTTGGGACAAGACCAGACCATGTGCCAGAACGAGCCCTCCTGCACCCTACAGCGCGGGCAGAGGGGGTCTCGTTGGGGGAAGATACGGGCCAGCCTTTGAGGGGTATAGTATGTAGGAATTTGATTTGGATAAACCTATCCCTAGCTGCTATAAGTGACGGGATGAACAGGGAGACGCATTCCTCCCACTTTTCGTCATCCAGGTCAGGTATATCAGCCTTCCACTTATCAAATGTGCGGGTCAACCCAGAGTCATATGCCACCGTCAGATAAAGATAAAGGGTAGATAGTGGCCGCCCCATAGTACGTGATGTTAGGAGTCTCTCGACCGAGTCCGATTGGAGTGTGAGTCTGTCCGGGAATTGGGCCCCGTACGCGTGTCTGAGCTGCCAGTATCGAAACGACCACTGCAGAGGGATCGAGTACCGGTCCCTTAGGTCCTGAAAGGTTATGAGAGTGCCGTCAGAAACAATATGTTTAAGGGTAGTTATCCCCTTACCTGCCCACGCAGAGGGGTCAGGAAGGGAGTAGAAATGAGGTAGTAGGGGATTACCCCAAAGAGGGGTATGAGGAGAAACATGGGAGGGTTTTGCATATATTTCCCTAGCGTCCTTCCAGGCCTTGATGGTAGTTGTCATGGGGATCGTGACCGAAGGGGACGAACGGCAACCACGGAATGCGAGGTTACTCAGAGCGGCGTATGAGCCCAAAATAGCTGCCTCCAAGGTAACCGCCGGATTCTGTTTAGGTTGGGCGAACCACCACCGGACAGTAACCAATACAGCCGCCCAGTAGTATAGTTGAAAGTTTGGAAGCGACAGGCCTCCACTCGATAGGGGCAGGTATAACGTTTTTTTAGCTATCCTAGGGGTTTTCCCCGCCCAGACAAAGGCCCCCAGCTGACTCTCGAGCTTCTTAAAGAATTCCCTCGGGAGGTGGGTCGGGGTATTCCGAAAGTAATACAAAAATTTGGGGAGGAGTACCATCTTCATGAGGTTAATCCTACCCACCGGAGTCAGAGGGAGCGAACGCCACGTTGCGAATTTAACGGTGACCTGTCTCATCAAAGGGTGAATATTGCGCGCCATGAAGTCGTCCAGCGTCGCAGTGACTCTGACCCCCAGGTATTTGATTTCCCAAACCCAGTGGAGCTGCAACTGAGGAGTAGACTTAGTGGGGGAGGGATGGAGCGAGAAGAGTTCCGATTTGTCCCAGTTGATACGGACTCCAGAGAAGCCAGCGAAGCGGTTAAATTGAGCCAGGGCCTTGTCAAGGGATCCGGACGAGTCGGCTAAGTACAGCAGGGTATCGTCGGCATAAAGGGAGATTTTTTCATGCAAGGGGCCAACCCGTATCCCCTGAATCTCTCCATCCGCCCTGATAAGAGCCGCCAGGGGCTCTATGGCCAGCGCGAACAGACCCGGAGAGAGGGGACAGCCCTGTCTCGTGCCGCGCCCCAGCGGGAATGGGTCCGACAGGCACGCATTTGTACAGACCCTGGCCCGGGGGGCGTCATAGAGAAGCTTAACCCAGGATATAAAGTTGGGCCCAAAGCCAAACTTAGCAAGAACCGCCCAGAGGAACCTCCACTCAACAGAGTCAAAGGCCTTCTCGGCGTCAAGAGAGGCCACCAGGGTCTGACCCACGTCGTCCGCCCTAGCTATATGAGTAAAGAGCCTCCTAAGGTTAATGTCAGTACCCCTACCTGGCATGAAACCCGTTTGATCGGGGTGCACCAAGGCTGTGATAACCGTATTCAACCGAATAGCCAGGACCTTGGCTAGCAGTTTGGCATCAACATTCAGTAATGAAATGGGTCTGTAGGAGGGGCAAAGGGAAGGATCCTTACCCGGCTTTGGAATGACCACAATCACCGCTTCGCCCATGGAGGTGGGAAGGGAGTGCAGGCGTTCAGCAGCCACCAGCATCTCCCGGAACCTGGCCGCTAACACGTCGGGGTATTGTTTGTAGAGTTCTACAGGGAGGCCGTCAGGTCCAGGGGTCTTGCCCGGTTGCATGGTCTTAAGTGCCTTGAGTATTTCGTCCAGGGAAATGGGCCTGTCAAGGGTGGTTCTAAACCTATCAGTCAGGACAGGGACGTCAACCTCGTCAAGGTAAAGGGCCAGATCGTCATCCCTAAAGGTCACCTGTGATGTATAGAGGCGCTGGTAGTAGGTGGCAAAAGTACGGTTAATCTCCTCCGGGGTGTACAGGAGACCTCCGTCGAGACCGGCTATCTGGGGGACAGCCATGCCCCCCGAGTGTTCCCTGGAGAGCCAAGCGAGGAGCCTGCCCGATCTTTCGCCCTGCTCAAATATACGTTGGGATTGGGCCAGCAGCTTCTTCTGAGTCAAGGAGGTGCGTAGGGACATAACCTCCCCAGTAAGGGACTGCAGTCTAGTGTAGTGATGGGGATCCCGGGAACGAACATACAGTGCCTCCTGTGCTGAGGCGGCCACCTCAGCCGCATCTAGCGCAGAACGCCTCCCCCGCCGAACTCGAGCTATAATGGCCTGGTATTGACCCCTAGTGAAGGCCTTAAAAGTATCCCAAACAACGGCCGAAGAGGCCGAGTCAGAGTTAGTGGCCCAAAAGTTGTTGAGCACCCCCGCAAACTGGGACTCCACATCCTGGTCTGAAATCCAAAACCGCGAGAGCCGCCACAGTCCGGCCTGGGTCCCCGGGCCACCCAACTTCACCAACAGGGGAGCATGGTCCGAGATGCCCCTGGGGAGTATCTTAACCTCTCTGACCCTAGACAGAACTGATCGGCCCGCGAAGGCCAGGTCTATGCAGGAAAAGGAGACGTATGAGGCAGAGTGGCAGGTGTAGGCCCGCTCCTGAGGGTGTTTCCACCGCCAGATATCCGTCAAGCCATAGGCCTCAGCCCAGGAAGCCAGTCCCGGGGAAGAGGGACCCACACCCGCCATCCTGTCCACGCTCGGGTCAGGGGCCATATTAAAGTCACCCAGCACTATCATGTGATCCGAAGCAAAGTCAGCTAGAATGGCAGTTATCTTGTTTAATAGAATCAAGGAGGCTGGGGGGGGCAGATAGAGACCCACAATAGACCAGGTCTGAGACAGAATTTTAGCATTGATAACCACATATCTACCGTCGGGGTCCAGCGCCAGGTCCAGGAGCTTGAAGGGGAGGGATTTGTTAACTAATATGCTCACCCCTCTGGCAAAGGTGGAGTATGTAGAGTGATAGTGGGCGGCCACCCAGGGTTTTTTAAGAGCCAGGGTTCTACTACCCACCAGGTGGGTCTCCTGAAGGATACAAATGTGGGGGCTATGGGTTCTGATAAATTGGAACACCAGTGACCTCTTAACCGGAGAATTGAGGCCCCTGGTGTTCCAGGACATAATGTTAAGTGCCGACATGACAATCAGTGGTAGGTGAGTGGGCCGGATGAGAACAGTAAAGCTCCAGGGAGACTGGCGCCAGGACCCGAGGCGGTTCCCGCCGCATAAACCCAGACAGTGTACAGTACTGTGCATACTCAATAAAACATCTGAACATAAACTTAAAAAAACAAAACAAAAACCAAGGTGAAAAAAGGGAAAGAAAACTCACATATCGTAACCAGCCCAGCCCGGGCAACATAACCCCCCCCCCACCCTGCTCAGTCCCTCAAAACTGGGAAGAGCTTCCATTCCCCAGTCCCACATCAGCACGCCGGCTGCAAAAGGGGGTAGGTGTGCAAGCGGCGAGCCGGGGCCCTCCGGGAGTCCGGGGGGTGTCCTCTTGAGCACGACGCCTCTCCGCTCGTGGCCCCTCCAATGAATATAGGAGGGCGGTGGGGCAGTACATCGAAAAAGGAGGAATGACAACAGTAGACATATGAGCCCTCCCCACCCCCCTGCCAGGATAGTGGTCTCCAACAGTCATGTTACGCCCCAGGGAAAAAGAGTGGACAAAAACAACACCAAAAAAAAAAAAAAAAGGGGGAAAATTAAATAAAAGGACCGTCAGGTGGGGGTAGCAGACCATGCATTGTAAGATGAAAAAGAAGATAAAGGACCTCTCTCAATGTTCTCCTGAGGTACTCAGGGGCACAAAACTTGTGTTGCAACATCATTAAAAAAAAAAACAGTAGCCTCTCGGCAGGACCCTCCAACAAAGTGGCCGTTAAGGGGGATGGGCAGTCCTCTCACCAGTGACCTCCTCGCAGGCCCTCCAGAGCCAGGGTAGCGTCCGGGGGAAGGGAGGCCGCGAAAGGGGGGACCTCCAAACAGGAGGGGTAACAAGACACTGTCATGAGGGCCAGGGTCCCCATCCGAGAGGGAGGGATCAGTACATCAAACCAAAAGAGGGGAGAACATGGAGGTTACTCACGGGTGCTTGCTCAGCGGTGCGGTGGCAGAGTATCAAGCCAGTCAGAGGCCTCTCTCGGGGTGTTAAAAAACCGGAGGGATTCGCCATCTTGGACCTTGAGTCTGGCCGGGAAAAGGACGCTGTACTTAATGTTGCGGGATCTCAGGGCTCCCTTAACCTGGTCAAAAGACTTGCGTTGCCTCTGGGTCTCCACGGAATAATCCGGGAAGATCATCAACCTGGTGTTTTGAAACCGGATCTCCCCTTGCTTCCTGGCAGCCCGGAGGACTTCATCTCTGTCCCTGAAATTCAGCAGCCGCAGGATGAATGTCCTCGGGGGGGCTCCCGGGGGTCCCTGCTTAGGGGGGACCCTATGCGCCCTCTCTGCGGTGTAATGGGGAGAGAAGTTTGCGTCAGGGAGAACAGAGCGGAGCAATCCCTCTACATAGGCTGTCGGATCTTTCCCCTCCACCCCCTCGGGGAGGCCGATGATGCGAAGGTTATTCCTCCGGTTCCGGTTCTCGGCGTCCTCCGCCCTAAATTCCAAGGCCTTCACTTTAGTGTGGAGCGTGCGAAGGGAAGCCGAGTGCTCCATGGAGTCATCTTCCAGCAACCCGATGCGCTGCTTGGTCTCCGTGACGCGGGAGCGGAGCTTATCCATGTCCTGGCGGATGAGGCCCACATCGAGTTGCACCTCTTCTATCTTGGCCGTCAGGGTGGACTGGCAAGTCGCTATGGCGGCCATCACCTCCGGGAGCCAGGATGGTCTGGGGTCCGTGGGATCCCCAGGCGGCTGAGACGCCATGCGAGAGGAGCGCGTGGCGCGCGGCTCCACGAGGTAGGCCGGAGGAGGGTGAGATACCTCCGTTAGCAGAGGGAATCGGAGCTTCTTTCCCTTGCCGGACTGCGCCCGGGGAGTCCCCCGCCTCATCCAGGTGGCAGCGGAAGGAAAGGTTAGGGGCTGCAGACCAGTGGAGCGGATCAGTAAGGAGAAGCCAGCGGAGCTCACGGAGGATGCGACCGCTCACGTCGCCATCTTGGACACGCCCCCCTTTCAAAATCAATAACACAGGGACATGACCTCAAACTAACTGGAGGAAAGTTCAAAACTAATCTTAGAAAGTATTATTTTACTGAAAGGGTAGTTGACACTTGTAAAAAACTACAAGCAGAGGTAGTGAGACAGTCAACAATAAAGATATGTAGCACTACCCCCGCAGGAGCTGCTGGTTATATTTTGGGTGGCACTTTACCTCTATATTCTCGCTGTCCAGGGCGAAAGGAGAGTCCGAAGAATTTCAATGTCCACACACAATGTACCTCTTTTCTCTTTGGGTTTATTTGGGAGAACTTTAGTAGAAAAGAAGGATGAGGAGTGGAAGCGTAGGTAAGTTTAGGTGCAAAGTCACAAGTAAGGAAACACTCCTGTTTCCAGCAAACAGTTCTCGTTGCCACTCTAGACAGAGTGGGTATTGCTCAACCAGATAGGTCCCTCTCACTGGCCTAGCAGCCGGGATGGCACACGGAATAAAGTACAGTCTCTGCCTCAGACCTTCCTTTGTCAGTGAGATGTTTTGGTCCATAATCCTCTGCCACAGGATTCAGCACCCGGATCTCTTTAGCTTTGCTTCACTAGAACTTTTAGGTCTGACAGGCGACACTGTCAGGCCTCTCGGTGTATGGTGCATCCTTAGATGAAGTTTCCAGGCCTTCTCCCAAGGTACCAGCCTCTTGCATGGTATCTACTAAGATAGGTCCTCCCCTGGTTTCCTTCATCAAGTGGCTTCCTCCTTGCAGGACGGACAGAACAGAATCACCTCTGCAGTACACCCCCCAGCCAGACAACTGGGCCCAGCAAACCAAACTGCAGCTCGGGCCAACGTGGTCCGGGAGCTAGGATTCACAACGTGCACCCCTGGCCAGGTGGGCCACGGGGTGTGGACGGACAAACAGACCCTGCACCCATGGCGTCTGTCCCTTAAGTACCCTCCCCAGCATGCACAGCGGGGTGACCACTCTCACTGATTCATTGCTGAGGGGGACACTCAATGGACCATGACCTGGCTGCTGCCACCCTTGGCCTGGGGTGGTAACAACACCCCCAGACGATCAATGGTTGATACTCCCAGCACAGCCATGGCTAGAACAGAGGCTAAATTGCCCCTAATCATTCTGGTCTGAGCCAAATAACAGCTCAGATTCCCATTCAATTTAAAGCAGCGGAATGAAGGTGTGTCTAATTCTTCTCAAGATAATGGTATATCCCACCGGGTGGAAAACCATGTGAATTGTTAAGAATTCCACCATACACGCGCCCTCCACCATAATCAATCCTCTTACAAGATGGTTGTCATCCACAATTACAGAGATCAAACACACAAGAGAAATAATGGCTACCATAGAGGAAAAGGAACATAGGCAGCACATAACGTGAATACTGCTAGTACACATTTATTGTTAAAAACACCACAGCGTACTCACATGATTCAGTATAATAAAAAGCATTCAAAAAAATAGTTTAAAAAAAGTCAACAGTAAATGGCTTCAAACATGCTGGGGACAAACATAGACATAGATCTATAGACAATAAATGAAAAAAAAAAAAAAAACAATAGACAAATGGGCATACTCAATGGATTACTAAGTCTTTTTTCTGCCATCACGTTTCTACATTTCTATGGCTCAGAGGTACTTAGGTGTAAACAATTCACATACAGGTGCTTTTACGTTGTTATGGACATAAACTTGATGGATCTGCTCATGATATGTACGGTTTTACTAACACATGTCAAAGTTGCAAAACTGTGCTTAGGCATTTTGTTTTTTTTAACCCTTAGGCGCAAAGGGGTTAAACATAAGTTTAAGCTAAGATATCTACCTTATACTGTTACAGGTGATCATGGTCTGGTCATAATGTTTGACCTGCTAACAGCTTTAAGTTCCCATTTGGCCAATCTTACAGTTGATTTATTTAAAAAATAAGCCTGTATTTCTGTTTTTGGATCACAGGGAACAATGCAAATTTAGGATGCAGATGATGCTGGCTCTTCTCAGTCCTCATGGCATGCCTCTTAGTCCTCTGACTGCAAACACTCACCAGCCCTTCTAGCTGTCTTCCTTCCTGGAGATTTGTCGTCAGTGTTCTCCTGCTAGCAAATTGAAGGACGAAAACTGGACAGCCGCACTCCGAAATCACTTAAAATAAGTTGTCTTTTATTTTTCAACTGTACACACAGTCACTGCAACCAACAAAATACAGTATGGCCGACGCATTTCGCACTTACAATCAGTGCTTAGTCAACAACCCTTGATTGCACACGGGGCTCATCTGGAGCGGTGAGAAATTTGTCTGAGTGTTCTCCTGCTGTTCTTCACTTGCTTCCATGTCTCTGGTCAGGACACCTCTGTGTGTCATGAAGAAGGTCCCTTCCACACCTGAGCGAAGGCCTAAGGCCACCCCCCCCCCCAGACTGGGGGGCACCTACAAGGGCCACCGACAGCCTAACACTCCAGCTTCCAACCAAACTCCAGTGCCCCTGAAGACTCCAAATATCTCCTCCACTCCCATTCTTCTGGAATCTACCAGTTTCTAGAAGGTCTCAGATATTCTGCCTGTGAGTCATCCAGCCCTCCCTAAATCACTTACCCGACCCAGATAAATCAAAACAACAAAGGCTTGGCTGCCAACCAAGCCTGATAATTTACCTAAAATGAACAAAAGTCTATTCTACTTCTAGCACACTAGAGGGTACTACATGTACTATTATACCTATTATTTAAGCTCAAAAGTATTTTTTATATTACCATGCACTTAGCTTAGTAAGTAAAGGAATGGGGAAGTGTTTGGCTGATTTTTTAAGAGGGTATGGTAATCACAATAGGCTAGCAATTATTGGTTCTTCTGCAAGCAGAAATGCATTATTGTTCCTAGATATATGCAAAGCTAGAGCTTAATAATTCCTTTATCCATACCTCTTCCTCATCAACCATGTTGATTTAAACAACTTGTAACTGGCTTGTTAGCTATTATAAGCTCAACTGATTAACTGTAGGTAATTGCACGCTGCCCTACAAGGTCCTGCCAATAAATTACAGTGTGCATTTTTCACTTGCGTAGTGGCTAGTGAACTTTCGTTATGCAGCGGAGTTTCTCAAGAACGTATATGTAGGTTATGACAAAGAATATTGCAATTTCTATGGCTCATTTCTTTTCTCATAAAACGTACCAAAAGCCTTACTGACTATGAAAGAAGCAGGTGACATTGCCAATAATTTACAGAACATTCAGATTATCTATTCCCAGTATATAAACTGCATAATCATGCAATCACCTTCATCTACGGCACCTACATACCATCATTTCTCCAGGAGCTCTTTAGCACTTATTGAAATTGTTAGTTATATATACAATAATATAAAGTTTCATGACTGATACAGAGAATATATACTTACATCTACTCTGAAAGGCCAGAATATTTCCAAAGTCAAGACAGAAAATGGTATTGTGGGAAATAATGCAGGTGATTTTTTTCTTTAAGAGGCTAATAGGTATAACTGAAATTGCAAAGTGTCATGAATTCTGTATATAAGTGAGAGTGACAAGAGATGAGTCCACTGGAAGGTCTACATGCAGACACTCTTCTTAGCTGTGCAAAGTTAGTGTATTTACAGATGCTGCATTCTATCAGTGTTACTTTTATTTAGTAAGGTTAGCTGTTAAAGTATTTTTAAACTGCTTGTACAGTTCACTTTTTACTAAAACTGCCTTTTTAATTTTTGGCCATAAAATAAATGAGTATAAAATATTCAGCATTCTTGCATTCAGCGGGTGTGCCCTAAATAATTTCAATGTGTTACTCTCAATAATAACTATTATTGCTACATATTAGACATCATTATGCAGAACCCAAACATGTTACAGACCTTTGTCTATTAAAATTAATGAAAGGAACAGTCTCAGGCAGTTTTTCACAACCAACTTGAAGCCGGAAAATAACAGTTGGTGAGTAGAGGTTTATATTGGTCGCTATCAATGCAACCTGGGCTTCCATAACATCTCAGCAGTGCAACAGGCTGGTGGCCTCCATGCCAACGCCACATTGATGCAGTAATTCATGCAAAAGGAGCCCCGACCAAGTATTGAGTGCATACTATACTGTAAATGGATATACTTTTCAGTAAGCCAACATTTCTGTATTAAAAATCATTTTTTTTGTTGGTCTTATGTAATATTCTAGTTTTCTGAGTTACAGAATTTGGGGTTTTCACTAGCTGTAAGCCATAATCATCACAATAAAAAAAAAAAAAAATGTTTGAAATATGTAATTTTGTGTGTAGCGCATCTACATAAAATATATGAGTTTCACTTTTTGAATTGAATTTCCGAAATAAATAAACTTTTTGATGATATTCAAATTTTATGAGATGCACCTGTATATAGAGTCCATGCAGTTGCTTATACAGACTCCCAATAGCTGTTTAATTTTCTTTAATAGTGGTACTGTACCTCCATATATTACAACCCAGTATCAGTGCATACATTATCTATTACCCTTACATTCCTGCTATATACATGCACCATATCCCAGATGATTTTTATTTATTTTTTTGTGCCAGTTCAACATGTCCTTAAAGTATTTTTATATAAGAGAATGACAATGTTTATATATAGAGGAGCATGCAATATTGCAATAATTAAGATGTCTACTGTTCAGCTCCTCGTATAAATCCTAATTTTGTTTT
Organism: Rana kukunoris; assembly: GCA_029574335.1. Taxonomy (NCBI): domain Eukaryota; kingdom Metazoa; phylum Chordata; class Amphibia; order Anura; family Ranidae; genus Rana; species Rana kukunoris. Next base: position 290,259,592 of record CM056050.1, on the reverse strand, counting down.
ACAGTGTCATTATGTATTAACCACTTAAGGATCAGGCCTTTGTCTGACACTCTTAATTAATTAAAAAGTTACTTATAACTTCCAAACATTATATATATATATATATATATATATATATATATATTAGAAGAGACCATAGACAATAAAATGGCGGCCATTGCAATTTTTTATGTCACACGGTTTTTGCGCAGGTCCAAAAACAATTTTTGGGAAAAAAATACACTTTAATGAATAAAAACAAACAAAAAACATAATATATACCTCAATTTTTCTGTATAACATAAAAGATGATGTTATAACAAGTAAATAGTTGTCTAACATGTCATGCTTAAAAATTGTGCATGCCCGGGAATCTCGACACCTGCATTGTATGTTTGATATCGCAGCTGGCAATCTACTACTTTCTTTCTTCCCTTTTTCGTCTCTCTTTTTTTTTTTTTTTTTTTCTATACCTTCTTCTCTCCCTTTTTTGTTTTGTTTGGACTTACTATTTGTCTGCAGTCAGTTTAACTTTGTCTGTTTGAATTAGACATTTCTTCTTCATGTTTTTAAGTCTATGGGAATATTCGTATTCTCTGTATGTCATAGACAGGATTTATCAGGTGGCATCGAGCTATTGGAGTTTAACAATTTTTCTGTTCTCTGATCTTGGACGATCCCGAGGCTTTGGAGTCTCTGTTTTTCCAGGACCGCGTGACCAGTCCAATTTTATTTTTGGTAGCACACCTTATGATGGTATAGTGTTCGTCAGTATCCGGCACAGTGTGTACCCATTGGGGGTGTCGGAACAAGACTTCAGGGTTAAGTGCACTTATCCGGTATTCCTATTATTACGAATTGGATCACACACAGCTTTGTAGTATAACCTATTGTAGGCTGGATGGAGATTGTTCTCATATATATAATTCCTTTTATGTACCGTTTGTATTGTATTCTGCCCCAAGTTATTCTGGTGGCATTATTTTGTACTGCACTGCTCTTCAATAAACGTATTTAAACCCCCAAAAAAAAAAGAAATTGTGCACGCTCGTAGAATGGTGCCAAACTAAGTTACCTAAAACTCTTCATAGGCAATGCTTTAACAATGTCTACAGGTTTCCAGTTTAGAGTTACAGAGTAGGTCTAGCACTATAATTAATGCTCTTGCTCAGACGTTCGCAGTAATACTTCACATGTGTGGTGCGAACACCTTTTACTAATGTGGGTGTGACCTATTTATGCTTTACTACTGTGTGCAAGCAAGTGGGGACAGGGGGACTTTCCCTACCTGTCCCACTAGGAGACAATTGCTGATTCCCCTGTCAACACTATGTTGCAGCCTTAGGCTGGCCATAGACAACGTCAATATCTTTCCTGCAACCATGGGTTTGCAGGGGAATCTCTTCCGCAGAGCCATTGTATTTGTACACAGGGTACAAAGTTCACAGAGTCATTGTACACAGTGATTTTGGAAAGCGGCTACAACAGCTGCTAGCAATAATCACATGTAAAATCCGGTAGGCTGGTTGTACCCAAGTTAACTGATCGATTGACATTCAGCCTGCCCATACATGGTTTGAATCTCGGGCAGTTCCTGCTGAACTGGCCAAGATTTTAACTGTCTATGAATGGCTTTATTTATTCCCGAAAAAAGGTTGGTTTTAGTTTTATTATTAAATATAATAAAATTGAATAAAAGATAAAAATAAGTTCTAAACTGCTATACATTTTCTATAATAAGTCAGCTAATATAGAGTAACAGATATAAAGTTACTTGTCGTATATCTCAGCTGCTGAGCAGGTGTGAGTATTTTTATTTAAATGTAACTATAAATGTGATTAGTAGCTATCTACATTTTTGGGGTCCTTTTTCCTTCGTCTGTGTTTTTTTTTTTTTTTCACAGGGCCATACACCATTTTTATTCAATTTTGATTTCAAGCAAGGCATTCACATACTTATATTGCAATCACTGTCTCCCAGTTCATAATGGAAAGCACACCTCTAAATATTAGGATTCGTGCCATAATGATAAATCTGACCATGATTCTTGTTTGAGAACAAAGTCGTTTTTAATTTGAATGAAGTTAGTTTTCCATTATAAATTCTCTTTGAAGAGAAAAATCAGTTATGCTGCATGCAACACCCTGCATATTCCAGTGCACGTTATTGCTATTAATTTAAATAGAGACTCCAAGAGGTTATAAAATCACTTTTCAATGACACTTCAAAAATGATTAGATTACTCATCACCTTGAAACTGTTCTATTTTCCCATTTCTGATTTGATGAAACAATACATGAATAACATGAATAGGGAAAAGGCTTAAACATGGTTGGGGAATTAACAGCTGAAGAGTTTAATAGGCTTTCTTTCTAAAACCTTTAATTATTTTATAATAAGTGATAGAATAATGGAAGAGTATTTGGGTGTATTAAAATCATTTTATTCCTTTTATCCCTAGTTTTTATATTATTTTTGTCAGTCAGCGATATTTGTTAAGAATCCTTCTGATGATGGTAGCATGATCACATGGGAGTGCAGCTTTTATATAATAAAGGGCTTGTGGAAAACTTTGTTCACGTGAATGCCTCTTGTTTATATAATTAACATTTGTTGCTGATAGATTACAGAAATCTCAATTGATTCCTGCAAAAACATTGTGTTTGAAGTTAGGGCTGCCAACAAATTAAAGCTTTAAGATAAGTCGTGTAAATTGGTATGACTCGCCCATAAACATAGGAATAAATTATGTAATTTGTTAAGCTTTCTATTGGAAGTAGATTAACATATGTACCGTATTTATCTGCCTATTACGCGCACCGGCATATAGCGCACACCCCTAATCTGGACGGGAAATTCCTGATTATATTTTTTTATTATTACTGTAGCAGAGCATTTTGGTGTCTTGCCCGGAGAGCCTGGGAAAGTCCATCGGTGGTTTATACCTTGTCCGGTCCGGCGTCCTCTCGGCCTTCATGGTGTCCTCCCCGCTTCAGGGATCCTGATCGCGCTGATCCAGGTCTGAGCCGATCCCCGATTCCCCAGGCCAATTTAAGCTCACCTGAGCGACATAACAGCCATACACTCGCTCTGTCCTGGGAAACAGTGTGAATCTGTGAGAGCAAGGAGGCTGCTGGAAAACTGGTGAGAAGTGTGTGTTTGAGCTAACAAGCGGTAGGCTTGTTTAGCTTAGTAGTTAGGACCTGCTTAACGTGTAGTTAGAGCCGAGACACGGCTAGGTGTTTGTTTGACTATTTTTGTTTTGTTTCTCTGCACACTGTACAGCACCTGTAAATAGACTTTGTATAGCACCAATAAACATCCCACTGTTGTTCACTGATCCGATGGACTTTGGTATCTGTGCTGGCTCATCCCAGGGAGCTTTTGTACCCGCTACCTATCCCCAGCTTACATATGGTGGAGAACGCGGGCAGCAATAGTAAGTTACTATTTAAAAAGCCAGTACCTAAAGTGACAACATGGAGGAAATCCTCAAACAGATGGTGCTATTCAATGCTGCACAACAGCAAGCCTTCAGCCATCCATGTGGCTCGCTTTCTGTCAAAAATGACTACGGATGATGATCCAGAGGCCTTCCTGCTAACATTTGAACGGACCGCTGAGAGGGAAGATTGGCCTAAAACCAAGTGGGCAGGACTGATCGCCCCCTTACTTTCTGGTGAATCGCAGAAGGCCTACTATGATCTGGAGTCGGCAGAAGCGGGAGACTTCCCTCCATGAAAAGGTCAAGCAGGAAATTCTGGCGCGACTCGGTGTCACCTTGGCCGTTCGAGCCCAACGGGTCCACAGCTGGTTCTTCCAAATTGAGAGGCCCCCAAGATCGCAGATGTTCGACCTAATCCACCTGGTGAAAAATGGCTACAGCCGGAGTCCCTGTCTGCGCCACAAATAGTAAACGAGCGTGTGGTCATGGACCAGTTCCTGAGGTCACTCCCAATTCCCCTGCAGAGGTGGGTGAGTCAAGGGGACCCCAAGTCGGCAGATAACTTGGTGGAACTAGTCGAAAGGTACTTTGCTGCAGAGAACCTGGTCACCACCCCAACAGCCGCACGGACTTTCCACCCAAAGCCACGGTCTCCCCAGGCAACCGGTAAGACTGTTCCAGGAAGTGGGTGGTAAGCATGGCAAGGAAATAGGGGGGAGGATCTTTGGTGCCAGGACTGAAGTTTGGCGTCCCAAGCAAGGGAAACACTGCCTGTCAGCAAACCAACTTGGGGAAACATCAGGTGTTTTCGTTGCCCAGAGCTGGGACATGTTGCAGCAAATTGTCCTTTGACTGATGAACCAATGCAGTGTGATCTGTCTATTAGAAGGCAGTCTATGTTTGCTGCTGTTTCATGCGCTGCAGTGCCAAATGTGGGGAAACACATGTATCACATGACTATTAATGATAAGCCTATTACGGCCTTACTGGACTCTGGAAGTCTAGTTACTTTGGTTACAGCTGAGATAGTTAAAACTGTGAATTTTCATGAAAAAAAAGTTGCTGTGATCTGTGTACATGGGGATACCCGGGAGTATCCTATAGCCAGAGTTCAATTAAAACTGGCTTAGGTACGGTGTCCCATGCGGTCGGACTTGTGCCCCACTTGGTGCATGAGGCCATCATTGGTAGGGACTTCCCTAAGTTTTGGGAGCTGTGGGATCGTCCCGACCCGGTGGCAGTACCTAACTCAGTCGCAGAGCCAGAGCTCCTGGCTACTTCCGATATTGTGGGTTCAGGGGACTCATCTCAGGGCTCTCCGAGTTTTCCTTTCTCGGTTATGGCAGGGGAGCTGGAGGAGCCTGAGGAAGTCCCCACAACTTACAATAAGAGTAGAGCCGGACAGCCGTCTGCTGACTCGGAGCCTACGTTGGAGTTTACTGACCTCAATGTGCACAAGGAAAATTTTGGTACTGAGCAGAGAAAAGACCCTACCCTTGCCAGGGCCTGGGAAAATGTAATGGTGATTAACGATGTACCTGTCGAACCACATGGGGATAGGCCTCTGTTTTCCTTATTTCAGCAGCAATGATGATTTACAGCCCAGTATCGTGTATGTAAAAAGAATGATGAAGTTATTGAACAGTTGGTGGTCCCTAAGCCTTATAGAAGGGTGGTGTTGGAACTTGCCCATGGGCACTTGCTAGGAGGCCATTTAGGGGTTGAGAAAACCACTGAAAGAGTGTTGCGCAGGTTTTACCTGGCCGGGGATACAGAAAAATATTGAAAATTATTGTCAATCCTGTCCGGTGTGTCAGATGTCAGCCCCCCAGCCCCACTTCCGAAGTCTCTTAGTGCCCTTGCCCATTATTGAAGTGCCCTTCGAGAGGATTGCCATGGACCTTGTGGGTCCGCTCCCCAAATCCGCCCGTGGTCATCAGCATATCCTTGTGATGATGGATTACGATACCCGTTACCTGAGGCCGTTCCCTTACGCGCCGCGTCTGCTAAAAAGATGGTCATTGCCAAAGAGCTGTTTATGGTGTTCAGTCGGGTTGGCATCCCTAAAGAAATCCTTACAGACCAGGGTACCCCATTTATGTCACGGATAACTAGGGAGCTGTGCAAGTTATTTAAGGTGACGCAGTTGCGAACCTCTGTGTATCATCCGCAAACAGATGGCTTGGTGGAACGTTTTAATAAGACGTTAAAGGGCATGTTAAAAAAGGTTGTTGACAAAGATGGGAAAGACTGGGACTTCCTGATACCGTACCTGATGTTTGCTATCAGGGAGGTTCCCCAGTCCTCTACAGGGTACTCTCCATTTGAGTTGCTTTACGGGAGACACCCTCGGGGACTCTTGGACATAGCCAAGGAAACTTGGGAGGGGGAACAGACACCTCACAAAAGCATAATTGAGCATATCGCTCAAATGCAGGACAGAATTGCAGCAGTAATACCAGTGGTGAAAGAACATTTACTACAGGCACAAGCAGCCCAACAGAGAATATACAACCGGGGGGCCCAACTCCGTGTTTTCTCCACCGGGTGCGGGTGAAATCCTCGTATTAGTTCCCACTGTTGAGAGCAAGTTCCTGGCTAAGTGGCAGGGCCCCTTTGAAGTAATTGAAAGAGTTGGGGAAGTCAATTACAAGGTGTATCAACCAGGTAAAAGGAAGCCGAACAGATTTACCACGTAAACCTGTTAAAGCCCTGGAAGGATAGACTGGCGTTAACTGCAAGGTCCCTACGGTAACGCCTAAGGGTACTGAATCCCCTCTGATCCCTGAGGTCACGAATATTCAACACCCTGTCATTTTCCCAAAAAAAAAAAAATTGCGAAATTTCGCTAATGAGAAATTCCGCTAATGCGAAATTTCGCTAGTGCGAATGCGAAATTTTCAGATTGCCTGGCACGAATTCAGCGGTTCAGCAAAATTTGAAAAAATACTGAACCTGGGGTCCGTTCGAAATAGCGAATATTCGCCGCGATATTTGAGTTATTCGCGAATATGCAATATTCGTAGCGAATATTCGCAATGTGAATATTCGTGAGCAACACTAATAATGAAATGGTAAGGCAATCAAGCTCACCTGCTAATGTAATCCAGGTGTGGGGCAGGTCCCCAACCAACGTCATGCACAACGTCGAATGAGAATAGGAGTTGACAGTGGAATCCAGAACCAGTGCAAGTGCCAAAGTGGAGCCACGCCAACCCCATCTCCAGCGTGAGATGGACAAAGGACGTCCCTGTATAGTGGCGTCAAAAGATGCCACAAACAAGTCGTAACATGACGCAGATGCGCAGAAGGGGCCCCCCCCGCCAATGTCTCAAGAGAGATTTAGAAGGGAAAGCACTGCTGCGCATCGCAGCTCCGGAATCAAGACAAGAAAAGTCGCAGTAGTGGAAACAGAGCCTAAGCCATAAAGGCAAAGCAGCGCTTCCAAATAATATGTTGTACAACATTAGATGACAATAATAAAAAAAACACCCAGTGACTGGGAGTCTCAACTTGCCCCGTGTCAAAGTGTCCTTGGGTGATTCCCTCTTCATGGAAGGTTTTACGGCAAATCCCAAAAAATGTGCCATTGGTGTTGGAGAAGCCAAGTATTCACTGGGCTACCATGGCCGTGAGTTCCATTAAACCCCAAGAATTGCACTTACAAAAAATATGTCAAAACATGCATTGGATATGTTATGGCCACGCCAATGCAATATCAAGAAGCAGGTCAGGGCCTTTCTTGGCATTGCGGGATATCTCAAAAGGTTTAATTCTCCAGGACCATGGATTGATGCCACTATAGCTGCCCCAAACTCACATTAACCTACGAAAGGGAAAGACTCCGTAATCATACAGAATGGTCCCCAGTAGCAAAAGTATTCATCTTTCCAAGTCCTGAAGAAGGCGTTTTACCTATTGTGCACATTACATGCTTTACTTCCCCCGAATTTTTCCAAAGATTTTTTGGTTCAACAGATGCCTATATCTGATGTGAAGTAAAATTGGGGCATGTGCACTATCACAGTATACAATGGGGAAGAACACCCCCTGTGGTCTACCTGAAGCATAAAAAGCTCAATGATGCATGAAAAAAATATTCAGAAGTCACATAATTAGTGAAATGATGTCTAGCCATAAAGTGGGCCGTGGACGCAATCTCAGTGTACATGATCCTGTTAGGGCGCCATTTGACAATAACTACACATGCTCCCCTTTTTGAAAGGATGGCCCAAAAGAGGAGACTAATAGGCGGGTGAACCGGTGGTTTTTGGCAACACCTAAGCAAGAGGTCGTACTGTAAGGGACAAACAAGTACTGTAAGGGACAAACAAGAGGGGAGGGTGTTGTAGCAGAGCATCCCAGAGAAGTACAAGTCAGGATTAGGTTTATAAAAAAATCTCCCATCCAAATCTTTACACGTTCAGGGATCTCTGATCCCTATCCAGGAGGTGTTGGCCCTCTTCCCCAGGCCATCAAAGCTCATGAGCTAACAGCCATGCTCTGCCTGGGACAACAGTGTGAAACCTGTGAGAGCAAGGACGGGTGCATACCAAAACTCACGGACTGGGCAGAAGGGTGTTTGAGCATTAATCAGAGCGGTAGGCTTGTTTAGCTTAGTAGTTAGACCTGGTAACCCTGGAGGAGCAGCAGAGTTCCACAGCAGAGTTTGGAGTATTTTTGTTTTGTTTTCTGCACACTACAGCACCTGTAAATAGACTTTGATGACAATAAACATCCATGTTGTTCATGCTCCATAGAGTTGGGTTTCTTGGCAAAGTGGCCATCCCAATGACCCGCTACCTATCCCCAGCTTACATTACGTTCAGCAAAAAACAAAATGGCATGTTTTGAGTTTTGCCCGGTGAAAAGGCATGTGGCCTTGTCCGGTCCGGACTCTCAAAATGCGGCCTATGAAGGAAGGTCCTCCCCGCTCTGGTCTGAGCCGATCCCCGAAAATTCTATGTCTGCGCGCGTTTGAAGCCCAACCGCCGACATAACATCACCCAAAGAACACCATCCCCACAGTGAAACATGGTGGTTGCAGCATCATGCTGTGGGGATGTTTTTCAGCACTCCGGACTGGGAAACTGGTCAGAGTTGGTGCTAAATACAGGGATATTCTGGAGCAAAACCTGTACCACTCTGTATGTGATTTGAGGCTAGGATGGATGTTCACCTTCCAGCAGGACAATGACCCAAACACACTGCTAAAGCAACACTTGAGTGGTTTAAGAGGAAACATGTAAATGTGTTGGAATGGCCTAGTCCAGAGATCTCCAAACTACGGCCCTCCAGCTGTTACGGAACTACACGTCCCATGATGCCCTGTAAAACTCTGACATTCACAGACATAACTGAACAACTGTAAGGCCAGGCCCTGGCCTAGGGGTTATACCGGGAAAGCCCAGACCTCAATCCCCCAATGTTTTTTAGAAAAGTCAGCTTTGTGATCAGACCAATTTGGCTAAAGATTGCTGTTATCCCAAAGGAGAGGGAGGGAACGTTCCCCCCTCACACGCCTTCCGCTGCTCTTCCCAGCCTCCATCCCACATCAATTTGAAACATGTATTAGAGTTCAATGGCTTTGTTCCACCCCATGTCCAAAAACACGTGATTTTCAGCAACGCCGCAATTTTGGTTTACATTGCTGCCAGTGGCGCACTTTTAATAAAAAAATGACAGTATTCAATTGCAGTTTTTTGGCTGGAACTCCCCTTGAAGTAAGGAGGGATGTGGTGGCCTTTTAGATCCCCGTTCCTATAAAGTCCGCACCACCTTCTTACAAGGGATGTTTACATTCCTTGCTGGCTACAAATAGTGAATGTAAAAAGAAAATATGCAAAGTGCCCCCATTCCCGCTGTTCGCGCAAGAAACTGAGAAACTGCATGCCTAGGGGTGCATTTAAACGGTGGTCAAAAATGTGATAACTGCGAAGATGAGACGAAATTAATTCTAGTAAAAAGATACCTCCTCTGTACTCAACCTGGTAACCATCGCCATGGAAATTTTTAGGTACATATCTCCATTCTGTAGAAGTGATCAATCAGCTTTATAGCTACCCAGTTTCACCTACATACAAGAGCTGAACCTGCTGAACAATTTAAAGTTTGCTTTACCTATTAAGTGCCATGACAGGCAGGAAACATCCCTGGCCATCAAAGGGTTAATGGTCTCCTGTTAAAAATGCTAGTTGTCTGGCTGTGTCTGACTTAATTCCCTGTGAGTCACAAAAAACAAATATACAGTAAACAAAAGTTATTTTTTTCTCTATACTTATTTCCAGTTAGCGACTCAGAAAATATTGACGCTGAAGAATGACAGCCAAGCAACTCACAAAGGTCAGAAAGGATGAGCAGACTGATTTTGGCAAAATTAATCTCAACACTAAACAACTGATTTCGCCTTCACTGAAATGTTGTCAGCCCAATCACTCATAACAGGGCACAGGTTTCCAATATCTCCTCTCGCCTTCTATCTCCTCCAAATGACAATAAAGGAGGCAAGATCTGTTTTCCTTTACTATATATAGTTTGTTTCATATTTTCCCTGTGAGCCTATATTGGAAAAAAAATCTCAAATATTTAGAATACTGCTTTTGCATATACAACTACCTTAATTCCAATACTGCAGTCATTAACCACTTAAGGACCGCCTCCTGCACATATACGTCGGCATAATGGCACGGCTGGCCAGATCCATGTACAGGTACGTCCTGTACTACTACCCAGCCGTGGGACACGGGCGCACGCCAGCGGCGCGCTCCCATGACCTGCTCCGAAGCTCCGGGACTCGCAGACCCGATCGCCGCTGGAGTGCGGCGATCGGTCCCCAGAGCTGAAGAACGGGGAAAGCCGTGTGTAAACACGGCTTCCCCGTGCTTCACTGTGGCGGCGTCATCGATCGTGTGATCCCTTTTATCCTTTTATAGGGGGGGGGCAGATACACGATCGATGACGTCACCACCTAGGTAGTGTTCCAATAAAAATACACCCCCCTACAGTTGTAAACACACACTCTTTTAGGGAACCCTCCTGCACATAACCCCTACAGATTTTGTACGGGGTCTGGGGTGCATGCATGCGTCGCCAGCTACCCTTTGTGATTGGACAGAAAAGGGGGGCGATCGTTGACAGTAGAGGCAAACTGTTGAGAAAAGATGGTCAACTCCTTGTCATTTATTGATTATCCACAATAAACAAGACAGCAATTTAAATGCATTTTTTGCAGGCCTGTTCCAAAAAAATTAGAAAATGACAATGAGGAATGTCCCAAAAAATGTGTCAAACTTATTGTGTGTATCCGAAGTGTGTGTGCCCTCCCTGGTGTCAAATACATAATGTAGTGATGAGCGGAATACGCCATATTCGTCATATTTCGCGATTTTCGAGTAGTAAAATTCGTTAATAAATATTCGTGAATAATAAAAATGCAATAAAACTATCCCCTATTTTTTTTTGTAAAATATCGAATATTCTATACATTTTGCACAAACCAACCGATAAACGCTTATTGCGATTTTTTTTTACCAAAAATAGGTAGAAGAATACGTATCAGCCTAAACTGAGGAAAAAAAAAATTTTATATTCCGCTATATTTTTGGGGATATCTATTATATCAAAATGAAAAAATAACCACTTAAGGACCGCCGCATGTACATTTACGTTATTCGGCAGAATGGCAATATTCGTAGCGACAGGCACATCAACGTATATATACGTTGGTGCCTTGAAATGGGGGGATCGCTCACCTGGGGTCTAATGTACATGTGGCGGTCCCCAACCAACGCAGCACAACGTGTAGAATAGAGTTGACGATCCGACAGTGCAAGTGCCAGGGGGCGGGTATTCGTTTTTGTCCGCCCCCCATCCGGATCGCCAAAGGACGCCCTGTCACTTCCTCAAAAGATGCCACAAACAAGTCCTGTGTAAACACAGGAAGGAGGAAGCCCCCCCCGATGTCTCAAGAGAGATCTCTAGAAGGGAAAGCCCTCTGCGGTTTTTTCAACCACCGCTGAGGAGAGCTCACAACACAAGTAAGTCTGCACTAGTGGACACTACACTAAAGGCACTAACACTTCACATAAATGTTGTACACATTTAAATAATAAAAAAAACCCCCGCGATCGCCCCCCCCCCTCCCCCCTGTCACAGTGTCACTGAATGCAGTAATCATGGAAAATTAGGTTCAGGGTAGCCCTTCACTGTACCATGTGATTCCCCCCTAATAAAAAAAATATGTCAAAACATTTGGAATGTTATGCCCCTTATCAAGATCACTTGACCCTTTCAAATAATTCTCCAGGACTATTGCCAGCGTCACTAAGCGATCATTAACCTTTCTGATCATACAGCTGCAAAAGTATTAGTGTCGCTGTTCCCGCTAGGTAGCTAATTTTTTTTTGATTGCGATTTTTTTTTACTAAAGACATGTGGCTAAATAAATTTTGGCCTAAATTTTTGACTAAAATTTAGTTTATTGATTCACCCCCTTTCTTATAACAAAAAGTCTGGTGCAAAAAATATTGTCACATTTTTTTTCAAAAATGTCTACCCGTGGGCTCTATTTTTGTATATAGTGCAAAAAATAAAAATCACAGAGGCGATCAAATACCACCAAAAGAAAGTAAGGGACAAACAAGTCTAAGGGACAATTTGTGGGAGTAAAGGTTAAGGACGCAAATTTTGTTTGGGAGCCACAAATCATCGCACGACCGCGCAATTGTCTGTTAAAGCGACGCAGTGCCGAATCGCAAAAACCCCTTTGGGCAAGAAGGGCATTTGGCAGCACAGAGACCTATTGGTCCGGGGAGCAGCAGAGTTAAGCAGAGATGGTTAAAAAATATTGATTTTTTTCAAAATTTTCGCTCCATTTTTGCAGAGGTGATCAAATACCACCAAAAGAAAGCTCTATTTGTGGGGAAAAAAGGACACCAATTTTGTTTAGGAGCCACGTCTCACGCAATTGTCAGTTAAAGCGACGCAGTGCCAATTTGCAAAAAGAGGCCTGGTCCTTTAGCTGCATTTTGGTCCGGGGTGGCTAAGCCATCAAGTTCAGGCAGACACCTGTTTGTGCTTATCCAGGGAACACAGCAAGTTCTGATAAAGAGTAGGTCCCTGGCCTTTTGCTGACTGGCACCTTTAAGTAAAACCCACATGGGTGACAGTGAGTGCAATAAATTAATATGTTTGGGAATCTCACTTTAAGATTAAACTCTGTTAACCACTTGCTTACTGGGCACATATACCCCCTTCCTGCCCAGGCGAAATTTCAGCTTTTGGCACTGCGTTGCTTTAACTGACAATTGCGCGGTTGTGTGACGTGGCTCCCAAACAAAATTGATGTCCTTTTTCCCCCACAAATAGAGCTTTCTTTTGGTGGTATTAAATCATCTGTGCGGTTTTTATTTTTTGCGCTATAAACAAAAAAAGAGCGACAATTTTGAAAAAAACACAATATTTTTTTTTTGGTATAATAAATATCCCTATGAAACAAAAAAAAAAATAATAATAAATATCCCGATTTAAAAAAAAAAAAAAAATTCTCACTTTAGGCCGATACGTATTCTTCTACATAATTTTGGTTAAAAAAAAAATCGCAATAAGCGTATACTGTAGTGATTGGTTTGCGCAAAAGTTATAGCGCCTACCAAATAGGGGACAGAATTATGACATTTTTTTTATTTATTTTTTTCTTACCAGTAATAGCGGCGATCTGCAATTTTTATTGGGACTGCAACATTATATTGGACACATTGTACACTTTTGACACATTTTTGGAACTATTTACATTTATACAGCGATCAGTGCTATAAATATGCACGGATTACTGTATAAATGTGACTGGCAGGGAATGGGTTAACACTAGGGGGCGAGGAAGGAGTTAAATGTGTTCCTTACTAGTTATTTTAACTGTGGGTGGAGGGGACTGACTGGGGGAGGTGACCGATCTGTGTCCCTATGTACAAGGGACACAGCATTGGTCTCCTCTCCCTGACAGGATGTTTACACACACAGATCCACATCCTTGTCTGTGTACCGGGCGATCGCGGGTACCTAGCGGACATCGCTTGTGGCCGGAGGAGCAGAGGATGTCAATAGATGTACTCCCAGCATTGTATAGCCACCTTGAGGCCGTCATTTTACAATGGCCGGGGCTCCAAGTAGTTAAAGAGAAACTCTCTGGGACGAGGATTTTGAAGAAACTGAACCACTTATAATCTGTTAAAAAGAGCAATATTACTATATTATAAAATATAGGACTGTGCGCTGTTGTTTACTTGTATTCTCTTCCTGTCAGAACCAAACTGTCAGCCCCTTACCATGTTATAAAGCTCCCAGGCTGACCTGTCTCTCTTTTGGGTACAAGGGTAGATAAGTGATACTCTGCCAATCATCTGAGGGGAATTTACTAATTCAGAAAGAATCTGAAGCAGGTGTGCACAGTAACCAATTAGCATCTAGCTTCGGCTGGTTCAGTTAAGTTTTGAAAATAAAAGCTAGAAGCTGATTGGTTGCATAGCACAGCTGCTCCAGATTCAGCAAGTTCACCTCTTGTATCTCCTTGTTATCCTTTATCATGCTAAAATCACCTTTATTTTATGGAATTGTATTATGCCTTTCATCATCACTGAGTCAGGCAGGAGATAATATGGCATTACAGCCTGACAATAATACTGATGCTTCAGCTCTACCAGGAAGAAAAAACTCCAATACGTTAGACATAAGGCTTCATTAAATGTTAAAAAGTGGAGGGTATAACTGTTCTGGAAACAGTGTAGAGGAATTAGAACACCTGCCAGTTTTTATTGCTGTCGTTGCCCCCCCCCCCTGTTAAGGAGATTCACTCTCTCTATTTGTCCTGTTTACCTTTATCAAAAGTGAAAGTAAAGAAAACCCCAAACTTTGAAACTTTGGATTGTCCCCAGAAATGTAATAGGCAAATCTTCTAATGGGGACACTAGTTCTAGTGACCTGGAGGTCCCCAAGGAACTCCCTTAATTAGCACTTCCTGTTTGGCTATGGGACAGGAAGTGATGGGAAATCTCCGAAAGGGGACAAATATGACAAAAATAAACCTTACAGGGGTTTTATCCCTCCCCTACTATATTCAAAATAGCTGTAAGCATGAGGCCTTACGTTCTAAACAATTTTAGAATAGAATAACAGTGACAAAAATGGCATAATCACAACCTGAGCTTAAAGGATCACTAAAGGATTTTTTTTTAGCTAAATAGCTTCCTTTACCTTACTGCAGTCCTGGTTTCATGTCATCATTGTTCGTTTTTGCTTTGAAGTTGCTGTAATTCTGCTCTGATCTCCACACTTCCTGCTTGTCTGGCTCCTTATAAAAAAGCTCATGGCAGCTTTTCACTGTGGTCCAAGCTGTCATTACTGTGTGTCTAAAACTTCCCAGAACCAATCAGATTCATTTTAAAAACAAAACACTGCTCTGTATTTGTTTGTTTTTGTTCTGTGTGTCTCTTTACATCACAGAAACATGAAACCAGTTTAAAAATGAAACTAACCTGCAGGCACATTATATGATTGATTTTTATCTATTTTTAATCATTTTTAAAAGGAATAGGTTAACTATTATGTCTCTATACCCTGTAAACAGTAATTTCAGCAAATACATTTTTTTCCTTTCGTGACCCTTTAACTGCATAAAAAATAAGAGTTTCCTCATATTTGGCAAATCTACTAGAGGATGGTAAGCAACTTTCAAATGGCACTTGTAAGTCTGCAGGTTCTCATACAGACCTTGTGGTAATATACTGTAGGTGGGTCAGCAGTTCAAAATGTGGTGAAGGGACATGTTCTCAAGTAGGTTAAAGGCCTTTAGATATAAAAGAAAACTTTAATGACACTATACTGCGCATTTAGCTCATAATCATTTCCATTTTGCAATCCAGGTTCGATATATAATTAATTGTTCGCTGCCTCACAATCACTAAGGTTCCCTGTAAAAAAAGATAGCGGCACCTGCACACGGGGCCAATGAATGGGTCAGCTTCAGGTGCCGATAACGCGGGTTCCCTGGACAGGTAAGTGTCCTTATATTAAAAGCCAGCAGCTACAGTATTTGTAGCTGCTGACTTTTTTTTACCCAAGCTGGAACTCCGCTTTACGCACTGTTGAGTTTGTAAAGGCCGGACTGCTGACAGCCTTAAAGCAGAAATGAACCCTCCTATCCTTTACAGCCAAGGAAGCTGCTTCTGTTTGATCTGCCATGGTGCTGCACATGTGATCAGTTATAACACCAGCCATTTGATGGTTTGCCAGTTTGGTTGAGGACACAATCAAATGTGACAATTTGTATTTCCAGCATTCCAGAAATGAAACTGTTTTTTGAAACCGGTAAATTGATTGGTTTAGTTCTGCTTTATGATTTACTGCTATCCAGGGGCTTTGGGCTTCAGCAAAATGGCAGCCTCCAGCAAGAAGAAACAGGAACAATGCTGGGGACAATTTACAGCATACGATAATTTTGGTAGCATAACAATTAATGTGGAATGTATAATGTACTGTATATTCCTTGCTAAAGAATATTATTTTAATCAAAGTTGTTATGGTTAAAGTTCCACTTTAAGGTGTGTTTTCCACAAGATGCATTCATTTACTGTTCCTAATACTTTTCTTAAGAGTACCAAGCTGATTTGGTTTGTAGATGCAGAAAACATGTTGTGATGTATTGCCTGTTTTATAAATATTCTTATGGTATCCATTACCATACAAAGTGTGTAGTTTTGAATGCAAAGGAACACAAGTAACAAAAGGAAAATAACAATTGGATAAGGATGATTCATGCACAGAACTGAACTAAGGGTCACGTATTCATAAAGAAATAATTTAAAGTGAATTTAACAAAACCTTTGCTATGTAAGTGTCATGCCATGATAAATGTCTTAAACACGAAGTTCACATTTAATTAATGCAAGTTAAAATGCAGAACATGTAGCACAATGCTACTACATTTGTAAAATGTTACAAGATGGAAAAATATTGTAAATCTAAAATACTAATTTAGTGAAGACTAAAAAATAATTTTGAGATGGGTACAGGCAGGCCTGCTGTTAGAAATCATGGGGCCCAGCATAGGCATGCGCACAGGGTGCAGAGAGACACTGTGTACACAGCAGTGTCTCCCTGCAGGGATGTAGTCACAAGGGAGGGGGTGAGCACGCTGACTCAGGCTGGCCATACATGATACAGTTTTCTGTGCAATTTTCTGTACAATTTTCTTTAGATTTACCTTCAACTATGTAGTGCAAGGGCCTGCCTGATTGCATACAGATGAAAATGTTGTTTAGTTTGACCTCATATTATATGGTTTTTGGTAAATCTAAAAGAAAATTGTACAAGAAAATTGAACATGTATGGCCAGCCTAACTCCCAGCCAGAACAGCTCAGATGATAGGGGCAACCTTACTGAGGAGGAACAGGAAGCGAGAAATTCAGACAAAGAAAAAAAAACATTTAGAAGGGAAATTGAAGGAAAATGTAAGTGAACCAACAATGCGCTAGCTTAACCCCTTGCCGACCGCCCGCCGTATTACTGCGGGACGGTGGCACTGTACCGCGAGAGCACGTAGCTCTACGTCCTCTCTTTAGAGCCCCCCGCTCGCCCCCGAGTCCCGCGCGCTTGCCCGGCGGGTACGATCGCCGCCGGGCACACGCGATCGCTCGCTACAGAGCGGGGAACGGGAGCTTTGTGTGTAAACACAAAGCTCTCGTTCCTGTCAGCGGGGGAAACGCTGATTTAGTGTTCATACAATGTATGAACAGAAGATCATTGATTTCACCTAGTGAGGCAACCCCCCCCCCCCCCCATACAGTTAGAACACAAACAGGAACACACTTAACCCCTTCCCTGCCCCCTAGTGTTAACCCCTTCACTGCCAATGGCATTTTTATAGTAAAACAATGCATTTTTATAGCATTGATCGCTATAAAAATGCCAATGGTCCCAAAAATGTGTCAAAAGTGTCCGATGTGTCCCCCATAATATCGCAGTACTGAAAAAAAACGCTGATCGCCGCCATTACTAGTAAAAAAATATATTAATAAAAATGCCTTAAAACTACCCCCTTTTTTGTAAACGCTATAAATTTTGCGCAAACGCTAATTGCGATTTTTTTTTACGAAAAATATGTAGAAAAATACGTATCGGCCTAAACTGAGGAAAAAAAAAAGTTTTTTTATATCTTTTGGGTATATTTATTAGAGCAAAATGTAAAAAATATTGCATTTTTTTCAAAATTGTCGCTCTATTTTTGTTTATAGCGCAAAAAATAAAAACCGCAGAGATGATCAAATACCACTAAAAGAAAGCTCTATTTGTGGGAAAAAAAGGACGCCAATTTTGTTTGGGAGCCACGTCGCACGACCGCGCAATTGTCAGTTAAAGCGACGCGGTGCCGAATCACAAAAAGTGCTCTGGTCTTTGGACAGCAATATGGTCCGGGGCTAAAGTGGTTAAAGGAAATAAAAAACAAACCTTTACAACCCCTTTAACTACTTGCTGCCAGCCCACCGTCAAATGACAGAGGAGCTCTCGTTCTGAGATGACGTCATATGATGGCACCCAGTTTACACACTATCGCGTGGCCGCGGCTCCCTGTCCATGTGATTGGATGTGTCCAATCACAGTTGATCACATGTAAACAAGGAAGTGCCGTTTATCATCTCTCCTCGCCTCGCACTGACAGGGTCTGAGGTGAGGAGAGCCGATCAGCGACATCTCCTCACAGGAAAGATGTGAAAAGGTAATTATGGCACTGATCATCATTCCCCCGATTAAATGCAGCCCCAGCAGTGACCACCAGTGATGCCAGTCTGTACCCACCAGTGACACCAGTCTGTGCCTATCAGTGACACCAGTCTGTGCCCATCAGTGAGGACAATCTGTGCCTGTCAGTTATGCCAATCAGTGCTGCTTTTCAGTGCCCATCAGTGCCTACCTATCAATCCTGCCCATCAGTGCTGCCCATCAGTGTCGCCCATCAGTGCCCACATCAGTGCTGCCTATCAGTGCCCATCGGTGCTGCATATTAGAACTTCCTTGTCAGTGCCACCCCATCAGTGCCCTTCAGTGCCACCTTATCTGTGGCCCTTTAGTGCAGCCTACCATTGCCCATCAGTGCAGTCTCATGAGCCCACATCAGTGAAGGAAAAAACTACTTATTTACAAAAACTTTTCAACATTTTTACAGCGTTGCAAAACAGCGCAATTATCATTCAAAGTGCGACATTGCTAAAAAATGGCCTGGGCAGGAAGAGGATAAAGCGCCCAGTATTGAAGTAGTTAAGGTGCCCCACATAACTCCAGAAAAGTGAATACTTAAAATTCAAAACTATTTTTAGTCACAACTAGAGTTGAGCGGACACCCGGATGTTCGGGTTCGGACCCGAATTACCATTTCACACAAGGGGGGGCAGGATCTGGGGGTTCCCTTTGTTAAAGGGGTCTTACAGATTCTGAAAAGCCCCCTGCCCGCATACCCCCACAACCACCGGGCAAGGGTTGTGGGGATGAGACCCTTGTCCCCATCAACATGAGGACAAGGTGCTTTGGGGGGCACCCCAAAGCACCCTCCCAATGTTGAGGGCATGTGGCCTGGTACGGTTCAGGAGAGGGGGGGCCGCACTCTGTCCCCCCCTCTTTTCTGCAGCCGGCTAGGTAAACGTGGTCGGATAAGGGGTCTGGGGTGGATTTTAGGGGGAACTCCACACCATTTTTTAAATGTGGGGTGGAGTTCCCCTTAAAATCCACACCAGACCTGAAGGGTCTGGTTATGGATATTTGGGGGGAACCCCACGTCATTTTTTTTTTAAATTGATGGCGAGCTTCCCCTTAATAGCCATACCAGACCTAAAGGGTCTGGTTATTGAATTTGGGGGGACCCCCGCGCATTTTTTTTTCTCGAACTCCAAACCCGAACCCGAACTTTCAGCAATTATTCGGGTTTGGGTCCGAGTTCGGGAAAAACCCAAAGTCCATACCGAACCCGAACTTTACAGTTCGGGTTAGCTCAACTCTAGTCACAACATAATTCCCTAAAAGTTTCTACATCCATAAAAAACATTTAATACTGTTTAAGATTGCATATAAATCGCTCAATCTGCTAGGACATAACTTATGAATATGCATAAATATAAAGATACAGTAGAATTAAATATACAACAAATGTATTTGGCCAATAAAATGTCATGCTGGCAACTTAAACTGTATCATTTGTTTTGTAAATGTCAATTGCTATAGCAAATACTACAGCAAGAATGAAAAAAAGTATTATCCCCAAAATGCATTCCAGACCCTCTGATCTCCCTGGCAAAACACCCTGTGCACATGTTCATGGAGACACGGGTCTCTCGTTCACAACCCTAGCTTAGCCACTTGCCATACAGGCCAATTCTGGCACACCACTCCTACATTTAAAAATTATAATTTTTTTTGCTAGAAAATTACTCAGAACCCCCAAACATTATATATGATTTTTTTATCAGATACCATAGGGAATTAAATGGCTGTCGTTGTAACTTTTTATGTAGCATTGTATTTGCGCAGCAATTTTTTGAACGTGTTTTTTTTCATGAATGTTTTATGAATAAAAAAAACACTAAAGTTAGGCCAATTTTCTTTTAATAATGTGAAAGATGATGTTATGCCATACCTAACATTACACGCTTTAAAATTGCACACACTCATGGAAAAGCGACAAACTGCAGAGGCGCATTGTGGGCTGTTTTACCCCTTTCTCAGCCGCTAGCCCCCCCCCCCCGCGCTAGTGGACAAATAGCGGCGAGAAATTAGCGGTAAAGCACCGCTAAAAATAGCGGCACCTTACCGCCACCGAACCTCCCACCCCAGTGTAAAAGGGGCCTTATGGAGAGATGTGGGGTCAATAAGACCCCACATCTCTCCTCCAGGCTGGAAAGCCTGAGATAAAAATAAAAAAACGATCTTGGCTTTCCAGCTGAGTACACAGCAGTATTTACAACTGCCAGGCCAGACAGGACCCCACGCCCAGGCCTCCGAGAGTCATAGAGACTGCTGGGGACCATCTGGTCAACGGTATTCTCTATGGTGAACTTCTGCTACCGGCGGATTTTTTTCCCCCAGCTTGCAGATTACCTGGACGGGTTGGTAGAAACACCGAAAGGCGATGGGAGGGGGGATGTCTCCCCCTCCCGCAGCCTGTAAGAAAAATTAAGCAGCCGCTGAACAGCCGCTAAGATTGTTCTTAAATGCAGGGAATCGGCTGCTGAAAAAAATTATATCTGAATGATGCCAGCAGCTGCATCAAGTGTAAGGGGGTTTAACAAGGTGGGTAACATAGTGGTACTAAATACTGTCTGCATTATCTGATTATAGAGTGAACAAGGAACTCCCCCTTATGGGACTTTGATGGCCAACGTAGTAGTACACAAAGAGTATGTAAAAAGAGTATACAAATCTTTATTGAAATATAAACAATCAAAATTTGAATCAATAGGTGGCTATAGACATCTGAATTACATTTTTGCCATATCTATGTAATTCAATTGTCTATAGCCACCTATTGATTACAATTTTAATTGTTTATATTTCAATACATTTTTTATACTCCTTTTACATACTCTTTGTGTACTACTACTTGGGCCATCAAGGTTCCCTAAGGGGGAGTTCTTTCTCCACTCTACAGAGATGCCCGGAGCAAAAGAACAAGCCATAGGCGTAGGGCCGGGCATGACAGGGTTAACAGAAACCCTTACAAGCCAGGGGGGAGTGGTCATGAGAGGTGCAGTGGGGAGGGGAGGAGAGGCTATAAATTCCTCCCCCCCTCCTTTTCCCGGGTAACACACAGTCTGGGGAGAAAAGTTCCCACCCACCCTCCCTTTTTGTTATGGGCTTGCTGATAGTGGTGATAATGGTTGAGAGAATTTTTGTTTTGGGTGCTTTCCTTGTGTTTTGTTTCTCCTTATGCAGGTACGAGGTGCATGCTGTTGTGGCAGTGGCGGGTGTTTGGACTTTGCAGGAGAAGAAATTACCCTAAATATGGATGTCATTTCCCAGAGGTGGTATGGGTTCTGAAGGGGTGTGGTTTCCAGTCTACCAAGGTGTAGCTGGAATGTTGGTTAATGGGGGCACTGCGGTCAGTGGTCGTCTCTGAGCCAGCTTGTCGGCTTGAGGCCTATGACCAGAGGTGAGATACCGCAGTGCCAATAAAATGTTATAATGTTTAAAGGTTTTACAAGTCAGTGTTAGTGGTGCCTGCAAAGTCCAGCACTAGTATGAGAAGAACTGTTTTTCTCAGGAATTATATGGTTTATATATGTTATTTATTATTGGAAGTTATCTAAAATAAAGGAGGCTGCTACGGCCAGTTATTACTCCAAGTTACAGTATTGGTCTCATTATTATTAGAGGTTTAAGGGGGAGTATAAATCAGTGGGTCTTAGCAGTAAAGGTTATATCTGGGATACCATAGTCATGTCTTTTTGAGATGAGGCCCAGCCCATCTGTCACCCATACAACCCCCCCCCCCCCACCACCACCCCATCTCCCCTTTGTACATTACCTGATTAAAACCACAGTAACTAAGAATGCTTGAGCATCACAATCAACCTTAGTGAATAACTCCTAAATCAATACTGCTACATTTATCTTCCTGACATACAGTATGTACTCAGTACTCATTTTGTACAGGATCACAATTTTTGTGAACAGAAACATTTACTTAAACTTTGAAGGACCTGCATTGAAATAAAGCCCCTGCTGAGTTTTGCTGCTATGAAGATATATTATTGATTGTAACTGTAGTTTAGACCTTTTATGAATTCAATATGAATTGTGATTATAGTTACAACTATAGGAAACACTTCTCATAGAAACAACTAATATTATAAAAAAAAGATTAAAGTGTTTGCATGCAGGTTTAAAATACAAAAATGCAAAAAGTTGAAATTTTTGTTCTTTTTTTATACATTTCTTTCTTATTTTTTTCAATAATACATATACATTCCCTCGCATTTCATTGCCCGGCCTCGAATTAGCATCAATATCTTTCATCAATAATTTCAACATTAAAATCAATATCAAAAATAGAAAACCACAACACTTACTGTACATTTATCCCCAATCATTCTTAGGCCTCGTACACACGATCAAATCTGTCTGCTGGAAACGGTTGGCCCGACCGTCCCAGCAAACAGATTCGATCGTGTGTACGGACAAGCCGACGGATTTGGCCACCCGACAGATTTCAAAGCATGCTTTGAAATCTGTCGGCTGGGAACCCGTCCGCCCGACATGTCTGCTGGTTAGTATGCTAACCAGCAGACATGTCTTCTCGCACACGCGCCGAATGATTTCAACGTCACCGCCACGTCACCGACACGTCAGCGCGCTGTCTGCTGGCGGGGATTTTGGTTTGCTCGTGTGTACACGCGAGCAAACCAAAATGCCAGCAGACAGATCTGTTCAAATCGGTCGGTCCGATAGATTGCCTCGTGTGTACGAGGCCTTACTCTATTGGTGTAGTTTATCCCCTCCATGCACCCTCTCTGTCTTTAGGCCATCATGGGATTCCCTATCCAACTTGCCAATATCTTCCCATATCTTTCCTCATGTCCTCTATTGCAATATCTCTCTGTATAATGGTAGATTACTATTTACCAGAGTTTTCCAGTGGATCAATGAGGGGGCCTCAGCCTTTTTCCAGTCTAGCACTATAGTTTTCCTTGCATAGAAAAGCAATAAACCTACCTGTGTTCTTTTTTACTTATAGCGCTACCACATTCAGGAGCCGCTGATTAGATTGGGATCGGCGGATTAAGTTACCTCTGTGTGGTGTCTAGGGGTAGATGTAGTGAGCAAAGCAGTAACGAATGTCCAACCCGTAGCTGAGGTTTTCTGAATGCTTTATTTTCCTGGTCCAACACAACCAACACATCAACTTGAGGTAGATAGGAAAAGGTTGATGAAAGTAGAGTAACTTTGCAGAGTCAGGCTTGGATAAAGAAAGCAGCCTGGACAGGCTTTTCACACAGACCTGGCAGCCAGAGTGTCACTAAGAAAACTGAGAAGGAACAAGTCGCTGCCACGACTTGGCTCTAGAAGATTAGTAGAGGCCTCTGCCACAGTTCCGGTACTTAAGAGCAATAGAGAATATCATCTCAATCCTGTTCTCTTGAGATGCGGAACCCCAGTAAGTCACTGAGGTCCCTAAGTCACTTCAGTGTCTCTGAGCCATGAGGGCCCAGAGTCGGGAACTCCGCGTAGCACGGGCCTCGGCCAGGTAGGCCATAGTGGTGGGGCCCGTGATGTGCGCACATCCTGAAGGTGGGTGCCGCACCTGGAACCAGGAACCCGCGAAGACCCCGAAATATGGCGTCTGCCACAGATATACCCCTCCCCAGCATGCCCTGCAAGGGAAACGCTTCTCCAATTGGCTGCTGGGGAAGAGCGACTCTGCCTGAACCTCTCTGGCGCCACCTGCCGCCCAGAGATGGGACCACATCTCTGGAGTGCAGAATGACCCACAGGACAATTCAGGGCTGACAGCTGCCAAATTTGAACAAATCAACCTAGATGAGAGCAAGTAAGTCTCTCACCCTACTAACTTTAGCGTAGTGCCCTTTCTTAAAGTAAGGGGGCGCTACATACTGTTGAAACAATATCTTTTTCTATCAATGCTAATAGGCATATGGTCACCTTCTGATCTACTGAGACTGTTGTTGTTGCAATTACTCTCAGTAAAATATTGCTATCTTTGGACAAGTCCAAAATATATGTATAAAATTCTCGGGGCTCGACGGAAATATCTTATGTAATTTATACGGTGTATAATAACTTCTATGCAGGGCTTTTTTTCAGGAGGAACTTGGGAAAATTCAGTTCCACCACCTCTGGCTCAGACCCTTTGGTGTCTGCTCACCACAATCACTTGTAAACACAGAAGTCTGGTTTCTGTGTTTACAAGTGACAGCTTTGTAACCCCCTGAACTCTGCACTCTGTATGTAATGCAATTCTGGTATTTAATGCTCCTTTAAGACCCTTCTACTGTTTGTGAAATTTGAACGGGTCGTGGTTGAGTGAGTAAGTGAGTGAATAACTTGTATAGAGCTACACATGCGAACTAAATCGCCTCAAGGCGCTTTCCATCCGTTGTCTTCCTTATCCTTCAGAAGAGGTGGGTCTTAAGCATCTTCCTGAAGGCCAGATGGTTTTCTTCCATGCGGATGTCTGTTGGTAGAGCATTACATAGCCGTGGTCCTTGGACTGCAAATCTTTGTTCTCCCTTTGATTTGTAGTTGTATTTGGGGATATCGAGGAGGTTTTGGTTAGATGATCGGAGAGTGCGATGGGTGGTGTTGTGCTTTATTTTCTCGCATAAGTATTGAGGAGCCTTTCCTTGTGTGCATTTGTGGGTGAGGCAGAGTGTCTTGAATGTGATTCCTGCACCTATTTACTGAGAAAAAAAAGTTCTGCTTCTATGTGTTATCTTGAACTGTATCAGCCTATCACAAAGTGATATCAGTATCTGCTGTGAATTTCTCCAGATCTCATCCCAGTTCTCCTCTACCAGTTCTGAAAAATATCTTTCCCAGCATTCCCTAAGTTTACTCATATCTGATGGTACTATCTTTAATAGGTGTGTATAGAGAACTGAAATCGCCTTCTTTTCGCATTTCTTCCTGATCGTTTGTTCTAAGTCTCATTCTATTATTTGAGGCAGGCCATCAGGAAACTGGCCGATAGGGCATGTGGTCTGTATCGAAATGTATAACTCTCTTGTATATTCTTGTCTTGTTTTATTTCTACGAATGAGGCAATTCTATCTTCCTTTATTACCTGCGATAACTTTTTAATTCCAAATTTGGTCCATGCCCCAGGCTCCAGCATGGAGTCCAGATGTGAAAGCTCTGGGTTCCTCCATAATGGAGTATTTGGGGATATCCTAGTACTTAATTGCCCTCTTTTCCTAGCCCCACTTTCCATGTCTTGATTGTTGTTTTCATCGAAGGGGTTAGTTTATATTTAGATTTCAGCCCACGATATGGTAGTATGGTAGTGCCTGAAGTGCTTCCACTGAGCCCACTACTGCAGCCTCTAACATTGTGGCAGGATTAGTTTTATCCAGATTCAGCCATCCCCTTACTACTGCCAGCTGCGCCGCTAGGAAATTTCCATATATATCTGGAAATGCCAGTCCCCCTATAGCATCAGCTTAATCAGTGTGGTTATTTTGTCTCTAGCTGTTTTGTTCTTCCAATTTTTATTCTTAAATGAATCCTAAGTTTATAAATTAGTTATTTGGTTTTGCCATTCTATCTTTTATAAATATTATTGAAAGATAATTGCAGCTTTCTATATTTACTGCAGGATTCAGTCACCATATAAAGCTACAGCCCCCCTTTTTCCAAGTGGGGTTGATTTACAAAAGAAGTAAGGCCTTGTACACACTGTGATAGATGTGAAATGAAATGAATATTTTTGTGTTATGAATAAGAGCCACTCAGAGATTACCTTGTAAAAGTTACCATTTGAAATGAAGTGTGTATATTCCTTGAAAATATATGTCCAGATATTGTTCTGAAGATGCGACTACACATCTGTTTGAAATGAAGAATCCACTATGTGTTAACGAAGATTATGAACCCAGCATTGGAAATATGAAGAAGCCGATGTTATGTTCAAGCTCCATTATGTTTGAAATGTGTTCAACCTCCCCCTCCCCTTCACTCTGAGGCTTGTGTGGACATACAGAAAGAACCTTGAGAGAAAAGCTACCCTTTCCCCGCTCACTCCTAAATTCCTCAAGCAGAAAGAACTTTGAGAAGAAAGCTGCCTTCCTGCAAAGGAATTTGTGTCTTGTGACGTTGGAAGGAAACCTTTGAATGTATGAACTGGCCAATGAGGGTCACACGTAGAGTGGGTGTATCTGTATAATGAGACATATGATGTGAACCAATGAGAAGATTTTGTGTGTTTAATAAAACTGCAAAGCTGGGGCCTCCCCAGCCTCTTTTGGCTGATCATGATGGGAAGGTGAGACGTGAATCTCTTTGTCTGTTTTTGCATGCTTTTATGTAATTTGGAATCAGACCGATAGAAATGGCAAACCCTGAGAGATCGTGTCAGGAGATTAATTAATTAATAAGAGTCTTAGCATTTCTATTTCAATTTGGCGCCCAACGTGGGGCGTCTTAGTATTTCTATTTCAACACTGAAGTTCATTTTCATCGGTTCACAGACTAATGGTCTGATGGTCTGATGTGCGTACACACCATCAGTTCAAAAACCGATCGTGTCAGAACGCGGTGACGTAAAACACAACGATGTGCTGAAAAAAACGAAGTTCAATGCTTCCAAGCATGCACCGACTTGATTCTGAGCATGCGCGGGTTTTGAACCGATGCTTTTGCATACTAACCATCGTTTTTGACCCATGGCCAGGCGTCCATTAGTCCGATTTTAAAGCAAGTTTTAAAACTTTGGACTGAAGGACAAAAGACTGATGGGCCATACACACAGTCGGTTTGGACCGATGAAACTGAACTTCAGTCTGTTTTCATCGGTTTGGACTGATCGTGTGTACACGGCCTAAGGCATTTTCACTTTTTACATTTTACTTGCACATAATTGGATGAAATCAGCACAACTTTACTCCATTCACTAAGCTAAGGGAATTTTCTCTTAGCTTAGCGAATGAACAGAAGTTGTGTTGTAAAGGCATAATTTTCTTTTTTTTTAATAACAAACATGATACCCATAGACACACAGTGTGTGGTTTGGCCCCACCCCTGCTCCCTTCAATGGCTCCCACTGCTGTGTTTAAGTCAACGAGGAGGTGAGAGCAAGACAGACACTGCTTTCAGGCACATCACTGGATTGAGATCAGGCTCAGGTAAATATAAGGGGGGGGGGGGGGTTTGCACAGAGAAGGGTTTTTACCTTAAAGCAGAAAATGCAAGGTAAAAAAATAAACTTCAGCCTTTACAACCACTTTAATTTTCCAATCGTGTTCAAATAAAAATCATTTTTTGTTTTTTCATGATCAGCTATTCCTTGCAAAGCGAATCTGTCTTTGTTTTATCCCATTTACTAATATAAGGCTGGGTTCACACTTATGCAAATTGGAAGCGGGTTAATTCGAATGACAGGAGACTGTGACCGGCTCTCAATGGAGCCTGTTCACACAGATCCGGGGCAGCCGCGGTCCGCATTTGGAAAGGGTCCTGTGCGTCTTTGGCTCAGGTCCAAATTCAGGCAAAATGTTGTACCTTATTTTACCTTATTCGTAACTTATACCTTATTCGCCCCTGAAACAGAGAATAGAGATGCACCGGACCCTTGCTGCGAGCCGCGGTCACAACTAGTGTGAACCCGGTCTTACTTTGAGTGCAATTATGTATTATTTTTTACAAACATATACAAAAGTAGTCCATCTGGACAGAGAGCTTGTTCTGAAAATAGAATACATAGTGTGACAGGAAGTCAGGTAAATCTGTGGGTGTTGTCACAGACGGGAGATACATTTCTGCCTTGTTTACACAATTCAACAATTACTATTAGGTGTCGGCTGCAGAAATAGCCAGAAAGGTTTAAGGGTGTTGGAAAGCTTCAGCTGTTCAGAATGAGGCAATTAAGGTCTCTATAAGTTATCCAGAGGATGACTACTGATTGCTGCATCCTGAGGCTTTTTGAGTTAAGGAGAGCAGTGAACTGAGAAAGACTTCTGAAGAGGTGAGGTGGTGTTGATTTTTCTGTGTGATTGTTTTTCTGCTGTATGACCAGTAGTGTTGCTCACGAATATTCGCATTGCGAATATTCGCTACAAATATTGCATATTCGAGTATTCGCGAATAACGCGAATATCGCGGCGAATATTCACTATTTCGAATATTCGAATGTTTTCAATTTTTTTTTAGAACAGATCACATCCTAGAGATCCCCATCGACGTCTAAAAGCATTGCTGGTATGATTAGAGACCTTGGGCCGAGTAGCTGCAGCGCTCATTTTATATTGCCGAAAAATCGCAATGCGATTATTCGGCAATAGCGATATCGCGCGATTATTTTGTATTGTAATATATCACGAATATTCTGAGCCAATCAGAGTGCTCCATTCCGCATTTCTCGAAATGTCGCAATTATTTTATATTGTAATATATCACGAATATTCTGAGCCAATCAGAGTGCTCCTTCCGCATTTCTCGAATATTCGCAATTATTGTGTATTGTAATATATCACGAATATTCTGAGCCAATCAGAGTGCTCCTTCCGCATTTGCCGAATATTCGCAATTATTGTGTATTGTAATATATCACGAATATTCTGAGCCAATCAGAGTGCTCCTTCCGCATTTGCCGAATATTCGCAATTATTGTGTATTGTAATATATCACGAATATTCTGAGCCAATCAGAGTGCTCCTTCCGCATTTGCCGAATATTCGCAATTATTGTGTATTGTAATATATCACGAATATTCTGAGCCAATCATAGTGCTCCATTCCGCATTTCTCGAATATTCGCAATTATTTTATATTGTAATATATCACGAATATTCTGAGCCAATCAGAGTGCTCCATTCTGCATTTCTCAAATATTCGCAATCGCAATTCGCAATTCGCAATTCGCATTCGCATTCGCGATAGCGAAAATTCGCAATCATTTAATTTCCAAAAAATATCACGAATATTCGTATTTAGCGAATATATGTCGAATATTCGACTATATATTCGAGATATATCGCGAATTCGAATATGGCATATTCTGCTCAACACTAATGACCAGCAGTGTCTGCCCAGCAGTAGGCTGTGCCAGGCTCCATAGATAGGTTCCTGTGTGGTGAGGGTAGACGCCCCAAGTGGCCAGGGTTTAAGCCCTGCTCTTGCCCCTGCCTAGTTCCGGCCCTTGGTGTCACCCGGCTTTGGGTGACATTTTGCAGTAATGATTACCTCAGATGTTTGAAAGTACTTGTTAGAATGTCACTACACAGCTTAAGTGTCACAAGTAAAAACTTAAACAGCTGCATCACTTCCTTTTATTGGACCGTCTTTGACTATTTCTTTCATGTAATCCACATATAGATTTCCACCATTTATTGCTGTACTTTCACATAAAATCTTTGGTTATGTATAGTAATATTTAGCAGATCTTAAAACGATCAATTCCAGCATGGAGATATTTGCATTTTATTAGGATATGAAACTTAAATTAAATTTTACTGCTAATTCCCTGATATCCTTACAATAAAAATGACACTTAATTTGCATATGCATAATCTTCTAAACTACAATATTTTTCAATAAATTTTAATTAACTGATGGAATAAACGTTAGAAGTTTTGCAGATTTTGCAAGAACACAAGAAGATAAATTATGCAGGGAAATGCATATGTCCCCATTTCAAAATGTGATGTTAGTAGTGAGAAAGCCATGTACTGTATCAAAAAATGGAAACTAAAGTAATGATTTAAAAAAATGGCAGAAGAGGATACAACAGTTACTGACCTTTTACTAAGCTTGGGTTTGAAGTCTTTTTTTTTTTTTTTTTACATTAGCCAGGTTGTATTACTTCTTCCATACCAGTAATATTTTCTAACACAAGAAACTGCTTTTGTTAACAGCCCCTGTTTCTATCTGTGAATTCAAGGGTTTTATATATGTTGATGATTATATCCAAAATATGATTTATATTCTATAATTCTCCTTTTTTGGTAACTGTTGAATGTAAAGTACATATATCTGAACTATTTACAGTTCTGTCCAGACAGTCTCCACCCCCCCCCCCCAACCGGCAAACTATATAGCCCATAGGGCTGCGCATCTTCACCGGTCTCACGATTCGATGTGATTACGATTATCAAGGCCACGATTCGATTCGATTCGATTCCGCGATGTATCACGATGCATCACGATTGCAGCGCAAGTGCGCATGGCTTTCATCAAAAAAATATTTAAGTACTCCAAACAAAAAAACAACACACAATAACACTTCCTGCATGTAGCAAAGTCTAAACACAGCAGACATGCTACAGGAGATGGTCAGAGACTGCAGATATGCTACAAGAGATGGTGAGAGACTGCGAACACGCTACAGGAAATGGTCAGAAACTGCGGACACGCTACAGGAGATGGTCAGACTGCGGACACGCTACAGGAGATGGTCAGAGACTTCGGACACGCTACAGGAGATGGTCAGAGACTGCGGACACGCTACAGGAGATGGTCAGAGACTTCGGACACGCTACAGGAGATGGTCAGAGACTGCGGACACGCTACAGGAGATGGTCAGAGACTGCGGACATGCTACAGGAGATGGTCAGAGACTGCGGACATGCTACAGGAGATGGTCAGAGACTGCGGACATGCTACAGGAGATGGTCAGAGACTGCGGACATGGTACAGGAGATGGTCAGAGACTGCGGACATGGTACAGGAGATGGTCAGAGACTGCGGACATGCTACAGGAGATGGTCAGAGACTGCGGACATGCTACAGGAGATGGTCAGAGACTGCGGACATGCTACAGGAGATGGTCAGAGACTGCGGACATGCTACAGGAGATGGTCAGAGACTGCGGACATGCTACAGGAGATGGTCAGAGACTGCGGACATGCTACAGGAGATGGTCAGAGACTGCGGACATGCTACAGGAGATGGTCAGAGACTGCGGACATGCTACAGGAGATGGTCAGAGACTGCGGACATGGTACAGGAGATGGTCAGAGACTGCGGACATGGTACAGGAGATGGTCAGAGACTGCAGACATGCTACAGGAGATGGTCAGAGACTGCGGACATGCTACAGGAGATGGTCAGAGACTGCGGACATGCTACAGGAGATGGTCAGAGACTGCCGACATGCTACAGGAGATGGTCTATATTTCTCCTCCATACAGCCCAGTCCCTGCCTGCAGTGACAATGACTTGTCACAGGTGACAGTACATCAGATTCCACTACATGCCCGTACCCTGTGTCCCCGAATCACAGCACCCCCCTCCTCCTCTGTACTTACATGCTGCTCTGCACAGAGGATGATTAGAGGGAACTTGCAGCCTTGTAGTGAGATGGGCGATCTGCCAGCACACCATCCCCCGATCTCCATTCCAGCTCTTCATTGTCAGCCGGGAATTCTCAGCGTTTGTATATATTAGCGCCCGCGCTAATGTGACTGACTGACTGCCCGCCTCTCTCCAGTCTCTGTCGGCCCCGCTCACTGACTAGAACTTCAGATTAGTAGAGGATAGTGCTTGTATATTAGGCATGTGCAAAAGTGAAAAATGTGTTTTGTTTTGTTTCGTTTCAATTCGTCATTTAATACATTTCGTTAAGTTAGGTTCGTTACATGTGTTGAATTCGTTTTCGGAATTCTTTGGTTTTCGACCGAATTTCGAAAAATCTGGTCGAAATCGAAAATATTTCGCCCGTTTTTCGAATTCGTTCGTTTTCGACCGAATTTCGAAAAAAAACGGTCGAAATCGAAAATATTTCAACCAGATTAGAAAACAAATAGTCTCTTTTCGAATAGAATTTTTTTCGAATTAAATCCGAAAATATTTTTTATTTTTATTTTTTTTCGAATTCCGATCGAATTTAGTCCGGAATTCGAAAAAAAAAATATTTTCGAATTTAATTCGAAAAAAATTCTATTCGAAAAGAGACTTCTAATCTGGTTGAAATATTTTCGATTTCGACCATTTTTTTTTCGAAATTCGGTCGAAAACGAACGAATTCCGAAAACGGTCGAAATATTTCGCTAATATAGCAATTCGGGAATTCGTATGCATCCAAGTGTCCGAATAATGGAAAATTCGTCCGAATTTCGATTCGGAACGAAACGAAATGCACATGCCTATTGTATATGCCGCGCTAACGTGACTGACTGCACGGCTCGCCTATCTCCTATGTCCACTCGGCTCTTACGTCTCTCCTGGCGTCAGCCCCTCCCGCCTTTCTACTGATCCAATCGTTAGGCAGTGGGCGAGGCTGACGCCAGGAGAGACGTAAGAGCCGAGTGGAGATAGGAAAGTCGTGCAGTCAGTCAGCGGCATATACAGACAGTATCCTCTACTAAGCTGAAGTTCTAGTCAGTGGGCGGGGCTGATGCCAGGAGAGAGAGCGGAGTGGACCGTAGGAGAGAGGAGGGCCGGGCAGTCACACGAGCGCTGAAAACAAAAGGTACCATAGAACGGAGCACTCTCCCGGGAGGGGCGGGGACGGGGGCGGGGCTAGGCATCGATTATCACGGTCGCATGCATCGGAATCGCATCGGGTACACCCGAATCGCGATGCACCGATTCAGCGATTATATTTGACACCCCTAATAGCCCAGCAGGCAATAACCAAATGTCCTGGTTCAGTTTTGCAGTGTGGCAGCATTGTGTGAATCACAATAAAGCCTCATACACACAATCAGACTTCCATTGGACAAGTCCATGGATTTTTGTCCGAAGGGCATTGGCCATGAACTTGTTTTGCATACTGATGGCAGAACTTTTTCAGCCACCATAAACAAAACTACGTTGTTTTTCAGCTCTTTAGCGACACCCTTTGCACAACTTCTGCTAATGTTGTCTGATGGTTAGCATTGGTTCGGAGCATGTGTGTTTGTACTTTGGATTTTAGTCTGACGGACTTATGTACACACGATAGGATAATCCGATGGAACACATTTGTTGTCGGACAATATAAGAGCATGACCATCGAACATATGTCCGATTGAGCATACAGATGGTCGCATTATCCGTCAATACACATCCATTCGAGAATTATTGTCGGAATATCCGATCGTGTGTACGGGCCTTAAAAATGGCTGAGCAGAACAACATATATTTTGTTGTTTACACATACTGTATGTATTTCAACTTTGTATGTATTCCTAACCTGGTGTAAGATAGGGATAGGACATTTTATGTAAGAGTGTTTGCCAAAAAATAGAAATGTGTGTCTAGTGATAAATGAATCAGTTTTAAAATCAGGCAATAATAATAATTACATATGAGAGGTAATTATAGCTCAGGTACTTTGAGAGTACACTTAGTAAATAGGAGTTGTAGCGACAACCAATAACTGCATAAGAGTGACAATTATCGCTCAGGTAATAATAGTTGCATTTGAGAGGTAAATATAGCGGAGGTAATTTGGAAGAAATGTCACTTTAAGATATTCCTTAGAAATGAGCCATAGGCACAACAGTATGTCCCAAATAGTATGTTGATAGGCAAAAGGCCTAATAAATATCAGCAATTGTATTAGATGGAACATAAGCAGCAGATCTTCCTATGGCACTACAAGTGACACAATAGCTACTTATCCGTTTACAGGCTTCAGTGTAGGAAGTAGGGATTCCATGGTGTAAGGTGTTCAGCAAGGAAGGGCTCAAGGTTGTCCCCAGCAATAGCTCTCTGTTGCAGTAGATGTAACAGCACCAAAGTAGTAGTTGTTGCCTGGAGTGGTGTAGCAGCATGGGGAACTTTGCAGTCCAGGGATTAATGGTAGCTTTAGCTTGGTTGTAGCCTAGCCCGGGAAGGCCGACAACAATAGAACAGGGCTTGTATGGCCTGTGAATGCCTTTTATAGGGAAGGAACAGATGCAGTGCATTAGCACTGATTCGACAAGAAGCACTGATTCGCGGCGGACTTCCACGTTCCAAGCTGGAACCCACCACGGCGCCAGGCGATGACGTCATTGCGGGAGCGCCGTATGCGTTCCAGCACGGAACGCATACGGCGCTTATAGCTCCTTCAATACAGGGAACAGTTGGCGCGACGGCGCTTGTTACAGTTATGTAGCCAAAATATACTTACTGCAAGTTATTGTTTCCCTATGTTGCTATTCAAGTAAATATGTCAGACTCAGTTACGGGACATATAGATTAGTGTGTTTTGCATTACATCTTGACAAGTGACAGCTGCACATGGGGGATTAAAGCTATTTGCTCTGCATAGCAATCATTAAAGATACACTTTAATGCAGAGACAATGGCCCAGATTCACAAAGACTTGCGCTGACGTATCTACTGATACGCCGTCGTAAGTCCAAATGTGCGCCGTCGTATCTATGCGCTGATTCTTTAAATCAGATACGCCTGAATTTTGCCAAGATACGACCAACGTAAGTCTCCTACGCCGTCGTATCTTGGGTGCATATTTACGCTGGACCCATTCGGCCTTCCCATTATAAATATGCAAATGAGCAAGATACACCGATTAATGAACCTACGTGCGTAAAGATAAAACACCAAAAAGGTGGCGCATCCCATGCAAAGGTATGGACGTCGGAACAGCCGTCGTTTACGTAAGTCGTACGTGAATGGGGCTGTGACGTTCACGTCGTAGGCAGTGTTCGATGTGTATCTTAGGCATTCTTTTCGACGTGATTCTGAGCATGCGCACTGGGATACATCCACGGACGGTGCATGCGCACATCATTTGCATGGGGTCACGGTTCATTATAATACAACACGCTCACTGCCTTGCTAGTTTGAATTACGCTGGCTCACGCCGGCCCATTTACGCTACGCCGCCGTAACTTAGGGAGCAAGTGCTTTGTGAATACAGCATTTGCCTCTCTAAGTTGCGGTGGTGTAGCGTAAAGAAGATATGCTACGCCCGCACAAAGATACGCCTCTCTACGTGAATCCGGGCCAATGTGTAAGCTTGACATTTATATGTTGTCCTACACATCATCCTTCTTTTTTTTTTTTATCTTAATTTCTTTTTATTGTTTTCAATTTTAACAAACATTTTATACAATAACAAAGTATTAATATAAATAATTTAATGTATCTTTCCCCCTCCCCAAAAATGGTCATGGGCTGTGCTTATTTATTGTCTAAATCTATGCCCACCCTAACCCTCCCACCCCTCCTTCCCCCCTCCCCCCTAGTAGATCTAAAAAAAAAAAGAAGAAGAGCAAAAGAGCAAGACAGAGGAAGTATCTTAGTCTGAGGTATCCATTAGACAATTCAGAGAAATGCTCAAGGAGTAGGGGATAAGGACCCGGTAGGGTATTAAGTGGATATACCTGAGGCCCGAAGAGAGATTAGGAGGGTTTATTTTCCCTTCAATAGTTTCCTCCAACTAGGGGGGGATATGGTAACATCTAGGACTAGGAAATTAGCAGATCTATACTTCCATCATAGTTCCAATGGGAACCCCATTTCCCTTAACCAGGGCCCCCATACTTTTTTAAATTTGTTGTAGTTTCCTTTTTTAATGAAGGCCTCCTTCTCACACCATATCAGAGCGTTTATAGTTCCCACCCAGTTCTCTATAGATGGGGATACCTGCGCTTGCCATCTCTGTGCTATCAGCTTCCGGGCTTGGAATAGACACCTTAGTACCCCTTCCAGGACTTCAGCTGGGATGGTGTGATTTTCCATACCTCCTAGTAAGCAGGTGGTTACTTCTGGTTCGAGAGAGGTCCCAAATATCTTATTAATCATATTAATCACTTCTGTCCAATATCTAAAAAGCTTAGGACATCTCCAGAATATATGGATAAGATCCCCAGACGCGTTGCATCTGGGGCACTCATCTTTCTGTTTCCACCTTAGTAAGAACATTTTTCTAGGAGTGTAATAGACCCGATGTAGTAGAAATAAGTGGGACAATCTCTGAGCTGGAGCAATTGAGACCAATGTCCCCCTGTGTAGAATGTCCTTCCACTGTTCAGAGGTTAGCAGTCCAATATCTCTTTCCCATTTTTCTCGGCTCTTAGAAACCCCCGTTTGGTTTATAGCTTTAGTGCCCAATTTGTGGTACAATAAGGATATTTGACCTTTCGTGGCATTTGTTTGAATCATTTTAAGGAGCGCAGGGGTGTGCGTTCTAGTTATTGGATGGTTATTAAACTGAGTTTGGAGGGCGTGCCTAATCTGTAGGTAGTTGAAGAAGGTTGTATTTGGTATTCCAAATTCTTCCTTCAATTTCGAAAACGTTTTAATAGGATTGTCGTCATATATATGTAGCAGCCGTGTTATGCCCTGAGTTACCCAAACTTTAGGGATTTGTATTTCCCTAAGTTCTGTTAAATTATCATTATGCCAAAGCGGAGTGAAATCGGTTATTCCCGTATACCAAAGTAAGGCATTAGTATTCCGCCACAGTTTATTGATTAAGTTTATAGTTGGGCATTGATAGTAAAATGAGCCTGCTTCCAGGGCTTCTATTATTGTATTGTGAAGTACCCTTAATAACATTAGCCTAAAGCAATTGTTATGTAGATTTTGATTTCCACAGCCCACTAGGTGTTGTAGCTGGGACGCCAAGAAATATGTTCTTGGGTGGGGGACCGCCATCCCCCCCTCGTCCACCGGGAGCTGCATCGTCTGTAGTCTAATCCTAGGCTGGCCCCCTTTCCACATCAGGTCTCTGAACAGAGTTTCAATTCTTCTAAACCATGTCTGGTTTACCCAAATCGGAGAGTTATGCAGGAGATACAAAATCTGGGGGAGCCAGATCATTTTTAAAAGATTACATCTCCCCGCGACCGAGAGAGGGAGGCGGTTCCAAATATCTTTTTTTTATTTGAATTTTATTAATAATGGAGCTATATTGTTGATAGTGTATCCCTTGGGGTCCTTAGTTATCCAAACCCCCAAATATTTCAATTTCGTTAAGATTTTCAGCTGGGGCACCTCCACTATTTCCTGGGTCCGCAACATATCTATTGGAAGTAGAGCAGATTTATCCCAATTAATAGTTAGTCCCGAGAACCTTCCAAACTCCTTCACCATTTGCACAACAGAAATCAACGAGCTGTGAACGTCTCCTAAAAAAAACAGCACGTCGTCCGCAAAAAGCGAAATCTTATCCTCCACCGAACCCCTTCTGAACCCTTTTATATCGTTGTTTAATCTCGTTTTAATGGCAAGGGGTTCCATAGCTAACGCGAAGAGGAGCGGGGAGAGCGGGCAGCCCTGTCTTGTACCTCTCTCGAGATTAAATAAAGTTGAAATCTCGTCATTAACTTTAATTTTTGCTTGTGGTGCATTGTATAGAAGTTTGACCCTTTTAATAAAAATTGGACCAAAACCAAAGGTTTCTAGCACTTTCCACAGATAAGGCCATTCAATACTGTCGAATGCCTTGGCGGCATCTAGAGCAATCAATGCTCTAGAGCCCTCGTTGTCAGTTGGGATTTGTATATTTAAGAATGCCCTTCTAATGTTTATGCTGGTTGACCTATTTGGAATAAACCCTGATTGGTCGGGGTGAATAAGGTTCTCTATACATCTCT
Source organism: Rana kukunoris (assembly GCA_029574335.1). NCBI lineage: Eukaryota > Metazoa > Chordata > Amphibia > Anura > Ranidae > Rana > Rana kukunoris. The sequence continues at coordinate 290,221,926 of CM056050.1, read as the reverse complement.
TAAGACGATTTGCCAAAACCTTGGCAAAGATCTTTACGTCCGTACAGAGTAGTGAGATTGGGCGGTAAGAGGAGGGATCTAGTTTATCTTTTCCTTCCTTATGTATTACAACAACCGTTGCCTCCGTCATGGAAGGGGAAAGGTGTCCCTCTATAAGCGCCCCTTCCAGTGTCTGCAACAGTTCTGGCAACATAACTTCTCCAAACCGTCTATAAATCTCTGTCGGTAAACCGTCGGGGCCCGGGGATTTGTAACAGGACATCTCTCCGACCACCGTTTGAAGTTCTTCAAGTGTAATAGGGGACTCAAGTTTTTCTCTGTCTATTACGGTCAAGACTGGAACCGGGATATCGTGAAAGAAGGTTTCCATACCTTAATTTTCTCCTCTAGACTTATAGAGAGATTTATAATAATCATGGAATATGTTTATTATCACCTTGTTCTCCGTAGAAATATCTCCTGAAGAGGTCCTAATTGCCTCAATATTTGAAGAGGGGGAGTTAGCCCGGACCAACAAAGAGAGGGCCCGCCCCACTTTCTCCCCCTCTCCAAAGTGGGTTTGTTTCTGAAATATATGGTTGTTTGCTGCTTTCCTCATAGTAGCCATCCTGTATAAGTTCTGCTTATCGAGCCATTCTTTTTGCTTACTCAAAGTTGGAGCTTCAATATAATGTTGCTCGGCAGCTGTCGCCTCCCTTCTGAGGTCCTCCTCCTCTGTCTTAGACTCTCTTCGAACCCTGGCCACATTTTGAATTAGCAGACCCCTCAAATAGGCCTTTAGTGAGTCCCAGACCACTCCAGATTGGGCCGTACCTGTATTTATTTGGATATATTCTTTCAAACTGTTCAAGATATCCCTTGGTTCACCCAATAACTTGAGCCAGTATGGACTAAATTTCCATTCTTTTGGAGGAGTTTTCTTATTGCCCCTAATAGCTAAGTCTAACAGGGAGTGGTCTGAGACCCCCCTAGTCCCATATTCTATCTCCCTCACCATTTTTAGTGCCAGCTCGTTCCCGAGAGCCATATCGATTCTAGAGAGGGTGGCATGGGTGGTGGACAAACAGGAGTATTGCCGGATATGTGGGTGACGAATACGCCATATATCTTTTAAACCTATCTCGTCTAGAAATTGGGACAGGCGGCTTCCTTTTTCCAGAGCTTGTTTCTGAACCGGAGGAAATCTATCATACACTCTGTCTATGACTTCATTGTAGTCCCCAACCGCTATCAGCGGGATGTCGGTTTCATCTAGCATAAATTCCACTAACCTCTGGAGGATGTCAAACTTGAAAGGGGGAGGAATATAGATGTTGGCTAATACATATGGCCTGCCCAAAATGGAGCAAGCCAAAAATATGAACCGACCCTGATCATCTAACCAACTTTTCTCGCAGGTGAAAGGCAGCCCCTTCGTCACCATTACACTGACCCCCCTCGAATATGAGGAATGGACAGAATGGTACCGAAACGGGAATTTCCGTATGCCCATTTGGGCCATAGTATCTTTTGTTAAATGTGTCTCCTGTAGACAAAGTATACCTGGCCCTTCCCCATCCATTGATGACAATACTAGTGCTTTCTTAGCCGAATCCCCTAATCCACGGACGTTCCAAGACCTAATCGTCCAAGTCATAGTTCAAAGAAAAAGAAAAGATAAATATAAAAAATAGCAGAACAGCCTTCCTGCCCCTCGCATCTGGACTAGTACCTCTTCTATATCCTATAGAACTTGAAATACCTTCCTCTATCAGAATTCCCATCCCTCTCCCTCCCCCCTCCCATCTCCCTCTCCCCCAACCTCCTCCCCCCTCCCCCTGCCCACCTGGGCTCCCCCATGGAGCTTCACCTGTGACCTCCCCCCTCGCACCCATTCGTCTCCTCCCTCTCATTCTTACATTCATTGGCCTCTCGCCCTCTGTTGAGTAGCGAAGGCCCCTTTCACCTCTCCCACCCTTACCCTACCTCCTGGACTACTTTGCCTGTACCAAAAAGAAGAGAAAAAGAAAGCTAGAAATACCAGCAATTAACAATCCGTACCAGAATAGCAAACCCCACTCAGCTACAAAGAGTTAGTTCTCTAAACATTACAATACAAAACAAGTTGCTAGCGTTCCGAACCCCATTAACCTTGCAGTATTAAATAAAATGCCGATACAAAAAAAAAATTACAGAAAGTGCATAAAATTCACAATCTCCTCCCCTCCAGAAAAGTAAGAAGAGGGAGAAGGGGAATAACAAATATTGAACCATTTAGTGATAATTCCCGTCTGTCATCCAGTTCAAGTCTTTTCCCTTCCCCCTCTCTCCCTCCCCCCCTCCTCAAAAGGAAAAAAAAAAAAGGAAACACCTGCAATTAGCAATCAATACCAGGATACCAAACCCCCTGCAACTACAAAAAGTTAGTTCTCCAAGTATTGCAATACAAAACAAGTTGCTTGCTAGGTTCCTTGTCCCAAAAACCTTATAATATTAAATAAAGTGCCGGTGCAAACAATTACAAAAAGTGCATAGAATTCGCCCTCTCCCCCCTCCGAAAAAGTGAGAAGAGGGAGAAGGAGAATAACAAATGTTAAAAGAAATAGAAAATCCAGTTTTCCATAGGTATATCTTCTAAAAAAAAAAGAAAGCTAGAAATACCAGCAATTAACAATCCGTACCAGAATGGCAGACCCCATGCACCTACAAAAGGTTAGCTCTCTAAATATTACAATACAAAACAAATTGCTGGCGTTCCTAACCCCATTAACCTTATAGTGTTGAGTAAAATGCCAATACATAAAAATTACAGAAAGTGCATAGAATTCACGATCTCCCCCCTCCAAAAAAGTGAGAAGAGGGAGAAGGGGAATAACAAATATTAAACCTTTTAGTGATAATTCCCGTCCATCATACAATTCAAATCTTTATGTTTCCTTTCCCTTTCACACCCTCTCTCCCTCCTCCCCAGAAAAAAGAGAGCACAGAGGTCTATTTTAAATGAGGAAGAGAGGAAAAAAAAAAAAAAAAGAAACACATCACCACCCGGTAAGAGCCATCATAGAATTTGATGGCATTTAGTGTCCTGTATTTGAAAACCAGTTATAAGTGTAAAAGAGAAAAAAGGTCTGGACCCATACAATCCATTAGGGGGTTTGTTGGATAAGTGGGGGAAAAAAAGGAAAAATATATAGGGCATTTAGTAGTAGCGCAGATTTATATTAGTATCTATAAGTCTTTGCTATTTGCTTCTAGCCATTGGGCTCCTTCTGCCGGTGAATTGAAAACCCAAGTCCTGCCCAAGGCTGTCACCCGTAGGCGGGCTGGGTACTGCATAGGGCAGTTTATGTTGCTGCAGAGTGCGTATTATTTGCGTAAATTCGGCTCTGCGTTTTTGCAGATCCGGGGAAAAATCGGGGTAGAAAGAGATTCTAACTCCCTTATACATAATGTCCCCCATACTCCTGGCTTTCTGGAGGAGAGAAACTTTGTCTCCATAAAATTTTTTTTTAAGAGAAGTGATCTGGGGCGAGCCCCTTCCTGTGGGGGTCTAAAAGGGACCCTATGAGCCCTCTCAATGGCAAAAAAGGGTGAAAAAATGTCAGGGCCAAAAATTTCCTTAAGCCAACACAACAGAAAGGATATCGTATCTGCCCCCTCGCACCGTTCTGGGAGACCGATCACTTTAACGTTATTCCTTCGAAGTCTGTTCTCGATCTCATCCCATTTGGCTGTCTGGCGATTCATTTTCTCTTGTAGGTCTCTAAGATCTTTCTCAAGCGGGTATAGGGCATCTTCAGCTGTACTCATTCGTTCTTCCAAGGTGTTAACTCTTTCAGCCATTTTTCGTATATCCTGATGGGTTAACACGAGCTCTTCGCTGAGATTTTTTAACTGGTTTTCAAACCCCCCCATAATTTTTTTACAATCATTGACAGCCCGCAGCACATCCTTCAATGTAGGGTCCTCTATTAGTTCAGGACCTGGAATAGTAACCGAATGTGTTATTGGAAGTGCAGTCCCAGATGCTGTTGATATAAATCCATTTACCTCTTCCCCTAACTTCCCCTGGAGTTGTGGGGATGGTGGATTTAGCGGTTGACAAGCCTTGACTTTTCCCAGCAGCCAATGCTCCTAAGGGAAACTTGGTCTGTGTACCTGTTGGTGGTTGGCCTCCTTTACTGGGTGATTGGGAGGCTGTCTGAGCTGTTTGAGCGGGCTGAAAAAAACGATCCAGCTTAGCCGCTGCGACCTGGCCTTCCTTCTCCTTACCCCTAGCGGAGCGAGTGGTAGGGGCTCCCTCTGTTTGTTGTTGATCCTCAAGCCCACGTTTAGTGGTCATAGTGAACATAGATAGGGGGGGAAGAGGTGCCTACCAAGCAAGAAATGACTCAGTATTCCCTAACTTAGGGGGAGAGGAGATATAGTCCCTTGATCCCTTAGGAGCTCCTTATCCAAGGATATGTCCCGGCAGATCAGATGAAGAAGAGCCCCCCCCTTTGGGACTGTCTAAGCTGGGACTTGTGGTATACACAGTAAGATATATCTCTCAGCTATCTAGTTCAGCAGACTGTATAGAGGGTGAGTTGGCTGGCTTTTATAGCTTATTGGTAGGGTGTATTGAGATAGGTAATTAAGTCCTTTTTTCTTACTGGCTTTTCTTTCCCTCTTTCCTTCACTTCCTCCCCCCCTCTCTTCTCTTCCATTTTTCTTTCCTACTTCCAATAGCAGGCGAATATATTGTCCTAATGATGATAAAGAAAAGAGGGAAGGACGGCCGCACTCCAAGGATTTTCAAACGAAAAAAGTTGTCTTTATTGTAAATGCAAAAACATGTACAGTCATAGCAATCACAGAAAACAGGACAGCAGACGCGTTTCGCACTCGATCAGTGCTTAGTCATGGCTCATATATATTGTCCGTTCCCGCAAGCTCATAGGGGATTAGCACAGGGGAGAAGAAAAGTTCAGCTGGATCTTAATAGAGGGCTCATCAAGTTTTTTTTAATTCCTTTTCCTTCTCCTCTTTTCTTAGACGGCTAGACTGTGTATTAAAGCCGATGTCACCTTACCAGATCCTCCGCCCGTCTTAACCCTGTCTCGGTACCCGACCTGATGTTGCTGGGGGCGACTCCGTTCTCTGGTAGTGCTGCGGTGGGGCCGGCGTCCTTCCTTCGGTACTCTGAGCTCCGCTTCCAACTTCCCCAGCTTCGGCCGGCGGATCAGGAGAACTCTCGCGAGAGACTCGTATTCCCGCGAGATCACGGGAACAGTATCAGAAAGAGCCGCTGGCGAGCTCAGCTGGGGAGCGGGGACAACGGCAGGACAGCAACGGGACAACGGGACAACCGCCTCCGAATCAGGCTCCCGGGCACAGAGTCAGGAGACAGACCTGCCTAGACGCCTCACAGGACGGATCGTCAGAGGTAGGAGGGCGAGTGTATAACTCAGTAGTCCGGGGATCTGTTAAACTCAGCGGCGTCTTGGCATAGTTATCTCCCAGGGGTGGGATGGGAGGGTGGAGAGATCCTCACACTGCTCACTCTCTCATGCTCACACTCGCACTCTGACTCCCTGCATCCGATGAGCATTGTAACTTTAATTTGACCACACATCATCCTTAAATTGTATCCATTTCTCTGCTTGATAATGCAGCATTGGTAAGAATATTGCTAAGAATTACAGTTTCCAATAGAGGAAGTTGAATCTATATATTCATAAGGCAGTTGTGACTGGATTTAGAAAGCATTGGTCATGGCAAAAGCTGCAACCTTGTTTTCAGTGAACAAATTCAGTTTATGTCACGTTTTCTCTTGTGTGAACATTACAGTAGAGTATCCGAAATACAATAAATGCAGGATGCATTACTGAAGGTTAACACCAAAAGCATTCATAATGAAAACACCATAGGAACATTTATCAATGTCTTTTGACTGTGGAGCTGAGAGGGACCCAAAGCAAAAGCATAAATGTATCTCCATATTTAAAAGGGGAAAATGACTTTGAAATCAATAATATATTGATGTTGTTTTGACCCAGTTTTTGAATTACACGGTGGTGAAAGTAGTAACTGCGTGAAATAAGTAAACCCATTATACATAAAGCAGTTATATGCAATAGATGTAGGCAACAATGTGGTTTATTATTGATCTCTGCTCATATAAACACATACATTTTCAATCTATAAATCACATTACAACATATTTAAAGTTTGTGTGTTAACTATATCTATGGCATGCCATGCTACTGTTAATAGGTCATGAAACCAAGGAAACCGGGTGTTATGTGCTTAGTTCATAATTAATGCAAACACCAATACTGCTCGCCAGTCCTCTGTCACCACCACCCACCCCCTCCAATTCATGGAGCCAAAGGTCCCCATGTCATTTCTGCTTTCTCTTTCTTTTAATGAACCAATTCTCCAGAAAAATGTAAATGATTTGGGTTTATGCACTGTCTTTGGATCTGGCGTATTGTTTTTATAGTATGACCAAAGCATCATCCACGTGGGTGATAGGGCACTGATAGCTGAATGCTGCCTTTGGATACAGCAACACTCTGTGCTATGGCCACATACAAACTGGCAAATTAGCTGCAGCCAGATTGTGTATACCAAGACACACTGGCTGACACCTTTCCAGAGAAATGCATATCAGACTCTCACTAGTGGGAGCAAGCTACTACCCCTGCTATTTCTGCTTCCTGGCCACCGTTGTTGGGTTACCTGAAATAAAACTTTCTCCGGATAGGTGCAAGTTCATTACTTTAGCTGGATACTATAGTGACAGCATAACAGATGACCCTATACATTATTAGGACTGCAGACTGGCCCAGTTTACCATACAAGTATTCTCCTATTCACCATCCAGCATCTCCAACAATAAAAACCTTAAAACACACGGAAAACTCTTTCTGGTGATATTCAGAATGCTTCTTTGCCATTGGAGTTAGCAGTGAGTTTATGTTTTCTCTACTTAATATTTCCCTCAGTACAGGTTGTGTAAGGTCAATTTCATTTTTATTGTCTGCCTACAGATTTCCAGACATAATCATACAATTCTATGTATCTGCATTCCTGTTTTGAAAAGCAACATTGGGCACAAAGGTCATGTCATGTGTTTCTGAAAGCCTGCCCTGCCTTACAGAAGGAATTTTTCCAAAAGTATTCATAGCTATAATAGTATACATTTTTTTAGTCTCAATGCAATGCTTTTAACTATGAATCTATGGTCAAAGAATACATATCATTTTTATTATGTATATTACTCAACAGGTCATCTTTTGAAGTTCCCACCAGTCCAATATTTTTTTCCTGTACTATTAGGCCGCATACACACGATCAAACATATCTGCTAAAACTGGTCCGCAGACCAGTTCCAGCAGACATATCCGATCGTGTGTACAGGCTAGCAGACAGGTTTCCAGCAGACAAAAGTTTTAAAGCATGCTTTAAAACTTGTCTGCTGGAAAGCAGTCTGTCGGATATGTCCGCTGGTTAGTACTAACGTACTAACCAGCGGACCGAAATCCTAGTTAGTACTAGGCGTACTAACCAGCGGACCGAAATCTCCCACATGCGTGGAATGGATTCGACGCATGCGTGGAAGTATTTTACTTCCTGGTTTGGTGACGTGGTGGCGTCAACGTTACCGCCACATCACCGCGCTGTCTGTCCGCGGGGATTTTGGTTTGATCGTTTGTACACACATTAGACCAAAATCCCCCAGGAGACATGTCCGATGAAATCGGTCCGTCGGACCGTTTCATCTGATATATCTCCTCGTGTGTACGCGACCTTAAAGTTATCAGTGTTATTAGTGTCAATATATGATTGATATAGAATACAAACGGGTAACCACTATCACCACTGCTAGGGATGAGCCGCGTTCGGTTCGCACCAGAACCGTCGAACAGACCGACCGTATACGGCGCCTGCGCAGTCAGCTTCTGGATCTGTGCGCAGGCGCCGAGAACAGCCGAGTGCTAGTCGGCTGTTTTCGGAAGGCGTGACGCGATATAGCGGCGCCATACACCGCGGTAGGACGAAAATTCAATTATCTATTAAGAAGTAAGTACATCGATAAAAAAAAAAGAAAAAAGACAGCATACTGGCGCTGATGCCAGTATGCTGGATGGGATAAGAGAAAGTGGTTTTAAGGGTGAACCTCCACTTTAATAACACCACGTGACAAGTGATATAAAGTCCAAAAAAAATTATGAACAAATTTGATGAGAAAATTCCTTATTCTGTGAACCTTCCACCTCACCACCATGCTGTGATAACTCCCCTCTGAAAAACGCACTCACCAGACAGATTTGCCTTTCACTCTCGTGTTATGCTAAATCACTTGTGTATGATGCCACAAATGGATAAACGAATCTCAGCTGGACCATCGTGATATTCCCTCAATAATGTACATTATAGAGGGGAGTTATCACAGCACGGTGGTGAGGTGGAAGGTTCACAGAATAAGGAATTTTCTCATCGAATTTGTTTATACATTTTTTATGGACTTTATATCACTTATGTCATGTGGTGTTATTGAGTTATTGAGTTTGTATGTTATTGTTTATTTATTTATTATTATATTTTATAATATTATAATATTATATTAGCGCAACAATTTTCTTACACCTATTTAGGTTACGTTTTTTCTGTTTAAGTGTTATTAGTGTATCTAGACAGCTAAATGATTCAGAAAATTCACCACCCTGAAAGTGATATTTCATCATTCTGAAAAGAAAATAACTGCCCTTTGGCTGGTGTTTTTCATGTTTCTTTATGTGTACTTTGGCTTCATATCTATGCCTTTTAAAAACAATGGGCCAGATTCAGGTACATCTGCGCATTATTGGACCGGCGTAGCGCACCGCCTTTACGCTAGACTTGCGCAATGTAGCCGCGCAATCACCCTATTCTCGTCGCTTTTACGCAGAAAATAGCGCCTGTGCAACGTTATTTCTGAGGCGCAAGGCGGAGTAATACAAATTGGGAAGGACGTGGGCGTGTTACATTGAAATGAGCCGTGACCCCATGCAAATGAAGGGCCGGCCGGCTCGCGCATGCGCGCTTGAAGCAGACCATGTCAGCACCTCTGTGCGCATGCTCACAACTCGGGAACGGCGCAATCAGTGAAATTGGAAATGGACTAGGGCAAAATCATGAACTACGCAGACAGCATAAATAGACACACACAAACGCACTTCCATTGCAAAAGTACATCCCTTTGTATCCCTCCCTATACAGCAAAGTGCTTTTGTTCCGTTGTTAGTTGCGTTGTGATTTGTATTTGTCAGATTTGTGTACTGTGTGATCTTGTGTTTGTTAGAAGATATTTGAAAGTGTTTTTTGCTAAGTGTTTGTGAGATATTTTGTTTGATATTTTTCTGTTTGTTTGTTTTCTTGCTTGATTGTTCCTGTTTGTTTTTGTGACTGCTTTTTGCTGAGTGTTTGTGAGAGTTTTTGTTTGATATTTTTATGTTTGTTTGTTTTCTTGCTTGATTGGTCGTGCTTGTTTTTGTGAGTGTTTTTTGTTGACTGGGAGTGTTTTTTTTTCAGTATGACTGAGAGGAAGAGAAAATTAAATTTTTCTTTGAGGGAGAAACAAATTCTTGCCCGGGCCATTTCCGATTATGGGCGTTTCCTCCATGGCCCGGACAGTGCCAACACCACCCCGGCCAGGAGGAGAGAGATTTTGGACATGATCACTGACCAGGTGAATTCAGCGGGGGAGGGGGAGACACGGACACGGTCGGGGATTGAGAAAAAGATAAATGACCTCCGGCGTCTGGTCAAAAAGAAGCTGGCCAGAATACTTGCCCATGCCAGGGGCAAAGGAGGGGGCTCACCATGCCCTGTTAGGCTGACAGCGGAGGAGCGTGCGGTGGCCCAGACCTTTCATAGGCAAGAAGTGGAGGGCCTGCCCGGCTATGACTCAAGTCATGAAGGCGTGATGCCAGGTAAGGTTTTTTTGCCCTATCAGGTGTGTAGCATGTGTGGGGGAGGGGTGAAAGGGAATATGTGGCAAGTGTGTGGATCCTCCAACCTGTGAATGTTTTGTGTCATCCACAGATGTGCAGGAGGGTGCTGGGCCATCTGGCCTGACCGCACCATCCCCAGGATAGCAGACTAATGAGGCCCCCCCGACAAGGCTGGAGTCCGCGGAGGAGGTTGAAGAGGAGGAGGTTGAAGAGGAGGAGGTTGAGGAGGAGGTGGAGTCCATGTCAGGCACTGGCCTATTGTTCTTAGAGGACTGTTCCCCTCTGGCTGGCAGCAGCCAGCCCTCCCTAAGGGGGAGCCCCCCCCTCTTCCCCCAACATGGCTCCCCTCCCAAGGGCCTCCCCTTCTCCCCGGCCACAAGCATCAGCTGGAGGCAGGAAGGCGACCCAGAAGACCAGGGGGTGGCCGATCTCCTGCCCGCCACTCTGAGAAGGGACCAGTTCCTCCAGACCCGCCATCTGGGACAGGTCAGCCCGACATTGGTGCGGATGGAGAAGAGCCTGTCCTTCATCAAGGATACGCTTGGGAACCTGGACTGCCACTCCCGGGCTTTCACAAACTGCCTTAACGACCTGCAGACTACATCAGCAGGCGTTGGGCAGGATGTGAGGGCCCTCACCCAGGCTATCCAGGCCAACACGGCAACACTAGGTGCTGCCCTGGACAGAATAGCCGTGGCCTTGGAGGGCAGGCCGCCAGATGGGCAGAGACCAGGGGCTGCTCATCCTTCCCCGGTTTCCCCCCCCCTCCCCATGAGTCTCCCCTAAGGAGCCGGGGCCGTGGCCGGGGGCGCCCCAGGCGTGGCTCACGTCAAGGGCACTAATTTGTTTTTCCCCTTTTTTTTTGCTGGAATTTTTTTGATTTTGCTGGTATTTTTATTTTTTTGGGGGTTGTGAATGCTGTTTGAATGTGGGGGTGACATTCCTGCCGGAAAAGGGGTGTCACCCTCAATTTTGGTGGAGAAGCGTTCCCCAGGACCAGGGAGAAGTGATCCCCAGGTCCGTGTGAATGGTGTATGAATGTACAGTGACATAATTGGAGCCTTGGTGTGGCGTTGCTGCTCACAAGTCCTGCATGGTGGACTGGTGCCAATCCAATTTGATGAGAATGTGGGGTGTGTGTGCTAGGGACCACAGTGGTGTGCATGCATGCATTCTCATTGTGCCATGATTAATGTGTGTGTTTAACGTGCAAAGATGCCCAATGTGAGCTGTCTCCTGGCTGCTCTTCCCTCAGAAGACGGGGTAACCTTGGTTAAGGGGGGATTGTCTGGTTGGGGGGTCAGGTCATCACGAAGGTCAATCTGCAGGCCCTTTCTCACTGCGAAGTTGTGCAGCAGGCAACAGGCACCGATGATATGGCACACGAAGTTTGGGGAATACAAGAGGGTACCCCCAGACTTATCCAGGCATCGGAAACGTGACTTCAGGAGGCCAAAGGTGCGCTCCACCACTGCACGTGTTTGGGCGTGGGCTTGATTGTATCTTTCTTCTCCTGGGCTTTGGGGTTCCGGAAAGGAGTCATGAGATGGGGTCCCAGTGGATATGCAGAGTCACCTGTAAGGGAAAAGACAGGAGGATGTTAGTCATGCATGTGCCCCTTGTGATGTGTGCATCATGGGGGAGGACAGTCATGCCTGCCACCCATGTCACTCACCAACCAGCCAGGTGTCCCCATACATGTTCTGTTCGAATTCCAATCGGATGGGGCTCTGATTGTATATGTAGCTGTCATGGCTGGACCCTGGGTGTTTGGCACGGACGTGCCATATGAGGCCTTGGGCATCGACTATCACCTGTACGTTGATGGAATGCCAATGCTTCCGATTGTGTGCTCTGTCTCCTGGGGGGGCTGGAGTGCCACATGTGTGCAATCAATGGCCCCCACGGTGCGTGGGAATCTGGCAATTCTGTAGAAATCTGTCATTGCCTTCAGCCGCAGGTCCTCAGTGGTGGGTTTGATGATTTGGTTGGCCATGCGTCTGAGGATTGCAGGGACAACCTGGTGCACACATCTGCTCATGGAGGATTGTGACATCCCAGCCACCACTCCACTTGTACGCTGAAAAGAGCCAGTGGCAAGGAAATGGAGTGTTGCCATGACCTTGACCAGTGGCTGCACTGCATGTGAGCGGTGTGTTCGGCTGGTGATGTCCTCCTGCAAGGTTGTGGTTAATTCCAGGATGGCATGAGGGGTGAATCTGAAGATGAGATACACCTCAGAATCACTCATGCCAAAGAGGTCTATGCGTGTGCGGTATATCCTCTCCTGTGCCATCCTCCGTGCCCTCCTCCTTATTTGCTCATCTAAAGTCAGTAGTATAGCTATGCGCGACGATGCCCCTTGCATGTTGGCATACAGATTGTTGTGCAACACGTGTGACTGCTGAGCTCCTCACTAACAGTGTTGCTTTATCTGACATGTAGACGATTTTTCTCTTTTTAGACCAGCTGTTATATGGTCTAATTTTAGACAGGACATTTTGCTGTTGCGCACACTGCGTATCCTGCGCTGCCCCAACGTTCTTTTGTGGATCCCCGTAAGTCCCTCATTAGCATATTTGACTAGCAAATCAATGGTCTGTCTAGCGCAGTTTTGCGCGGACGGATGCGCCTGTCTAACGAAATTACGCTGGACAAAAAAAAGTAGATTTCTTGCGTATCTCGTTTTGGGGATGCCGTGCATCGAAACGCACGCGCACATTTAGACTTACGCCGCGCATCTCTTGTTACGCAGGCGTAATCGCTCTGTGAATCTGGCCCATTGTGTTTCTTGCAACCTAGCTTAAAGGGTCTCTAAAGGAAAAAAAAAATTACGCTAAATAGCTTCCTTTACCTTACTGCAGTCCTGGTTTCATGTCCTCATTGTTTGTTTTTGCTTTGAAGTAGCTGTAATACTTCTCTGATCACCACACTTCCTATTCTCATAGCACTTGCCTTTAAAGTTGAGGCGGCGTAGCGTAAAAGATCCGGCTGAATTCAAATTCAGCGGGTAGGGGGCGTGTATCATTTAAATGAAGCGCGTCCCCGCGCCGAGCGAACTGCGCATGCGCCGGCTGTGATTGGTTCCCAGTGCGCATGCTTCAAATCTCGTTGTCAATTCGACGTGTGAACGACGTGAACGGCACTTAAGCAAAACCCTATTCGTGAACGTTTTACGTAAACGACGGGGAAAAAAGCGTTGGCGCGCCATCCATACTTAACATTGCCTGTGCCTCATATAGCAGGCATAACATTACGACGGTACTACGCTAACACAAACAACGTAATTGAGTAACGCCGGCCGGGCGTATGTTCCTGAATCGGCGTATAGGCTCCTTTACATATTTTAGATGGGAAAACAAACATTGCCCTATTTGTTTTTGTTCTGTGTGTCTCTTTACTTCACAGAAACATGAAACCATTTTTTAAAATTAAACCAAACTGCAGGGACATTATATGATTGATTTTTGTCTGTTTTTAGTCATTTTTAAAAGGAATCAGTTAAGTATTATGTCTCTATACCCTGTAAACAGTCATTTTAGCAAAAAAACATTTTTCCTTTAGTGATCATTTAAGGCTGGGTTCACACCTAATAAAGATGTGGCACACAGCCGGGGGTCCCTATTCTCTGCTTCAGGGATCAATCAGGCCAGAATTTCTGCCTGAAATTGGACCTGAAACAGAGCCAAAGATGCACAGGACTCCTGTGCAATCCACTCCATGGCCACCCCGGAGATGTGTGAACCGGCTCCATTGAGAGCCAGTCACACTCTCCTGTCCTACAAATTGGATGTAGAAAAACCTGCATTAAATTTGCATAAATGTGAGCCCAGCCTCAATAAGTAAACTGACATTACCTGCATTTGGTAAACTGACCTGCAAGAAATGAGCCACCCTTTGCTCTTTGAGTGACTCATCCTAAGAGGTAACTTAGAATATTTAAATGTTTCAATAATAGGATGGGTAAAGAAGGTAAAGTTGTGTGTTTCTGTTATTTGGCCCAATTTACAGGCAGTCTCGTCAACAAAAGGTAATGCCTAATGTTTTTGAGGCTTTCCGACACAGTGGCTGACAGCTTCAAGCCTAAGCTAACTGGTAAATAATATTTTTTGCCTTAAATAATCATATGGCCATGATGAAATATTGGGATTTGTAAAAAAAAAAAGAATATTTCCACTTTTACTAATACTTCTGCATGTTTAAATATAAGTACACTGTGTCATTACTGGAATGTGGTTGCTGCATTTATTATTCAAAAAGATCAATGAGATCCTTATAGACTTTGGCCCAGATTCACAGAGCGATTACGCCTGTCTAACTGGTGTTAGACAGGAGTAATTTAACCACTTGCTTACTGGGCACATAAACCCCCTTCGTGCCCAGGCGAAATTTCAGCTTCCGGCACTGCGTCGCTTTAACTGACAATTGCGCGGTCGTGCGACGTGGCACCCAAACAAAATTGGCGTCCCTTTTTTCCCCACAAATAGAGCTTTCTTTTGGTGGTATTTGATCGCCCGTGCGGTTTTTATTTTTTGCGTTATAATGAAAAAAAGAGCGACAATTTAAAAATATATATAATATTTTTTACTTGTTGCTATAATAAATATCCCATTTTTTTTTTTTTTTATATTTTTTTTTCTCAGTTAAGGCCGATACGTATTCTTCTACGTATTTTTGTAAAAAAAAAAAAAAAAATCACAATAAGTGACTGCTTTGCGCAAAAGTTATAGCACCTACAAAATAGGGGACATAATTATGATTTTTTTTTTTTATATTTTTTTTTTACTAGTAATGGCGGCGATCTGCGATTTTTATTGGGACTGCGATATTGCGACGGACACATCGGACACTTTTGACACATTTTTGGCGCCATTCACATTTATACAGCGACCAGTGCTATAAAAATGCACTAATTACTGTATAAATGTGACTGGCATTGAAGGGGTTAACACTAGGGGGTGAGGAAGGGGTTAAATGTATTGCCTGGGTGTGTTCTAACTGTATGGGGGGAGGGGGGGGACTGGGGGAGGTGACCGATGCTGTCTCCCTATGTACAAGAGAAACAGCATCTGTCACCTCACTGACAGGACGTGAAGCTCTGTGTTTACACTCAGAGCTCCACGTCCCTGCTGTCTCACCGACGATCGCGTGTACCTGACGGACATCGCGGCCGCCGGGTACACGCATCGGATCCTCGGTGATGCGTCGGGACTGTTTTTCCCCGCCGCGCGCCACCCTGTGGCGCGCGCGGGGAATTACAAGCAAATCACGTCCAAAGACGTCAACCCGGCGCCTCAGGTCTGCGCTGTTCACGTCTTTGGACGTGAAGGTGGACTGAAGTGGTTAAAATTTTGCGCGCCGTATCACTAGTTTGAATCCTCAAACCATGATACGGCGGCTTCGGGCTTCGATCCGAGAGGCTTACGTCTTCGTAAGCCTTCGGATCTACGCTGCAAACTTTTTGCGGCCGCTGGGAGGAGTCCGCGTCGTTTTCAGCGTCGGGATATGCAAATGACTTTTTACGGCGATCTACGAAGATACGAGCGGCCTTCGCAATCGCTTACGTCATTTTTTTGCTACGTACTGTTAGACCAGCTATTTGCTGGTCTAACGGTGCGTAGCCCATGTTAAGTATGGCCGTCGTTCCCGCGTCGAATTTAATTTTTTTTTTTTTTTTTACGTAACTCGATCGGGAATAGGAATGTCCGTAAACGACGCTACTCAGAAAAAAAATGACGTAACAACGTGATTTCGCGCAATGCACGGTGGGAAATTTCTGAACGGAGCATGTGCAGTTCGATCGCCGCGGGAACGCGCCTATTTTAAATGCTTCACGCCCCCTACTCGCGTAGATGGCTTGCGCCAGGAGAAATACACTACGCCGCCGTAGTTTACTGGACAAAATCTACCGGGATTCCACGTAGAGCCAGGTGAAATACGGCGGCGTAGAGTATTTCTGATACTCTACGCAAATCTAATTGTATGTGAATCTGGGCCTTTGATTTCTGCTATTTTTTTTAAATGTATGTAAATCCTAACACAATCTTTTCTTATTTGTTCTCTGTTGGACCGTTTAATATACAATTAGAGGCATTTAGTTATATTTATGATTACAAAAAAAGAAACTGTTGAAATTCAATGCTGTTCTGTGTCTGCTGCACACAGCTGTAAGTGGGAATGGCTGAGAAGTTTAACCACTTGCTTACTGTGCACATATACCCCCTACCTGCCCAGGCAAAATTTCAGCTTTCGGCACTGTCACGCTTTAAATGAAAATTGCATGGTCATGCGACATGGCTCCCAAACAAAATTGACATCTTTTTTTCCCCACAAATATAGCTTTCTTTTGGTGGTATTTGATAACCTCTGCAGTTTTTTTTTTTGCGCTATAAACAAAGAAAAGCGACAATTTTGAAAAATACACAATATTTTTTACTTTTTGTTATAATAAATATCCCAATTTGTTTAAAAAAAAAATAAAAAAAATTCTCAGTTTAGGCTGATACGTATTCTTCTACATATTTTGTGGGGGAAAAATCACAATACGCGTATAGTGATTGGTTTGCGCAAAAGTTATAGAGGCTGCAAAATAGGGGATAGAATTCTGACATTTGTTTTATAATTTTTCTTTTACTAGTAATGGCGGTGATCTGCAATTTTTGTCAGGACCATGATATTGCAGCAGACACATCGGACACTTTTGATACATTTTTGGGACCATTCACATTTATACAGCAAACAGTGCTATAAATATGCACTGATTACTGTATAAATGTGACTGGCAGGGAATGGGTTAACACTAGGGGGCGAGGAAGGGGTTAAATGTGTTCCCTACTAGTGATTTTAACTGTGGGGGGAGGGGACTGACTGGGGGAGGTGACCGATCTGTGTCCTTATGTACAAGGGACACAGCGTTGGTCTCCTCTCTCCCTGACAGGAAGTGGACTGTGTTTACACACAGAGATCCACGTACCTGCTCTGTCACTGCCGATCGTGGGTACCTGGCGGACATCACGGCCGCCAGGCACGCCCATCGGCATCTCAGTGACGTTTAGGGCCCCCAGTGGCCGGAGGACCCGAAGCCGTAAAAAGACAGCCTCCCGACATTTTAGAGCCACCTTGTGGCCATCTTTTTACTATGGCCCGGGTCTGAAGAGGTTAACAAAAGGCACTGAGAATTTGCATGGGCTGCCATGCCTGCATTTCCACAAAAAAGAGGTAAATGCAGCTTTTCAACCACACCCGCAGCCACACATAGAAGTGTGAATTAAGTCTTTGTTCACAAAAAAATCCTGTGCTATGATAGGACACTCCAGGCATGCTATTGGGCATATTTAAAATTCAAGCATTTTTATTAGATGATATTAAAGCCATCACATAATTTATCAGAAAATGTGGGTAGTAGAGTTCTCCACACAGCGAGAGAGACAAAATAATACACCGTTGACAGTTCGAATCAGAACACTTGGCCTTCTCCAGAGAAATGTAGCAAAGAATGCCAGTAGGCAATGGTAGTTAACTTTAATTAACTTTAAAGTTAATTTTAAACACTTTAAGGATAGAAGAAGCAAAAATCAATTCAATGGGCTGTGACAGTAAGGCATGTTTAATGCTTCACTTCAAGCATTTAAAAATCATTGATCCTGGCCAAGTTGAACTTTAACTTTTTTTTGTATTGGTATATGTTCCTCAGGCTAGTCCCCTCCCCTCCATGTTACTTTTTCCACACCCACTTGCTTATAAAAAGCTGGGGAGGTCTCCTGGAAGTGGGGGATGGGAACTTTCCAAAAAAGAGTATCTGTCCCCCCCAAAAGATGCCAAATGTGGCAGTAGAGGGGGGGAGCAAGGAAACAAGTGGAGCTTCCCCTTTTGGGGGGGACAGATACTCTTTTTTGGAAAGTTCCCATCCCCCACTTCCAGGAGACCTCCCCCTCCCCACCAAGCCATTCACAGAGTGCATGTACAGTAGAGAGCTGGTTGTGAAGCAGGAATAGGAATAGTGTCGGCAGCACCTGGGAGACGATTGAAAATCCGCTGGGATGATGACATCGCCGGATCCCTGGACAGTAAGTTTCCTAATATTAAAAGTCAGCAGCTACAGTATTTGTAGTTGCTGTCTTTTATGTTTTTTGTTTGGGCGCTGGATCTCTGTTTAACATAAAAAATGGGATATCTTAATTTAACAGATTGGTCTACCATTAATTATAATAGCTGCTCCTTTGCACAAACTTTCACAGCTTATTTAGCTTTACACTTCCATAGAGCGCTAGGATCAGACCTGCCCAAGGGCATATGCTGATAAACCATTTTACTACCATTAATTATAATGGAGTTCAGGTTCAGCATCCATACGTCTTCAAAGTTCACCAAACACTGCTCAAATCAAAACTTGGGCAGCTCTGCTCATCCCTAATCATTGGGTATTTTTTTTGTACTTGCGTGGTCTTTTAAGGGATGAAATATGGAAATTTGCATGCCTTACAAAGACACATTACAGGTATCCTTTTTTTTTCTCTTTTTGACTTACCATATGCAGTAAGGGATTGTGGAAAACAAGGTAATACAAATTTACAATCAGGTTTTGTTTGTTTTCTAGATATGGGCTAGATATTTCTAGATATCAATGAGTGCTACATTGATGCACATAGTCAATACAGCATTGCATGTTCATCACACATTAAACTTGTGCAGCTATTGATAGTTGTGCAGTTAATTTACTTTTGTTCCACAGATTATATGACAGATCTTAAAAAGAAGAAATAGTAATAACAACGACTTACCTGCAGAAGGGTAAAATAACTAAATCACCATATCTGCAACCGCGCTACAATCTATTCATAATCTCCCAAAATGGAGCTAGTGCACTCCACAAAAAGCCATTTTTTTTTTTGTTTCATCCAAAAACAGCCTGTCCTCCAACAATAATCTCTGTTGCTCTATCAGACTGGGTCACAAAAGAAAGGTACTTGCACTATTTATAAATCTGCATTTTCTACAACAGCTGTTTACCAATTTTAGCTGTCTTTAAAGAGTAGAAACATGTCTCTGCTAAAGAAAAAGAAAATAAAAAAAAGGCAGAAAAAGTGTAATATGTCAAACTGCTGTCATATCATTGCTGTCACCAGAAATTCTGACATATGGGACATGGTAGAAAGATGGATGGACAGAGACAGAGATAAGCAATTGCATCTGGCAGGGATGTGTATTATTCTCAGCTTTATACATCTGCTTATCAAACAAATTTAAAATCCATTTAGAACTATTTGGCATTTATACTAAATTTCAAGACTGTCTGTTTCTGAAGGACATTTAATCCAATTCCCTTTTTTTTGCACACCATTTTTGAAATGCTGTGTTTAACTTGTCAATTACCATGTAGTAAAGAGTGCTTATTGGATGATTGCACACAGGCTGAAATGAAGAACTGTGGGGCCGCTCTCATCCTTCTGTTTTAAAGCACTTGTGTATTTAATCATCCTCATTTTAAGTGTGCAATTAGCCTTCCTTACACATCCCAAACCACACTGGCACTTGAGGAGATATATTACATCTGTATTATTGTATGCCAAGTGTTCCTTGATGCAATATTTCTCTGCAGACTGTGAACATGTAAGTAATTCCCCTTAGATCAAATGGCCGTTCATAAATGTGAGTGCTGAGAATATTAACATTTATTCCTCAGGTTAAATTCACTGCTTTCACAATACAGCTGATATATTTATATTCACAAGGTGATGTACAGTGTATTACAAGAAAATACTTCCACAAGGCTCTTAAGCATTGTTCCTTGGCCTTTTGTTATCCATGGCTTGCTGCTCTTGCCCTGTTTCTTAAACCCTTGTGGTTTCTCAAGAACAGAGATGTTTTTGTTTTGTAAAACTTTTATTTGGTTTAGTCTCTTTCCTTAAATTAGGACCCAACCTTCTGCAATATAAAAGTCCAAGAGACTGTTGAATGGTTCAGGTTTCTTTAAGACACCTTGCTAAACTTGGTACATCTGTATGATATTGCTCTACCCCGTGTGTCATTTGACTATTTTAGTTAAAAAAAAACTATTGGAGGTAGCATGTGGTCTGTTTTATATGTATAGTTACTTTTGGCTTTGCTGACCACCAATAGAGAATAAATTGTGGTTTTATGCTTCATGAACCATTACTAGCCCTCTAACTGCTCTCAATTTGGCCTTTAGTTCTTCCCTCTAGTTTTTCCCTCCCTCTAGTAACTCATACCAGTTTTAGTGAAAATGTTGAGAGATGGTTGAGAAGAAAAATAAAAGAATAACTTATTAAAATGTCATATATGTTAAGGCTTGGTGCTTCCACTCTTACCTAAATGTCTTAAGCCTCGTACACATGATCCGATTGTTGGCAGGGGATTGTCTGTTGACAAACTGTTGTCCTAAAATCTGACCGTTAGTACGCTCATTCTGACAATTGTTGTCCAACTTTCGGCCAACAAAGGTTGGATGGCAGGCTAGTTAATTTTCGGCGAACAATGGTCTGTTGTCTGATTTTCATATCGTCGACCCACAAGTCTGTCACACAAAAGTCGAAAGTACAAACACCCATGCTTGAAATTAATGCTCACCAAACACGAAACTAGCAAAAGGGGCCCAAAGGGTCGCGCTCAAGAACTGAAATTCCTCGAAGTACGTCACTACATTTGTGTTTGTTGGCCGACATTTGTGTTTGTTAGCCAACAATTGTGTACCGTGGAGGTGGAGGTTTGGAGGAGCTGTTTGGAAAATGTTAAGGGCCTCAGCCAATCCCCAGTAAAAGGCTGGCAGGGGGCAGGTGCACCTCATAAAAAGGCATGAGCCAAGCCATCAGGGCTGTCAAGTGAAAGATGAAGATGTAGTGCTGTGGAGACTAGTCTGGGGAGATGAGAACTTGGGCCAGGGCTCAGGTGCTGGAAGGATCCTGCCACAACACACAGGAGCAAGTGGAGGACAGTGTAAGTAGAGCAGTACTACTGGGTACTCACGAAGTGGAGACTGCTATGCATAGCCAGTTCTCTCTGAAAACAGCATTGTGCCAAGTCTTCATCCCTTCCCTGGGAGATCTCCTGCAGAGTCAGCCAGGTGGGGTGGTGTGAGTCAGTCTGGAGGACTGTGGAGAAGGTTAGCAAGGAGGGCTAGTGAAAGGGGCAGCTGCAACCAGGTGGGTTGGCAGTGTCTGTAGAAGTGGTTCTTGGACCAGTAGCCACAGGAAGGAAAATGCAAGCTGATGACTGAGTACTGCTACACAATAAGGAGCTTCGAGTTCCTGCCTGCAAAAGGCCATTTCTAAATCTGATTGTGCCTGACAGATCCATTACAGTTATCAAGCTGAATTCTGCAAACAAGTAAAGTGCAGGAGGAGTGTCAAAGAGGCTGTATATAAACTGTGTATAGGGAGATGTCCCTGAAGATGTTGCTAAAGTGTTGTTGCTGACGTAAAGTGGGCATCCTGTAATTTCCCATCCCCATCCAAGTTATTACCCTCAATAAACCACAAAAACAAAGTCACTGACTGTTCTTTGAATCTGAAGTGCCTATGAAAATTCAGTTTTCTTGGCTGTGCATGATGGGGGATCCCTGTTCACTTGCAGCTCCTTAAGGGGTGCGCTACACCTAATTTTTCAGAGTAATTTCAATAAATATCTGCAGTGCCCCAGTATCATTACTCCAACTGATGTTTCAAGATTTCAGCACAGATATACATTTTGGTAAATGAAGCCTGTTCCTTTATTTTATGCATTATACATTACTAGCCTGGGGATTTCTTTGATGAGAAACAAAGTAAATTTATTAGGCTTTGTTAACAAAGCAAGCTAATGTATTACATTCACAATGTGTTACAGCAAGATATCAATAAAAACATATTGGCATTGTATTGACCACAGCATCCAACAGTGACAAGAGAATTTACAACACCGCAATGTTCTAGCAGTGGATCTTCCATTCGTACACTATCAAATTGTTCTTCAAGGTTGAATATAACTCAAAAAATAAAGAATAAATTAATAAAAATTTGCAATTGTAATTATGAATTATCTAGTTTGTGCATTTTGCAAATCAATAAGCATGGTAGTAAAATATATCAATACATCTGCCTTTTCCCAATCACTATGGGTAGGGGAACCTAGATTAATATTCAGAGGTGCTAACTTGGTATGCCTATAATTAAAGCCAATTTTGTTTGTAAATTTTTTTGCAAATGCTGTGTGTTTGTAGTGATAGATGTAAGTTCAAAGTATAATTTTTTTTTGTTAAAGTGGTAAAAATGTATATAATATACTCAAAATTAAATATATAACAGAAAAGCAATCAGAGCCACATTTCCTTTGAAAACTTTAATGTACAAAAACATTACAACGTCATGGTAAATTATACACCCGTACCTTCCCTAAGATAAGGCCATTCTACAGTACACTTGGTTGACTAGTAAAACATTATAAAGACATTCTAAACGATCTAAGGACATCCAAGATTCCACACGAAAAACAATATACAGAACATAAGTCCCCAGGTTCTCCCTGAAAATGTTGTGTTTGGACCAAGAATCCCATGGGTCAGTCCAAAATGTGTGATATATATTTTGTAGACAACACAATCGGAATTTCCGACAAGAAAACCGTGGATTTTTTTCAGACGGAATGTTGGCTCAAACTTGTGTTGCATACACACGTTAAAACAAATGTTGTCGGAAATTCCGAACGTCAAGAACGCGGTGACGTACACTACTACGATGAGCCGAGAAAAATGAAGTTCAATGATTCCGAGCATGCATAGGATTTTGTGCATCGGAATTGCATACAGATGATCGGAATTTCCATCTAAGACCCTGTACATACTATTAGATTTTCTGCAGATTTGTGCCTTCAGATTTACCAAAACCATGTAGCGCAAGGGCCTGTCTGATTGCATATGATTTGAAACCCTTATGCCGCATACACACAATCAGAATTTCCGACAAGAAAAGTTCGATGTGAGCTTTTGGTCGTTTCCGACCGTGTGTAGGCCCCATCGCACTTTTTCTGTCGGTAATTCCGATCGTCTGTATGCATCTCCGACGAGCAAAAAAACAATCATTTCGACACATGCTTGGAATCATTGAACTTTTCTCAGGTTGTTGTGTTGTATGTCACCGCATTCTTGACGGTCAGAATTTTGTGTGACCGTGTGTATGCAACACAAGTTTGAGTCAAAATTCCGTCTGAAAAAAATCTGTGTTTTTTTTGTTGGAATTAACAATAGTGTGTACGCGGCATTAACCACTTCGTTACCGAGCCTGTTTTTCAGATTCGGTGCTTACGAGACTAAAACTGTTTTTTTTGCTAGAAAATTATTTAAAACCCCCAAACATTATATATATTTTTTTTTCTAACACCCTAGAGAATAAAATGGCGGTCATTGCAATACTTTTTCTCACACCGTATTTGCGCAGCGGTCTTACAAGCGCACTTTTTTTGGAAAAAATTCACTTTCTTGAATTAAAAAATAAGACAACAATAAATTTGGCCCAATTTTTTTATATATTTTGAAAGATAATGTTACGCCGAGTAAAATGATACCCAACATGTCACGCTTAAAAATTGCGCCCGCTCGTGGCATGGCGTCAAACTTTTACCCTTAAAAATCTCGATAGGCGACGTTTAAAAAATTCTACAGGTTGCATTTTTTGAGATGCAGAGGAGGTCTAGGGCTAGAATTATTGCTCTCGCTCTAACGATCGCGGCGATACCTCACTTGTGTGGTTTGAACACCGTTTTCATATGCGGGCGCTACTCGCGTATGCGTTTGCTTCTGCGCGCGAGCTCGTCGGGACGGGGCACTTTAAAAAAAAAATTTTTTCGTTTTCGTTTTTATTTCTATTTATTTTATAATGTTTAACACTGAAAAAAAAAAAAAAAAAAAAAATTATCACTTTTATTCCTATTACAAGGAATGTAAACATCCCTTGTAATAGAAAAAAGCATGACAGGTCCTCTTATATATGAGATCTGGGGTCAAAAAGACCTCAGATCTCATATTCAGGCTTAAATGCAAAAAAAAAAAAGAAAAAAAAAAAAAAAAAAAAGTCAAAATGTAAACAAATTAAATGTCTCTTTAAGAGGCTGGGCGGAAATGACGTTTTGACGTCACTTCCGCCCAGCAGAGGTATGGGGACGGCTGAGGGACATTTTTTCCCTCAGTCGCATCCCCGGACAGCCAGCAACAGCACCCGATCGCCTCCGCCGCTACCGACGGCTACGGTAAGCGGCGGAAGGCGCGGGAGAGCGGCGGGAGGGGGGGGGCACCCTCTCCCGCCGCCGGTAACGGCGATCTCGCGGCGAATCCGCCGCGATGACCGCCGTTATCGTAAACAGGACCGCCCCACGAAGAGATGGATATCTCGGTTGTGGCAGCAGCTGCTGCCGTTACCGAGATATCCATCTTCAAAAAGATGACGTCTTTGGACGTGGGGCGGAAATGAAGTGGTTAAGGTTTTACCTCATATTAGATGGTTTTGGTAAATATGAAGAAATAGTGTGTATGGGGTTTTAGATGCTATCTGTCCAGGTTAACAGATATCTCCTCACTTTGGAAAGTGGGGGAACACTTTCATGCTGAATAGAATTTGTCGGAAGCTTTGGGGGATTTGAACTGGGCATCTGGTCTTGGTCTGGCTTTCAAGGTCCAGTCCTAGGAACAGGCTAAGGATTTCTTGGACTTGGACGAGAGTGGAGTCTGTCCCACCTGAGGTATAGGCTTCTTCTGCTGAGGCATGCGCACCAACCACTTTTTGCATACCTGCTCCACAGCCCAACATTTGAGCCTGAGAGTTCTTTGTATGTTCAGTGACAGGAGACTAATACAGAAAATAAGACAACAGACATCCACTAAATGCACAAGCATAGGGCAGGGCAGGGCTGGACTGGGACTGGGACTGGGACAAAAATGTGGCCCTGGACTTCATCCAGACCGGCCCAGGGCACAACACATCAGGGTGCAGTGCACATCAGGGCACAGTACAGAGCTCAGGGCACAGCACATCAGGGCACAGGGCACATCAGGGCACAACACGTACAGGGCCCATCACAGCACATCAAGGCATACCACATTGAGGCACAGCACATAGGGGCACTGGGCACATCAGGGCACATGGCACATCAGGGCACATGGAACATAAGGGCACAAGGCACATCAGGGCACAGGGCACATCAGGGACTGGGGCACATCAGGGCATGGAGCACATAGCACATCAGGGCACAGGGCACATCAGGACACAGGGCACATCAGGACACAGGGCACATCAGGACACAGGGTACATAGCACATCAGGGCACATAGCACATTAGGGCACAGGGCACATTATGGTGCACATCGTTTACCAGCCAGCATGCATAGTAGCGCAGGAAGCGTGTGTAATATGTTCTCTCTCCTGTCATGGCACTCACTCGGCTCCCCGGATTATAACAACCTTTGTTGCATATTCCTATTTTTTGTTATTCTAAAGAAATCACTGTGTGTTTGTCTGTGCCCCTGGGCACAGTGGGTCTTATAGGAGTGGTTTTATAACTAATAATCAGCTGTGGGACCTGCAGAGCACTAATGAGGAAATTTGCTGGGCCTGCATCCCTAGATGTGTTCCTATTGGAAATATCTCACCAAAAATGAAATTTGTGTTGCAGGGGATGCCTGAAATCTGACTTGTATCTTATGCAGACTTCTGGGAAAATTGGTGAAACAATCACACAAGCAGGAAATTATGTTTCTGGGGAGTGGTCAATACACATTCTGTGTACAGAACAACTCCAGGTAGCCATATTGCTTTGCATTTATATACAGCGACTGCAGAATAAAAAGGAAAAGTAATTTTTAATAACATTCAATTACAATACAACGTGTGTCGCAATTGTACACGCTATATTGTTTAGTAAATGTGGAGTTACCGTTTAACTTTTTATTACTGAAGATTTATTGAGGAAAGAAAATATTGTGACAATGAGAGGAATATTGCAATGCGGCAGCCTGGAGGTTTTCTAACTGAATTGCATTGAGGTGAGCCCAGTGTTACAAGAAGCTGCTATCAGAAAGAATGTTTTTGTTGATTGGCCTGGCTTCCTGGAACAGACCTCCAACTGAGAGAACGTAGATGAGAATTCAGGGACGAGAGGTAATAGATTGTAAACAATGCTATTGATTTTAAAACTAATATTATTTCAGGTTTAGATTGCTTTACTTTTCCTGTTTCTTTAGTGAGCCTAAACAAACCAATTGCCAGAACAAACTTCTTTTTTTTTACAATTATACAGATAGATCGACAAGTATTACATTATACTGGTACTTTAGTCAATTCACAAGTGGTAAATGATAAACTGCTAGTAATAAAACGACAATCCAGTCAAACACGACAATTTTGCTTGCACATTGAATTGAGGGACACAGCTTTTTTTGTTAAAGGGCTTTCATTTACATTCTGGCATTTATCTTTCTCCACTGGCTACCCTGCTTGCTAACTCCTTATGGATTTTGCAGTCTTCATTTACTGAATGTCGCACATAGGCTTTCTGATCTTGAACTCTTTCTGAGTTTAACCGCACAAATAGAAGTCATTGACTCACATAGCCAACAAAGGTCCCTGGTGCAAGAACAACTTTTTGCCAAACCCATTTAACTAATGATAGATAGATAGATAGATAGATAGATAGATAGATAGATAGATAGATAGATAGATAGATAGATAGATAGATAGATAGATTTAAAAATAACCTTTGCAATACCCTAATAAGACAGAATATTAGCATACAAAATGGAACAGCACCGACCGGAGTGCATACCTTCAATTGTGAGTTGAACATTTTTAGAGAACAAACTTCTGGCTTTATTATTACACTCAGATGGCACTGTGTTCCTTTTCCTTTGCAATACCCTAAATTCTTTCATGGTCAGTTGTATGCAGATGTGGTCAGATAGCGAACATTACATTAATTTCTAGTCTAAATGCGAAAAGCATTAGTTCCAGTCAGACAGTAAGTGAGGTTGGTGCTCACTGCCTGAGGCAGCTTGGATATTACAAGGAAGAAGAAAGAATAGAACATCAAAAACATCTATTCTACAAGCCAGTAGTGTCCAGGTCTGTGAGACAAGAGTAGGGGCCTAAGTACCAGCCCAAAGTATATCTAGTACAAATGAGATTCTATGTCCCGGAGAGCCTTCTTTGAGTGTACAATAGATATGTCAGCCCCTAACTGGAGTACAAGAGGGAAGTTATAAAGCACAGAATCATGTCACTAAGGCATCTTTCACATGGGTGGTGGGGGAGGTAGAAACAGGGTGTTGAGCCACAGTTTTACCAACCACCTTAAGCCTACTATACAGCAATAGGGGGCCGTGATGCTTGACAGCATGTCAATGGCTCTGCGCTGCAACCGTGAGATATGGAACGATCACCTATTGGATGGCTGACAATGGCTTCTTAGCTTTATTCTGAAAAGTGATCTACCACTGATCATATTTCAGGGAAAGAGAGCAAGTGTGAACCTTACTAGGTACTTATAATTATTATGATGGAAAATAAGGGTAAAAGTCAAAAAAGATCACAAGGCTTCCTTCATTGTATAAAAAGATCATACATTTCTGAAGTATTGGAAGGTCAACAGCAATAAAAATGCAGCCAATATAAAGAAGGGCATGGCAAAGTGCTGTGTTAATGAAACATTTGATTGAGGCCAAGGCCACAGAAGGTTTACTTCTAAAACATGTCAGTTGTATGCAGCAAATTTAACAACCAATAAATAATGGGATTTTATTGTGTACAAACTAAATACATTTGTGAAGCATTCAGAAATATTACTGCTAGCTATTACCCGTACAATGGTTATTTATGTCACATATTCATTCTGAATATGACATTTTCAGTTATTTTGAAAATGTGTTGTTGTGCAACATGTTCTTTGAATCAAGAATAGATAATGTTTTAACTGAACCACGTACAATCACTTGTAGATTACTCATGATTATCCAGCTTTAAGCTCTAGCTTATTGTATCTTGTCAAGAAATCTCAATGGATCACAGTTTACTTTCCTCAAGAGCATCCCTAAGAGAGGCTCTTTTAAGGTTATTTCTTCTTAAAATCAATTTAACTTGTTCAGTGTCTCATTTATTATGACTGAGCTTGCAAGAAATGGATGTTGAAAACAAACTACTTATACACCAACAAATTATGGTACAAAATAATTTTAGAACCAGACAAACATAACAGTGTGTATAAATTAAAACTCTATAAAATATATTTTCCACTATGTTAATTTTTTCCTGAACAGATTTGCTATAATGGTTGTATGTAGCATTTACCAAAAACTAGCTGGTAGATGATATTTTTTATATGCAGAAAGTACCGTATTTAACCACTTCAATCCCGGAAGGTTTTACCACTCTTCCTGACCAGAACACATTTTACAATTTGGCACTGCGCTGCTTTTACTGGTAATAGCAAGGTCATGCAATGCTGTACCCAAATGCTGCTTTTTCCCCCCACAAATAGAGGTAACAATAAAATATTAACTAAAAAAAAAAAAAGCTTATTTTTTTTATTGCAAACTGTGCCTAAAAAAATATACCGAAGCATCCCCCCTAATGTTAGGAGCAAATGGTCCCTCCACCCCTGCCCCCTTGCTTTGGCATATATGCCCTTTTTTTAAATGTGGTTGTGAAATCACCTCCTGTGCTGGAGTCGCTGATTTATGTACTGTATAGTGAGAGCAAACGCTGTTGCTGTCAAGATAAATAAATCAGTGCTGCAGCTGAATGTCGTATCTACAAAGAATATAATGGTTAACAATAAAACACTAAACAGTAAAGTATAAAAAAAAATAACATACCTGCAAAGTAAACATGTTAAAACATTGTAACATTAAAACATTGCAGTTAAAAAATACAGTGAAACCGAGCAAAACAATAGAGAGAGAGAAGAACAAGAAAACAACAACCATTTTTGGCTTTTTTATTGTATAATTTGTTTTTACTTTTTTTGTTACACTTTTATTTGTAGGACTTATAGGAAGTGCCTCTCATGCAGCCTGCTCACTACATTTGTATTGGGAAGTTGGGCCACAGCACAATCTGGAAACAGAAGGGCTGTGATGATCTCTTCCTGGAATTTAAGAAAGGATCCAGTTTGTCCTGACGCTTTGTATAGCACACAAGCATTCAGCAGAACCAATTGAAATAGGTATACAGACACTTTTTTGTACCATCGTCTGGCCCTATGGACAGGTCCACCCCTCCCATATATTCAGGTTGTATTCGTGGAGAGGGGTTTCTCCACAACACCAGTAGCCATTTGAATTTTGAACATTTGAACAAATTATTACACTTCAAGCAGGCTCTCTCCAAAGTTTGAATTCTACAAGCTGCTGGTGTAAGCATGGGACAACATGCACCAATTCCATGATCAAACAAGTGACAAAAAAAGTGGCATGCTATTTTTTCAGACTTTGTTTTCTTTATTTTTACATGGTGATCCTGCCAGTGACACTTCCTTTCCTAGAGTAACACGGCTAATTCACTATGAGGGGAATTTGCTAAAACTGTAGCAGTGAGATTCTAAAGCACCTGTAACAACCTCAGCTTCTTTCTTTTTTTTTCAATGCTTAACCACTTCCATACCAGGCACTTACGCACCTTCCCGCCCAAGCCAATTTTCAGCTTTCAGCACTGTCGCAATTTGAATGACAATTGCGCGGTCATGCTACACTGCACCCAAACAAAATTGGCGTCCTTTTTTCCCCACAAATAGAGCTTTCTTTTGGTGGTATTTGATCACCTCTGCGTTTTTTTTTTTTTTTTTGTGCAACAACTAAAAATAGAGCGAAGATTTTGAAAAAAAAATAAAGTTTTTATTTTTTTCTGTTAATTTTTTTGTAAATGAGTATGTTTTCTCTTTCAATTATGGGCACTGATATGGTGGCACTGATGGGCACCGATGAGGTGGCACTGATGGGCACCGATGAGGTAGTTCTGATGGGCACTGATTAGGTAGCACTGATGGGCACTGATAGGCGGCGCTGGTATTGGGCACTCATGGGCGGCACTGATGGGCACTCATGGGCGGCACTGATGGGCACTCATAGGCAGCACTGGGCACTCATAGGCAGCACAGATGGGCACTCATAGGCGGCACAGGTGGGCACTGATAGGCGGCACAGGTGGGCAGTCATAGGCGGCACAGGTGGGCACTGATAGGCGGCACAGGTGGGCACTGATAGGCGGCACAGGTGGGCACTGATAGGTGGCACAGGTGGGCACTGGTAGGTGGGCACTGGGCATGGATTGGCACTGTGGGGTGGCACTGACAGACACTGGGGTGGCACTGATGATCACTGAGGGGTGGCACTGATGGATCAATGTTGCCAATCAGTGCCCATGTGTGGGCACTGATTGGCATCATTTTTTTTTACTGCCCCCCCTTTTTTTTTTTGTCATTTTTTTTTTTTGTCATTTTTTTTTTTTTTTTTTTGTCATTTTTTTTTGTATTTTTTTTATTTCCCTGGTGGTCCGTGTGGCGATCCGAGGGGGGGCTGCGCTGATAAACAATCAGCGCGAACCCCCCCTGTCAGGAGAGCCGCTGATCGGCTCTCCTGTACTCGCGTCTATCAGACGCGAGTGAGGAAGAGCCGTCGGCGGCTCTTCCTGTTTACATCGTGATCAGCCGTGATTGGACACGGCTGATCACGTGGTAACGAGGCTCCGCCGGAGACTCGTTACCGAGATCGGAGGTGCAGGGTGTCAGACTGACACCCCGCATCACCGATCGCCGCGCTGCGTGCCCCCACGGGCGCGCGCGGCACTGTAATCGTGCTAGACGTTTGAGAACGTCTAGTCACGATTTCATAACCACTTCCCTGCCGTAAATCGGCTATTGGCCGGGCGGGAAGTGGTTAAAGGGGTTGTAAAGACAAAAATATTTTCCTCTTAAATTAAAGTCTGACAGTAGCTGATAAAGTAAAAAGTAATGTTTTTGATACCTATTGAAATCGAGTCGTTTTATTCACCTCCATCACTCCTGAATCATTATTCTCACTGACTTCCTGGTTTGCGGTGCGCGTTCATTCTTGCTACATCACGGCCTAATGGGAACTACAGTTCCTATTAGGCTTAGCCTCCATGCCTATGAGGGTTAAGAGAGCATCTTCATGCAGGGCTGTAGTCATAGGGAGGGGGTGAGAACATTCTACTTTCCACCATGCAGGTGCTGGTGGAAAGCAAGAAGAGGAGAGACAGGAAATGGCATTTTCAAACCTGGATTACTGTATTTTGGAAGTCAAAAGGAAAAACGAGGTAAGTGATATTTAAATGCTCTAGCTTACAGCAATCAATTGATCTAATAAAAAATGAACCTTTAGTGTTCCTTTAATGGAACAAGCACTAAACCCAGATAACGTAAAGGAAAAAATGAATCCACGCTACGGAAAGTATGTAAATATATGCTAAGAAATTGGCGCTGGGATGGTAAAAAATCTTAAAGATATGGGAAAAAATCTCTATATATGAAAAAATTTAAAAAAGTTTCTCAGTGGCTGCCCCTATACGTGTGTTCCACCTAAATGAAGTATGAGTAAAATATAATTAAATGTGTAGGTAGTGGCGCCTACTGGTATGTGAATCACTGTGTTAGTGGGGTGCTGGTTACCAAAAGGTGCTGGTGTTTTAAACCAATAAATAAATTGATAAATAAATGTATAATTAGCAGTCCATATGGGAAACAAAAGAATTCCCTGGTGTGTGAACCAATGTGTTGGTAACGTGCTAGTAACGTGCTAGTTATCCCAAAAGTGCTAGTGCTTATTCCCTAAAAAAAATCTAAAAATAAATAAAATACATAAATATGATGAATTAATTGGATTATAGAAAGTCCATATAAGAAACGTTCTTATTTAAAATCCATGCAAAAGTGCTGTGTGCTCCGTGTAGAAAAAATTCATATATCTTCAGTGAATCACTCCGTGCTTCCTTTCTCTGTGGTCTAATAGGTCCCACACTCACCAGATCCAGCTCCCCTTTCAGGGGTAACAGGCATCCACAGTATGTGCTCTGTGCAGCGTTCTGGCAAATCTTTTAGTGTCCCCCAGTGTATGGTCCTTTTAGTATCCGCTCAGAGAAGGAAAAATAGAATGCCCAATAGCGTGATACCGTTTTTGTATTCAACAAAAGTGTATTAGATAAAACAGGTAGTCACATTTAGAAGAATTGATACAAGCATTGTATGGAAGTGTTGTGACCAAAACATGTGATCGCTCTACCGGTTTCGTCGTATTGACGTCATCTGGAGCATGCCGTTGGTCACATGCATTTCCATATTTATGTTGTTTAGGCTTCCATTGCATTGGATCATCCGCCATATTGGTGATATTGGTGGAGAAGGGGAGCCCCTTGGGAGGGGAGCCCTGTTGGGGGAGGAGTAGGAGGGGCTACCCCTGATGGAGGCCTGGCAGCTGCCAGCCATAGGGGAAGACTCCTCCAAAATTAACAAGTCATTCCCTGACATGACCTCCTCCTCCAACTCTAACTCCTCCTCCTCAACCTCCTCAGAGGACTCCGGCCTTGTCTAGGGGTCTTCCTCAGACTGTTGTCCCGGGGATGGTGCGGACAGGCCAGATGGCCCAGCACCCTCCTGCACATCTGTGGATGACACAAAACATTCACAGGTTGGAGGATCCACACACTTGCCACATATTCCCTTTCACCCCCCACACATGCTACACACCAGATAGAAAATAAAATAAAAAACGTACCTGTCCTCACGGCCTCCTCAATGGAGTCAAAGCCAGGCAGCCCCTCCACTTGCTGCCTGTTGAATGTCTGGGCCACCGCACGCTCCTATTCAGTCAGCCTAACAGGGCATGGTAGGCCCCCTCCAGTGCCCCTGGCATGTGCTGCAATCTTGCCCAGCTTCACACGGACCACACGCCGGAGATCATTGATCTTCTTTTGGATCCCCTGGCGTGTCCGGGTCTCCCCCCAACGAGTTTACCTCATCTGGCCCTTAGTGTCCTCCATCTCTCTCTGCTATTCACATATAAGTGATCTCTGAAAACAAATCTCTTCAGGGAGGACTATCCGACCTTCAGCTAATAACCAAATCATATATTTCTCCCAGAAGCTCATCCCTCAGGCCGCGTACACACGATCAGTCCAAACTGATGAAAACGGACTGAAGTACAGTTTCATCGGTCCAAACTGACTGTGTGTATGGCCCATCAGTCTGTTGTCCTTCAGTCCAAAGTTTTAAAACTTGCTTTAAAATCGGACTGATGGATGCCTGACCATCGGTCCAAACTGATCGTTAGTTCGCAAAAGCATTGGTTCAAAAACCCGCTTATGCTCAGAATCAAGTCGACGCAAGCTTGAAAGCATTAAACTTTTCAGCATGTTGTTGTGTTTTACGTCACCACGTTCTGACATGATCGGTGTGTACGCACATCAGACCATCAGTCTGTGAAGCGATGAAAATGAACTTCAGTCCATTTTCATCAGTTTGGACTGATCGTGTGTACAGGGCCTCACAGTTATTACCTTTTGTTCCACCAACCCTATTTATTGATGCTAATTTAGGTTCAGATTTAGAATACTTTATTAATCCTGAAGGAAAATGATTATTATGATATGTGTATTTTTTTTATTTTGCTTTAGTACCACTTTAAATCACTTGCAATTAATTGCCAGCAGTAGCAATTGTTACACAAGTAGCATGTAGCAGAAGACTAAATAATATGCAATGATTTGGGTTATTTTTACCAAGGAAATGTAGCAGAATACATTTTGGCCTAAATTCACGACGGAAAATTATTTATTTGAATTTTTTTATAACAGAAACAAAGAAAAAAGTAGTTTTTTTTCAACATTTTAGTTTTTTGTTTTTTTTATGTAGCTAAAAATAAAAAAAACTAGTGGTAATTGAATACTGCCAAAAGAATGCTTGATCTGTCTCTAAACATGATGAAATTACTGAGTAATTGGCATTTAAAGTGCGGAAGCGCTGAAATCTGAAAGTTGGCCTGTGCAGGAAGTGTCCGGTATAGAAGTGGTTAAAGGGGCAGAAATGGCTGAAGAAAACAAAATTATGCTCTCTGTGCTGTAACCCTCTTGTAATCTGTGTAGTTTCTTTATTTTGGTGTTTTGGGGGACACACTTTGTTACATCGTACTTGATTACTATCTTTAGCTGTTGGCGCTGTCCACCCTCTAAAACGAAAAAACAAAAATATATATAGTATATAACATGTTTTAACTGTCTTTTAAGCTGTTTGCCTGCAGATTTACTTCAAGATACAAGAAACATGATTGTAGCACCCTGCTGATGTTTCCAAAAACATTGAAAAGTAATATCTATATTTGAGCCCTGGTTCACACTGGGCTGCGGGAGTGAAGCAGTGCGAGTTCAGCTGAACTCGCACGATTTCACTCCCGCCCGGCAGTCCCGATTTCAGCCGCGATTTCAGAGACATCTGTGCAGGTTTCTGCACAGATGTCAATGTAAATCTCAGGCTGAAATCGCAAAAAGTAGTACAGAGACTACTTTTTGAAATCGGTGCAATGCCGCAGATGCAGCGTCGCACCGATTAGGTCACTGCCATTGCCGGCA
The DNA here is from genome assembly GCA_029574335.1 of Rana kukunoris. Classification (NCBI taxonomy): domain Eukaryota; kingdom Metazoa; phylum Chordata; class Amphibia; order Anura; family Ranidae; genus Rana; species Rana kukunoris. The sequence goes on along the minus strand of CM056050.1, from coordinate 290,187,360 downwards.
ATTTGCGGCAAAATCCGCCGTTTTGACATGCGATTTGACATGCCAAATCGCATGTCAAAACGCACCAGTGTGAACCAGGGCTAACACCCAGTGCTCTCAATCAGTGATACATAATAACAGGTTTGTCTAAAAGCAAACTTTTTGTATTTAAATCTTCAGCAAATATAAACCAACAACATAATGAAATGCTGCACACATTATCAGGGTACCAGATGTATTTACAAATGTATAGTGAACGTGTGAACCATTTACATATACAAAAAAAGTTTGAAACAGAAATAAACTGTTAGAACATTTAAAATTCGAGGAAGTTTTTTGGCAGAATGGGTTGTCTCCTTTTGCCTTTTTGGCAGACAAGTGTGCACAAATTTGCAGATATGCTGCGCACAGACTCACACATTATGACAAAAGCTACACACCTCATGCAGATGACAGTTCAGTTCCACTTTAAGTGGCACAGAAATGTATGAAACATTGTATAACATGCAAGATGCTAAATTAATTGATGCTAATTACTAATGGAAATAGATTTACTCTACTTTTTAAAAATCAATGAAGAATTTGACTGTAGATTATGTGTTTGGCAATGCTATCTTATATTAAAATCAAAACTTCTAGATTTTTGACCAAAATTAGGTATACACAAATGAGCTCAAGAGAGAAATATTTGACTTAGTATGCCTGACAAAAAAACTTGTCTTGTGACCAAGGAAATAAAGCTTTAAAGTGATTGTATCGGTTTTTTTTTTGTTAAAAACATATCATACTTACCTGCTCTGTGCAATGGTTTTCACAGAGCTGCTCAAGCTTTCTCGGGTCCCCTTCCTGCACTCCAGGCTCCTCCTATTCTCTGAATGCCCCATAGCAAGCAACTTGCTATGGAGGCACTCATACGGGCACAATACCGAGTCAGGCTGTATGCATCTATTGACACAAACACTAAATAAGTCAATGACTCCTGCTACTGCCTCCATGTCCTGTGAGAGGAGAGAGCTGCTCTCAGGCACAGGGCTATTTAGAGGGGGACTCGGGGGGGGCGGTGGTTTTCTTGCAACTCTGAAATACGGTATTGAAGCTGGAATTACCGTGGCTGCTGGCACCAGACTTGCCCTCCAATAGATCTATGTTAAAGGATTTAAAGTGTACTCATTCCAATTATAGGGCCTCGAAAGAGTCCTGTATTGTTATTTTTCACCACTACCTCCCCAAGTCGGGAGTGTGAAATTTGCGCACCTGCTGCCTTCCTTGGATGTGGTAGCCGTTTCTCAGGCTCCCTCTCCAGGAAGATTTTCTACCCTATTGCATAGAATGTATTAAGTTAAAAAACTTAAAAGTTATTGTAAAGTCTCGTTTATGTTATGCTCACCTGCTTTGGGCAGTGGTTTTGCAGAGAGCAGCCCAGATCCTCCTCTTCTCGGGTCCCTGGTTGCAACTCCTGGCTCCTCTTTCCCTCCCTCAGCAAACAGCTTGATATGGGGGCACCCGAGCCGAGATGCAGCTCTCTGTATCCATTCAGACACGGAGCTGTGGTTCAGTCCAGCTCCCTTTCTCTTAATTAGCTAACTGAGTTTGATTGACAGCAGCTGGAGCCAGTGGCGCCACTGCTGTGTCTTTGTCAATCAGGAGGTAGAGTCCCAGATGGACAAGGCACTTACAGACATTGCTGGATAGGGATAGGGCTCAGGTAAGCACATCACAGGAAGAACCCTCATGACCAACAGAGGACAGAATTGGAAATAGACTTGGAAACAAATAATTGCATCACCACAGGGTGGCAATGTGGATACAAGAATTGTAAAAATGTGGAGAGTCCTATTGAAATGGAATACTATTTGTAAAAATTAACACTGGAGTTTATAGGCACTGAGATACACATATTTAAAATGTAAACATCTTTATTACAAAAACAATCGAAAGGAAAAATATATAACCGGACATTGTTAAAAGCTTCAAAATACAAATATTGCCTATATGCTGTAAAGCACACCACCAGTTACATCAAATATTTGAGCCTTGAATGGTTGTATGAGTGTCCTATAATTGACGAATAACAGTAGTCCATCAGGCTTGGTGTTGATTAGCTGAGGCGTGCTGTAGCTCAGGTCTACATGTTACATGCAAAATCGCTTCTTTAGGAGCTTAGGCATAGCTTTTGCATGGATAAAATAGAAATAGACTTGACAAACCTAACATAAATATTTCACCGGGACAAGATGGCTTACAACCGAAGGGTCGTTAAAGGGGTTGTAAGGTTTCGTTTTTTGTTTTTTTTTAAATAACAAACATGTTATACTTATCTCCACTGTGCAGTTCATTTTGCTCAGAGTGGCCCAATCCTGGTCTTCTGGGGTCCCTCGGCGGCTGTGGGCGTGCTCCCGTGATACAGCCGGTGGCCATAGCGGCCGACTGTATCACTCGGCCTATCCCCCGACGCGCCGCGTCATTTGATGTGATCAACAGCAGCATGTGCCAATGGCTGTGCTGCTATCAATTTATCCAATCTAGCCAATCTACAGCCAGACTCAGTGGAGAAGAGGATGCCGACACGCGCACAGCAGGTTAACTGGCTCAGGTAAGTAAAATGGGGGGCTTCACCTTAATGCATAGGATGCATTAGGTGAAAAAACACAAACCTTTACAACTCTTTTAAGGAATTCAGCCAGGTAATAGCCAGATCATTGTTACAAATTTTTGTGGACAGTATACTGAAAAAAAAGGGCAGATATATATCCCTGGGAACTACAGGTCAGTTAGCCTAGCATCAATAGTCTGCAAGCTATTGGAGGGGATGTTAAGGGATTATATCCAAGATTTCAGTAATGAAAACTATATCATTACCATTAGCAGTAATCAGCATGGATTCATGAAGAATCAATCATGCCAGACCAATCTATTAACTTTCTATGAAGAACTGAGCTGCCATCTAGATAACGGAAGGCCTGTAGATGTGGTGTATCTGGATTTCGCAAAGTCATTCGATACAGTTCCCCACACGTTTGCTGTACAAACTAAGGTCTGTTGGTATGGACAAAAGGTGAGTACCTGGATTGAAAACTGGGTACAGGGTCGAGTTCAAAGGGTGGTGATAAATAGCGAGTACGAATGGTCTGGTTTGGAAGGTGGGGTCTCCCAAGGATCTGTCAGGGATCGTATGGGAGACTGATTTGATGAGGTCAGCCTCTCTTATATCTCCTGTCCTGGCTCTGCTAAGGGTGAGACAGAAGAAGCCAAAGGACAAGAGGGACACGAGTGCCTGGAGCAGGAGGTCCCCGGGAGAACAGTTTGGCAGGGTTCAGCGGTCTGGAGTAGACTGTGGTGAACTGAGCAGGGACAAGTAACAGCCAGGCGGGTAACCGAGAGTTAACAGTAACCAGGAACATAGACAGGAGCAAGGTCTCAGGGATAGCCAGGTTCGTCAGCAGGCAGGCAGTGAGGTACCAAATCATAGACAGGGCCAGAGTCAGGAACGGAGCAGGGTCAGAGAAGGGCATCAGTACAGGAACTGGGAGGACACACAGGATCAGAGCAGGATTCAGGAACACAGCTGAAGATCAGTCAGCAAAGCACAAGAGCCCAGACTCCCTTTAAATAACCTGTCTGGCGCAAAAAGGAATTAGGCTTGTACGCGTGAGCACATGCCTGTGCGCATGCGTGCCCGCACTTGCAGGCTCTGGCATGCATGCACGCGCCTGTGTGCCATTCTATGGCAAAGGATATGTGCTTGCACGCGTCTGTGTGCAAAACGTCTCACAGGAGTTCCCTGACAGGATCTGTCCTGGGACCAATACTGTTTAAAGGCTTGTAAATAGGTTCCTTTAAGCTAGTGCATTGTTGGTTCACTTACCTTTTTCTTCGATTTCTCTTCTAAATGTTTTTTCCTTTGTTTGAATTTCTCACTTCCTGTTTCTTCTCAATAAGCTTGCCCCCATCATCCCAGTGGGGTTAGTCAGCCAGAACAGCTTACTGAGGAGGAACAGGAAGTGAGAAAATCAGACAAAGAAAAAAACATTTAGAAGGGAAATCGAAGGAAAAGGTTAGTAAAGCAACAATGCACTACCTTAAAGGAACCTGTTTAGAAAATAAAAAACAAACCTTCACACCCCCTTTAATTTATTCATAAACGATCTTGAGGATGGGATAAACAGCACAATCTCTGACGATACAAAGCTAAGCTGGGCAATAACTTCTACGCAGAATGTGGAAACCTTGCAAGATGACCTAAACAAATAAATGAATAATAGGGGGGAACTGATGCGCAAAACCACACTAATTAGAGCAATAAAAACTAAAATATACCAAAGCAGCAGCCACAACTATATAGTGCTCACACACTGATAAGATAATAATATAAATGGGGGGTAATGGTGCTTGCTAATGAACAAAGGGCAGAGTAATAAACAATAATAAATATATTGTCAAAAATATGCTCAAATCGCAGTCCAAAACTAAATCCGACAAGCCCTATGAGCCAGAAAGGATGTTTCACTCCTAATCTATGATGCCCACCATCAATCAACGGGATGATGAGGGGGGTGAAATGAGTGATGATTTTTTGTGAAAACGTGAACCAATTAGTAGTACGAATAGTACCACCAACTTGCAATATTCAATTAATAATATTAAAAAATGCACACAAGAATAATAAATATTGGTGAGACAACAATTATAAAAATAATAATTGTAAAAAATGTGTGTGGACCATCAAGTGGCAACCATGATCTACTAACAAAATCAATAATTTAAGGTGCAATAAATAAAGAATGCAAGTTTCAAAACATGCATAATGGAATAATGAAAAAAGAAAGAAATAGCAATGTGAGTCTCTGTGCATACTCAACACTCATATATATGATTGATCAAGTGTTCAAAATAAATCACAACGAAGTGCTTCAATCAACACAAATTTTCAAAGTGTATATGTATCTATAAAACCTATATAGATCTCCAGTACTGCTGGCTTATTAGCACAGCAGATTTCGCTGATGATGGATGTCTCCCCGGCCAGCCTGTTAACCCACGTCCCTTCAATCCCTTCAATCCCCCAGGTTAGTGATCCCCAGGTCCCGGCAATAAGGCTCACAGGGTGGATGGCTCTCAACAAATAAACGATAGAGGCTCCATAGCGTAAAAATGTATGACAATTTTAATAATAAAAACAGTGAACTTGTATACTGACAGCGTGTAGCATGTAATCAAGGTTTTCTCTGCTCTCGGCCGCGAGCGGAGATGACGTCACCATCGGCTCTTCTCCTTACGCGTTACGTGACTGCACACGCCACTTACTCATAGATTAGCTATGTCAGGAAAAGGAAAGGGCCATTCAGTGTTTGGGACTTTCACAAGGAGTGGACTGAGGCTGGAGTCAGTGCATCAAGAGCCACCACACAAAGATGGATCCAGGACATGGGCTTCAAATGTCATATTCCTCTTGTCAAGCCACTCCTGAACAACAAACAACTGGGCTAAAGCCAAACACACCTGGTCTGTTGCTCAGTGGTCCAAAGTCCTCTTTTCTGATGAGAGCAAATTTTGCATCTCATTTGGAAACCAAGGATCCAGAGTATGGAGGAAGAATGGAGAGGCGCACACTGCAAGATGATTGAAGTCCAGTGTGAAATTCCCACAGTCTGTGTTGATTTGGGGAGCCATGTCATCTGCTTGTGTTGGTCCATGGTGCCTTATTAAGTCCAGGGTCATCCCAGCCGTCTACCAGGAGATTTTGGACCACTTCAAGTTTCCTTCCACAGATGAGCTCTATGGGGATGCTGACTTCATTTTCCAGCAGGACTTGGCACCTGCCCACACTGCTAAACACACCAAAACCTGGTTCAATGACCGTGGGATTACTGTGCTTGATTGGCCAGAAAACTCACCTGACCTGAACCCCATAGAGAATCTATGGGGCATTGCCAAGAGAAACATGAGACTGAACAATGCAGAAAAGCTGAAGGCCGCTTTTGAAGCATCCTGGTCTTCCATAACACCTCAGCGATGCCACAGGCTAATAGCTTCCATGCCACGCCGCATTGAGGCAGTAATTGCTGGAAAAGGGACCCAAACCAAGTACTGAGTACATATGCATGCTCAGGGCTCAACATTTCAAGTCCTGAGCTACTAGCTAGGCCTCAAGGGTTACTTGCCACCAGTTGCCCCACCCAGCCCGCCCTTCCCCTAATTCCGCCCCAAACACGCTCTTATAAAATTACACTCAAATATATTATGTAGAATTAAAGTTATAAAAATAAATATTAACAACAACTGTATCTGTGCCCACCAATGCAGGCTGCGTGTGTCCACCATGCAGCATTGTGCCCACCAATGCAGCATTGTGCCCAGTGCCCACCAATGCAGCATTGTGCCCACCAATGCATCCTTGTGCCTAGTGCCCACCAAAGCAGTCTTGTGCCCACCAATTCAGCCTTGTGCCCAGTTCCACTAATGCAGCCTTGTGCCCACCAATGCAGCCTTGTGCTCAGTGGCCACCATGCAGCCTTGTGTCCACCATGCAGCTTTGTGCCCACCAATGCAGTCTTGTGTCCACCATGCAGCCGTGTGCCCACCAATGCAGTCTTGTGCCCACCAATGCAGCCTTGTGCCAAGTGCCCACTAATGCAGCCTTGTGCCCACCAATGCAGCCTTGTGCCTAGTGCCCACCAATGTAGCCTTGTGCCTAGTGTCCACCAATGCAGCCTTGTGCCTAGTGTGCACCAATGCAGTCTTGCGTCCACCAATGCAGATTTGTGCCCAGTGCCCACCAATGCAGTCTTGTGTTCACCATGCAGCCATGTGCGCAGTGTCCACCATGCAGCTTTGTGCCCACCAATGCAGCCTTGTGCCTAGTGCCCACCAATGTAGCCTTGTGCCTAGTGTCCACCAATGCAGCCTTGTGCCTAGTGTGCACCAATGCAGTCTTGCGTCCACCAATGCAGATTTGTGCCCAGTGCCCACCAATGCAGTCTTGTGTTCACCATGCAGCCATGTGCCCAGTGTCCACCATGCAGCTTTGTGCCCACCAATGCAGCCTTCTGTCCACTATGCAGCCTTCTGCCCACCAATGCAGTCATGTGTCCACGAATGCAGTCGTGTGTCCACGAATGCAGCCGCGTGCCTAGTGCCCACCATGGAGCCTTGTGTCCACCTTGCAGCCTACCTGTGCAGCTGAGGAGAGGAACAGGGGGAACACAGTGATAACAGCTTTCATTTCAATAGCCGTGTTACCGCCGCGCAACGTCATATACAGCCCCGTCCCCTGGCCAGGGAACGTTGATTGACAGATCACCCATCATTGGGATTGGAGGGGTGATCTGTCTATCAAAGTCCCGGGGACTAGGGGGCGGAGCTGTATCTGACAGCGAGCGGCGGGGAACACGGCTACTGAAATTAAAGCTGTTATCACTGTGTTCTCCCGCTGCTCTCTGAACACCTAGGCGTCTCTCTCTTCCCCCTCTGTGATCGCTGGGAGAAGGACTCCCATTTCACACAGGCTGACTGCTCACCCCCCCCCCCCCTGGACTCCCAGGCAGCCCTTCCTCGCCAGACCTCAAAATCCACTCGCAAAATGCGAGCAGGCGAGTGGATTTTTTGAGGGCTGTGCATGCTTATACTTTTCCGAGGTCCGATATTGTTCTATGTACAATTCTTGTTTTATTAATTGCATGTAATATTCAAATTTTCTGAGATTGTGGATTTGGGGTTTTCATGAGCTGTAATCATCACAATTATGGCAAATCATGGCTTGAACTATGTTGCTTTGGATGTAATAAGTCTAGCTCATATATTAGTTTCACCTTATAGGTAGCATTAGTGAAATAAATGTACCTTTGCACGATATTAAAATTTTTTGAGTTTCACCTGTATATTCCACCACAGTAAGGTGTGCCATCACCTTCATAGATGGACCTCAATTGGATGGATGAAGGGGTTAAAAAAGACTTTAAATACTGGTTCTCATCTACAGCATCATTAACCTGCTTTACTCCTGACCCTTACGGGTTAAAGGTCAGAAGGAATATTTATGGCAGCATCAGTAACCTCTTTCACTCCTGACCCTCAAGGGTTCAAGCTCAATAGGAATACGTATCACAGCATCAGTAACCTCTTTCACTCCTGACCCTCAAGGGTTCAAGCTCAATAGGAATACGTATCACAGCATCAGTAACCTCTTTCACTCCTGACCCTCAAGGGTTCAAGCTCAATAGGAATACGTATCACAGCATCAGTAACCTCTTTCATTCCATCCTGACCCTCAAAGGTTCAAGCTCAAAAGGAATGTTTTCAGATATAGAAGTGGAAGTGTTAATAGTTAATTTTTTATCATTTAACAAAATGGAAAGTAAATGAACAGAAGAAAAATCCAAATCAAATCAAAACAGCATACATTTTTCTAGGTATACATGAGCACAGTTTTTGAAGGAACTCGAAAGGTAGGTTATTCCAAACACCTTGGATAATTAACCGCAGATCTTCTGTGGAGGTAGGATGCTGCAAATCCTTCTGTCGTTTCAGGCATTCTCAGACAGACTCAATGATGTTGAGATTAGAGCTATGTGGGGGCCAAACCATCACTTCTTATGCTAAAGATAGTTCTTAATGACATTGATTGTACATTTGGGGTTGTTGCCCCGCTACAGAATACATTTAGAGCCAATCACACGCCTCCCTGATGGTATGCCATGATGGATAAGTATAAGTATTTCTCTGCATTGAGGACACCATTGACCAAATCTCCAACTCCATTTGCAGAAATGTAACCCCAAACTTGTAAGGAACCTCCACCATGCTTCACTGTTGTCACGCATTATTGTACCATCCTCTAGCCCTTCTGTGAACTGCCTCCTGCTACAGCCAAACAATAAAAATGTTGACTTATCAGTCCACCAAAGCACCTGCTGCCATTTTTAGGCATCCCAGTTCCTATGTTTTCCTGCATGGTTAAGTGACTTAGCCATTGTTTTACATCAGAGGTATGGCTTTTTGGCTGCAGTTCTTCCATGAAGATCACTTCTGGCCAAACTTCGCTAGACAGTAGATGAGCGTACCTAGGTCCCACTGGTTTCTGACAGTTCTGTGCTGATGGCTCTGCTGGACATATTTTGATGTCAAAAGGGAGTAAGCATAATGTATCTTTTATCTGTTTCGTTAAGTTTGCTTGGCTGACCACTGTGTTGGTCCTACGGTCCTCAACGCTACCTGTTTCTTCGTGCTTATTCCAAAGAGCTTAAAAAGTCCATCTTCAAACCCCAATCTGCTTTGAAATCTTTGCTTGGTGGGAAATTGCTGATGCAGTATAACTACCATGTGTTGTGTTGCGGTGTTCAGCCTTGGCATTGTGTATGACCTGTAACATGAAACTATCTACCACAACCTCACTTTAGTACACCTGATTCTAATCCTACAAAATCCCTGACTTTGTGCAAGTGTACAAGTGTAATAATTGATGTGGGTTTGAAACCAAAGGATAGTCACACTAAATATTTATTTGATTTAGATTTTTCTTCTGTTTGCTAACTTTACATTTTGTAAATGTATAAAAATAAACAATTGAAACTATATATATATATATATATATATATATATATATATATATATATATATATATAGTTTGCAATTGTTTATTTTTATAAATTTACAAAATGTAAAGTTAGCAAACAGAACAAAAATATATATTAAATAAATATATATACACACACATTATCTCACAACAGTGAGTACTTCCCTCACATTTTTGTAAATAATTTAATATATATTTTCATGTGACAACACTGAAGAAATTACACTTTGCTACAATGTAAAGTAGTAAATGTACAGCTTGTATAACAGTGTAAATTTGCTGTTCCCTCAAAATAACTCAACACAAGCCATTGATGTCTAAACCGTTGGCAACAAAAGTGATTACACCCCTGAGTGAAGATGTCAAAATTGGGCCCAATTAGCCATTTTCCCTCTCCGATGTCATGTGACTCATTAGTGTTACAAGGTCTCAAGTGTGAATGGGGAGTAGGTGTTTAAAATGTGGTGTTTTTGCTCTCACTCTTTCATACTGGTCACTGGAAGTTCAACATGGCACCTCATGGCAAAGAACTCTCTGAGGATCTGAAAAAAAGAATTGTTGCTCTATATAAAGATGGCCTAGGCTATAAGAAGATTGCCAAAACCCTGAAACTGAGCTTCTGCATGGAGGCAAAGACCATACAGTGGTTTAACAGGACAGGTTGTATACGTTCTCATATCCAGAGGCTGTCTTTGGGTAATAAACGTATGAGTGGTGCCAGCATTGCTGCAGATGTTGAAGGGTTGGGCTGTTAGCCTGTCAGTGCTTAGACGTTAGATCATACACCGCACACTGCATCAAATTAGTCTGCATGGCTGTCATCCCAGAAGGAAGCCTCTTCTAAAAACGATGCACAAGAAAACCCACAAACAGTTTGCTGAAGACAAGCAGACTGAGGGCATGGATTACTGAAAACATGTTCTGTGGTCTAATGAAACCAAGATAAACGTATTTGGTTCAGATGGTGTCAAGCATGTGTTGCAGCAACCAGATGAGTAGTACAAAGACAAGTGTGTCTTGCCTACAGTCAAGCATGGTAGTGGGAGTGTCATGGTCTGGGGCTACATGAGTGCTGCCGAGACTGAGTAGCTACAGTTCATTAAGGGAGCCATGAATGCCAACATGTACTGTGACATACTGAAGCAGAGCATGATCCCCTCCCTTCGGAGACTGGGCTGCCGGACAGTATTCCATCATGATAACGACCCCAAACACACCTCCAAGACAACCACTGCCTTGCTAAAGAAGCTGAGGGTAAAGGTGATGGAAGCATGTCTCCAGACCTAAACCCTATTGAGCATCTGTGGGGCATCCTCAAACGGAAGGTGGAAGAGCACAAGGTCTCTAACATCCACCAGTTCCGTGATGGAGGAGTGGAAGAGGACTGCAGTGGCAACCTGTGAAGCTCTGGCGAACTCCATGCTCAAGAGGGTTAAGGCAGTGCTTTAAAATAATGGTAGCCACATAAAATATTGCCACTTTGGGCCCAATTCGAACATTTTCACTTAGGGATGTACTCACTTTTGTTGCCAGCGGTTTAGACATTAATGGCTGTGTGTTGAGTTATTTTGAGAGGTCAGCAAATTTACACTGTTATGTAAGCTGTACACTCACTACTTTACATTGTAGCACAGTGTAATTTCTTCAGTGTTGTCCAATGAAAAAATATAATAAAATATTTACAAAAATGTGAGGGGTGTACTCACTTTTTTAAGATACTGCATATATTTGAAAATGTATCAATCCTGATGTACTGACTGCCTATATCATTCCATGAGGCCCTAAGGCTGCATTCACACCTGAGTGTTTTGTCACCTGAAGCACGAAGCTCCCAAAACACTAGAGGGGAAAAAATACATTATTCTCAATGGAGATGGTTCACATCTCCACTCCAAAACGCCTGACGCCGAACGCCTGAAACTCATACAAGTTCTGGACCCTTTTTTGTCGCTCGAATTGAGCGTATTTGGGCGTTTTTCTGTTTTTAACATTGGTGACCCTAGACTTGTCCAAATTTGCGACAAAACGCGGTAAAAAACACTGGAAAAATTGCGGCAAATTGCAGTAAAAAACCTGCAAATATTGCGACAACCTGCGGTAATAAACACTGCAAATATCGCTGCAAAATCGCGGCAAAAGGTAAAGTAAATACAAATACCCTCCCCCAAATGACCCCTTTTTGAAAAGGTATTTAGTAAGAGGCATGGTGAGTTTTTTAAAGGTGTAATTCTTTATCACAATTGTTTGCAAAATTTAGGAAATTAAATAAAATTTGTTTTTTTACATGCTTTTTTACATACTGTCACCAGAGCAGTACAGCTTCATCATATGACTGATGTGGTGGTGATCAGGGATACTGACTGGTAAAAAAAAAAAAGTTATAAAATATATTTTTTTCACATTTTTTTCCTAATATATATATTTTTTTCTTTTATATGCTTTTTTTTAACATACTTTTACTAGAGCAGTGCAGTGTTACCATTCTGGCACTGTACTACTCTGGGGTAGTGATTAGGATTTTAGTTTTTTTACACTAAGGTTGCTTTTAACCAGTGATGATCACTGGTATAAGGAATCATTTTTATAAATGACATCCATTCATTCACAGAGTGTACCATTGTGAGAGCTGTGATTGGCCACAGATATCACATGGTACAGATGCGCTGTGATTGGCCCTGTATGTACCATGTGGGCCAATCATAGAGATTATCACAATAGTACACAATGAATGGCTATGAATGAAAGGCACTCATTGAGTACAACTGTCATGTGATCACTGTAATTGGTCATAGCAATCACATGGTACCAGGACCAGCCTGGTACAACCATATCTCATCCACTGTGTCCTGTAGAAACAGTGGGTGACAGATCATGCTGAAGCTCAGTTTCTAGGGTACGCATGAAGCTTGTGACTGGGAGGATGTCGTAAGACATCCATTCAGAACCAAACAACTCCCAGTTGGTGGTCATTTGTCTATAGGCCTTGGCAAGAAGCAGTTAATCACTGGCCTTCAGTATGTAGTATAAATTGCGATATGTCTGTGCTCAGGTTCTAAATGGCTTCCCTATATCACACCTTACATATGCTTTGCATATTAATGGTGGCCACACAAAATATTGTCACTTTGGGCCCAATTTGGACATTTTCACCTAGGGGTGTACGCACTTATTTTAGACATTAATGGCTGTGTGTTAAATTATTTGAGGGCATAGAAAATTTATGAGCAAGACTACACATTCTCAGAAACGAAAAAAAAAACATCCAAAACTATTCAACACATTACATCACTTCTGATGTTATATTCTGTCGTGCGAAAATTTTCATATGGTGAGTAGCCTCTTCACTTTAGATATGAGACTAGCATGCAACAAAAAAAACTGACGAAAATCTGATCTGATATTTACAAAAATGTGAGGGTGTACTCACTTTTGTGAGATACTGTATATACAGTATATATATATATATATATATATATATATATATACACTGTTTTTTGTTTTGTTTTTTGCTTTTTTTGTTGAGTTTTTCTCATACAATACAAATCAATACAAATTAGGATGTACAGGAAAAGTAGAAACTGTTTTTTTTTTTAGACATCCAAAATACAATCAAGTGATTACAGAAACAAAGTCTGTACAGAATTCCGTGCAAGGAGAAAACAGGAAACGGCAATCAGTTAAAAAAATGCAATAAGATATTCCATCCTAAGTACATCCAATGTATCTTTTGATAGTCATCTGTGTTTAACAAAGGATCTTAATCTCAGAAAAAAGAAATAAAAAAGAAATAGTTAAGTATAAAATCAAAGGGGAAAAAAAAAAAACTATTCTGTACAGGTATTGAGAGGACAGGTATGTACTCGAGAGTGCATATAATAAGTTATAAAGAAGCAAATGTATTTTTCATACTGCAGAACAGGGATGAGCCAAACACAACCCCCCCCCCCCCCCCCCCCCCCCCCCGTTCGGTTCGCACCAGAACCTTCTAACTGACCGACCGTTCGCGCAAACATTTTGAACCCCATTGACGTCTATGGGACTCGAACATTCGAATTCAAAAGTGCTAATTTTAAAGCCTAATATGCAAGTTATTGTCGTAAAATATCTTTGAGAACCCGGGTCCTGCCCCAGGGAACATGTATCAATCGAAAAAAAAGTTTTAAAACCTGTCATTTTTTCTGGAGCAGTGATTTTAATGATGCTTAAATAAAAAATAAAAAAAAATCCCTTTAAATATTGTACCTGCTGGGTGTCTATAGTATGCCTGTGAAAACATCTTTGAGAACCTGGGTCTTGCCCCAGAAAACATGTATCAATGCAAAAAAAGTTTTAAAAACGGTTGTTTTTTCTGGAGCAGTGATTTTTAACTAAATAAAAATAAATTTAAAAAATGAAAAATTCCTTTTAATATCGTACCTGCTGGGTGTCTATAGTATGCCTGTGAAGTGGCACGTGTCCCTGCACAAAATGAGATTACTATAAGAAAAAAGTAATTTAAAACTGCTTGCGGCTTTAATGTAATGTCTGGTCCCTGCAATATGGATGAAAATCATTGAGAAAAATAGCACAGACAGTACAAACACCACGTAGCTTTAGGTGCAAACTGCAGAAGACATGGGCAGAACACACTACGTAGCTTTAGGTGCAATCTGCAGAGGACACGGGCAGTACACACCACGTAGCTTTAGGTGCAAACTGCAGAGGGCACAGGCAATACACTCCAAATAGCTTTAGGTGTCAACTACAGAGGACAAAGGCAGTACACACACCAAGTAGCTTTAGGTGCAAACTACAGAGGACAAAGGCAGTACACACACCACGTAGCTTTATGGTACACACTGCAGAGGACACAGGCAATACACCATGTGAGAATACTGCAGCTTGTACAATCACCTGCCTGCCAGTAAATTAGGAAGAGCTAATCTAGCTAAACTATACAGTGTATAAATATATATAAATATATATACAACACCTGGGATGCATATATATCCTCTACACACTGTTACTTTAACTGACTAGCCTGCCTTCCTGCTCTATCTACCTACTAAAAATTACACTTTCTCTCTCTCTCTGTCTTCTCTCTTTTCACCACCGCAACACACTACACAAGGCCGTCCTGCAGGCAGCCTTTTATAGTGTGGGGCATGTACTAAACCCCCTGAGCCATAATTGGCCAAAGCCACCCTGGCTTTGGCCAATTATGGCTCTCCGTTTTTTGCAAGCTGATTGGCTAAGCATGCGGGTCATAGTGCATGCTTGGCCAATCGTCAGCCAGAAATGCACTGCGATGCCGCAGTGAATTATGGGCCGTAAAACGCAACTCGAGTTTGGCACGAACGGCCCAAAATGTTTGTAATTCGGTGAACGATCGAACATACGACTTTCGAGTCGAACATGAGTTTGAATCACTCCCTAGGTAACACATGTAACCCGTTGATCGCCCCCTAGTGTAAACCCCTTTCCTGACAGTGACATTTACACAGTAATCAGTGCATTTGTATAGCACTGATCGCTGTATAAATATGAATGGTCCCAAAAATAGTGCTAAAAGTGTCTGATATGGCCTCTGTAATGTCATAGTCATGATAAAAATTGCAGATCACCACTATTACTAGTAAATAATAAAAATAAAAAATAAAAAATTCCATAAATCTATTCCCTATTTTTTAGGCGCTATAAATTTTGTGCAAACTAATCAATATCTGCTTATTGCGATTTTTTTACCAAAAATATGTAGAAGAATACATATCTTCCTGAACTGAGGAAGAAGCTATTATTTATTGTTTTAAATGGGATATCTATTATAGCAAAAAGTAAAAAAAAAAATGTGTTTTTTTCAAAATTGTCGCTCTTTTTTTGTTTATAGTGCAAAAAATAAAAAACGCAGAGGTGATCAAATACCACCAAAAGAAAGCTGTATTTGTGGGGGGGGAAACATAAAAATGTCATATGCGTACAGTGTTGCATAACCGCACAATTGTCATTCAAAATGTTACAGCATTGAAAACTGAAAATTGGCCTGGGCAGAAAGGGGGTGAAAATGCCCTGTATTGAAGTGGTTAAATCACATTTGGCTTAACAAAAACAGCATTACTTTGAAATGGTACTCTAATAACGCACACAGTCTTTGATTTCAGCAATATGTGTACAGTTAGAATCTGACTGGAGTTTAATATAAAATTTGATTTGAATTTCAGTCCGAATTTCCAAAAGTCTGAAGAATTTTGTTTAATTATTCGATCATTCTGTAAAATGTGTTTATATTGTAAATTGGGTATTCGGACATATCCAAATCTCTGAATAACAAAAAATGTGTCAGAATATAAATTTATAAAATATAAAGAACCGTACATGTCTAGTCAGTGCCATCTTGGCTGAAGGGTCTGGGTGGAGGGAGGAAAAACATTGGCTTCCCACACTTCTTTTGTTTCCTGGCCATTGCCTTAGGCTTCAGCAATGTGTATGGAGCAGGATTAACGTGATCGGGTGATCTCTGCTCCTGCTGCTCCCCAATCGTTTCCTGTAGTGCAGAGCCAGTTTCTGCTGGCCCTTGCCCTCAAAATAGACATCTTACATTGCAGCATTTCTTCACACCTGCCTAAAACATTTGCTCAGTACTATTCTTTAGAGGACAACATTATTCTTTATCCTTTAATTTCTTTCCCCACCCTCTTGATTGCAGCCCTTCTGGCTGCAGTTACCTTTAGCAGCCCTAAGGCCGCGTACACACGATCGAATTTGTCCGCTGAAACTGGACCAGTTCAGCGGACAAATCCGATCGTGTGTATGGGCTAGCGGACATGTCTGACCGGCGGACAAATTTTAAAGCATGCTTTAAAATTTGTCCACCGGAGACATGTCTGTCAGATATGTCCGCTGGTTAGTACACTCACCAGTGGACATATCTGCCCGCACAAGCGTCGAATGGATGCAACGCATGCATGGAAGTTTTTTACTTCCTGGTGCGGTGACGTGGCGGCGTCAACGTCACCGCCACGTCACCGCGCTGTCTTTTGATTTTGATCCGATGGTGTGTACACGCCGTCGGATGAAAATTCGGAGGAGACATGTCCGCTGGAAACGGTCCATCGGACCGTTTCAGCGGACATGTCCCTCCGTGTGTATGCGGCCTAACAGTCTCTATCTGGGAGCATCACCTACTGACACTGACATCACTAATGACACTAATACAGTGACCAGTGACAATACTGTACACTTATACTGTACTAATGTTATTGGCTGGGAAGGGGTTAACATCTAGGGGCAATCAAGGGGTTAACAGTGTGCCTAACAAGTGTAATGTGTACTGCTTTTACTTTCTGATCTGGCTGTTTTTACTCCCTCCTTTTCAGGGAGAAGAAACCGCCAGATTGTTGTCTCTATGCACACAGAGGCCTGTGTGCTTGTAAACACAGAGCTCTGTGTGTGATTGGATATAGCCGATCAGCTGATTTAAGCCGAAATTATTGGCTGAAATCTGCTGCCAAACCCATGCTGTATCCAATCACAGCACAGGTTGGCAGGGGGGCTCTTACCTTTAACCCCAAACTAGAGATCTTTTCTATATGGGTGACTTAGCTCACAACAACACATTTTAAAATGAGCTTAGTGCATGTACAGTGCTAAGAAAATGAAGCCCAAAAACAATCATTTCTTTTTAATACTCATATCACGTAACTATAAGATGAACTTACATGTTCCTAGATAATTTCTATACCATTAATAGACAGCAAATAGACAAATCTAATAGAGCCTAAATGAGTACTATGGTGACATGGGGAGGAAAGTTACTCATTTAAATATCAGTTTTCGCAGCGCATCTCTCCCAAGTTGCTCTTTAGATAAGGAGGCAGGGTTCTAATTAAACCTTCAATTTGCAATTGCCTACTAACAAGCTAATTAGCATACAATTTGTATAACAAAACGCTGTGTGCTTAGCATGTCAAAAAAAAAGAAAAGACAAAGCACAGAGATGTTAATGTTCTTAATCCCTTTCTTCCAAAAATGCTAGAAACAACTTGTTTTGCAGAATGTTTTCTTTATACGGTGCAGAAAACTGGCTATTCTCTGCCTATATTAGATTGGCTTAGGGACACAATCTTTATACTACTTGATTATTGTGACTAAACCATTTATAACCAATACATGAGAGACCCTTTATGAAAATAGAGTACAAAATGTTCCTGATCACATTTTCCTAACTTTGACTAATGCAATAAAAATGTAATATTATCCCTTCAGTGTTTCATTAATAAGGATCTGAATAGTGTACTTTGCTGCCTTTTTCCAGCTACTGGATCTGGCTATTTACAGTATATTGGATATAAATAGTTACTATCATTGAAATGTTACTAATTGTACTCATAATAACTCACATTCTTAACTACTTGCCGTGGACCCACAGTAGATTTACTCTAGATGGGTGGCACAGGCAGACCGGACAACATACCTATACGTTACCGCCTGTCTTCAGGGTTTGGACTGCCCGTGTGGGAGCCCCCTGCCAACCTGTGCTGTGATTGAACACAGCATGAGTTTGGCAGCAGATTTCATCCAATGTCTTTGGCTGAAATAAGCTGATCGGCTATGTCCAATCACACACAGAGTTCTGTGTTTACAAACACAGAGACCTCTGTGTGCATAGGAACAATGATCTGGTGGTTCCTTCTCTCTGAAAAGCAGCCAGATCAGAAAGTAAAAGCAGCACACATTACACTTTTTAAGCACACATGCAACCCCTTTAACCTCCCTGGCGGTCTTTCCGTGTGTGGCACGGGGTGAGATTTTTAAGCTAAGATCGGTAACCCCGTGCCACACACGGACTTTCCTCGCTGGATGCAGAAAGAAAGTTTACTTACCCTTTCTCTGCGATCCAGCGATGAATCTCCGCAGTACACGGCGGCCGGATGTCCGCCTGATGCTGTGTGTTCCGCCGATTCCCTTCCCTGCGAGCGTTGCGACGTAGGGGGGGGAGGGAACGGCGCCAAATTCAAAAAAGTAAACAAACACTATACATACAGTACACTGTAATCTTATAGATTACAGTACTGTATGTAAAAAATACACACCCCCCATGTCCCTAGTGGTCTGCCCTGTACACTACATGTCCTTTTATATAATAAAAACTGTTCTTTCTCCCTGCAAACTGTAGATTGCCCATAGCAACCAAAAGTGTCCCTTTATGGCAAAAATTGTTTTAGAGCAGCTAAAAAACAGCGATAATAAATCAGAATCACTTGCAGAATTTAGCGATAGCGATTTATGGGGAAATTCGTCATAAAAAAAAAAAAAAATGACAGCAAAAATTCTGCAACTGAGCAAATTTCAGTGATTTTGATTTGATTACATTATTGAATAATTTTTACTATAATTATATTATTTGTTATAATTTTTTATAATTATTTATTATATTATAATTTTTAATATGAAAAAAAAAAAAAATCATACCCGGGATGCCTATTAGACTCTTGTTTGGATAGATTTCAGTAAGTTATTCCTAAGAATTACAAGCCTACAGTATAAAACGCCAAATTCCCTTGCAAATAATGGTACCGCTTTTAGCACCTAAAATCTGAAAGAATCATACCGCCAGGGAGGTTAATGCCCCTAGATGTTAACCCCTTCGCAGCTAGTGTCATTAGTACAGTGTCAGTGTAAAATGTTATCACCAATCACTCTATTTGTGTCAATAGTGACATCAGTGTCAGGTAAGTGATCTTTCCAAACAGTGTCTGTTAGTGCCAGATTGTTTGACAACCTATCACAAGTTCCACTATAAACCATTAATCTCCTCCATTACAGCATAGCATCTATAGCAAGGGTCTCAAACTGGCAGGCCTCCAGCTGTTGCAAAACTACAAGTCCCATGAGGCATTGCAAGGCTGACAGTTAAAAGCATGACTCCCACAAGCAAAGGCATAATGGAACTTGTAGTTTCACAACAGCTGGCAGGCCACCAGTTTGAGACCCCTGATCTATAGCTACGCATATTCCAGTATACTGTATATGCCATTGTTTGTAGACCATATAAGTTTTGCACAAACCAATTAATACATTTTGGTCTACATTTATGAAGAAATTTGATTTATATATATTTTTTTTTTTGTGGGGGGGGGGGGGGCAGTGTATATTTTACAACATAAAGTAGAAAATATTGTTTTGTTTTTTTTTTCTAAATTTTCGGATTTAATAAAAAAATAAAAACCTATGGTAACCAAATACCACCAAAAGAAAGCTCTATTTGTGTGGAAAAAATAAATACATTTTATTTGCGTACAGTACTGCATGACTGTGCCAGTTAAAGTAACACAGTGCTGAACAGCATAAAATGCCCCGGTTATGAAGGGGGTAAAACCTTCCGGAGGTCAAGTGGTGAAGGTTTCCCTAACTCTGTCAGCCACATACCTTCACTGCCACCGTTTGTCATTGTACAAAAACTTAAGTCAAATAAATAAATATAAAATACATATTAAATAAAGTGTCCATGTGGAGTCCACTGTGCAAAAACTACAAGTGCTCCACACTAATACCATGAGAAGATCATGTTCAAAATTATAATTCAAATCTAAATGTGTATTCTGTGGAAAAATCCACAATCTGCCGTGTATTAATTCACACACCTCCATGCCCCACTTGGGTGTAAACTCACCTATTAAGGTGAACCTCTAGATGTCCTGATAGCCAGCAGGTTGAATGAAAAAAACTTGACAGCTCTGGACGGAACTAAGAATCCAATGTTTGTACAGCGATTTCCCCTGCTGTTCTATTGTGTTCTGACAGGGGGTGACCCCCTGCCAGAACACTGAAGTCCTCCTTCAGGAGCCAGTTAGCTGCTGGTTTTACAGCATGCTTGTCCGAAAGAAGCCGGCAGAGAGGCTGGCTTCTGTCAGACCAGTTGCCATACACATGGGCCGAATTTCGCCCAAAATTCGGCCTGTATGTACTAGGCTTTAGTGGGGTCAGTGGCGTATCTAGTGAAAATGGCGCCTATGGCAAGCACTGAAACTGCGCCCTTGTCTAAAAATGTGAAACCCATCTTTCAGATAACCTTAACAAAAAAAAACAGCTAACAAAACTAGTGATATTTATCATCCCTTGTGATAATTTTGGTAGTGACATATCCACTTTATGGAGAAATCTGGGGTTTATTAGACCCCTGATCCCTCCTCTGCCCTCCAAGGCCAGGTACAGTAAATGCAGAACCAATACTGGAAGTGATGAAATCTTCACCATTTAAGGCCTCAGTTTTTACAAAGGAGAGGGAGAAACTGATGTTCCTCCTTCTTCTTTTTGCACTGCCAATCCGACCAGATGGAATGGGAGAGCCTGGGAGAACAGGGGAGGGCTGTGGCTGAACGCAGCAGGGATAGCGCTGCCATTGTCCATTAGCAAAGGTGCTGAATGGATGATTCTGCCTATGCTCAGGAGGAGGGAAGAAGAGACCCTCAGACCCTGGGAAGTGCTTGCTGCCCAGCCACTCAACAGCGCCCCCTTCATATGGCGCCCATGGCACTTTCCATGGCTGCCATACCCTAGATACACCTCTGAGTGGGGTCCACCTAAATAGATAAGGATACACCCAAGTGGGGCATGGAGGTGTTATGTCATGTGATGCACTGTGAATTGCGGATTATTTGCACACAGAATACACATTTAGATTTGAACTACAATGTGCATGAACTTCTCACAACATTAGTGTGGAAGACTTGGAGTTTTTGCACAGTGAACTTCATTACGACATTTTATTTAATACGTTTTTTACAATTATTTATTTGGTTTACGTTTTTGCATGGTGACACTTTATTTAATAGGCACTGCATATTTATTTCTTTGGTTTAATTTATATCATCATAAAGGTTTTAGGGAGTGCTGCACTAATTATTTTGCAATACTGCTGCTCTTGGTTTACACGGTTAGCATTTGTATATTGTATAGTTTTACAGTATAGATTTTTTATAAAAAAAATATATATGTATATATATATATATATATATATATATATATATATATATATATATAAAAAACAATTTTTTTTTTTTTGTACATTTGTGTAAGCAGCACGGAGTAATCATCTATATTATATTTGTTTTTAATACAATATTCACTTTTAATCCTCTGTTTTTCCCCACAGTCTTTTTTTCTGTTGTTAAATTCCCTCAGGCTGATAGCCAGCACTTCAGCTGTGCTCTACAGGAACAGGCAAAAGTCGAATACCAGATCAAATTCTGGTACTGACACTGCTTGCCTTTATTAATACATGCTTTTATGTATTAATTGGTACAGATCTGCATGAATGTGTGTCTTTTATATCTGCCTACAGTTTAGCTTTACATATTTACATAAAATCCTGTGAAAACATTATATATTCCATTTTAGGAGTCACCCCTTGCATTCCCTCAATAAGTCCCTTTATAGGTATTTAATGATCTGATGGCTATAAGAATCTTCCAACCTCAGCAGATTTTATCATGTGACCTATGTTAGAGTAAAAAAAATGTAATCAGGATTTCAGCAGGTAGTAAAAATAACATAAAAGTCTGTTATTTTATGTTTCTGTCACAGATGAGCATGGACATCCTATTTCCAACAAGTGCAATGGGCATTGATGCATGTACAGTAGGGATGAGCTCCGCGTTCGATTCGAACGTATGTTCGACGCAAACATTGTCTGTTCGTACGTTCGTCAAAATTCGAACAAAACGGGTCGTTCACGCCAAATTCGAGTGACGCGTCACGGCCCATAATTCACTGCAGCATTGCGCGCTGATAATTGGCCAAGCATGCACTATGACCCGCATGCTTGGCCAATCACAGCGCGAGGGTGGCTTTAACCAATTATGGCTCAGGGGGTTTAGTACACGCACCACACTATAAAAGGCTGCCTGCAAGGCGGCCCCGTGTAGTGTGTTGCGGCGTTGTTAAAGAGATCAGTCCTATAGAGAGAGAGAGAGAGACAGTGTCTTTATTATTAGATAGATAGATAGAGCAGGCAGGCTAGTCAGTTTAGTTACATTTACAGTGTGTAGAGGATATATATACATCCCTAGGAGTTGTACATATATTTATACACTGTTTAGCTTAGCTAGATCAGTTCTTCCCAATTTACTGGCAGGCAGGTGATTGTGCTATTTAAAGACGTTATCACAGATATAGACACCCAGCAGGTACAATATTTAAAGGAATTTTTCATTTTTTTATTTTTTATTTAAGCATCATTAAAATCACTGCTCCTTTAATTTTTGATGCAGGGGATGCTCAAAATCTTAGTGGAGACTTCAGGGAAAATCAGTAAGCCAAATACACAAGCAGGAAATGACATTTCTGGGTGGTGTTCTGTATACCATCTGTGTACAGAACAAATCCAGGTAGCCATATTGCATTGCATTTTTCTGAAAATTACAGAGCTGCAGATTGAAAAAGAAAGGTAATTTTTAATAACATTCAATGACAATATGACTTGTGTCGCAACTGTATACTATATATATATATATATATTTTTTTTTTGCTATTTTTTTCCCAACAAAAATGGAGTTACCCTTTAAGCACAAATTGGGTGGCTCTTGGAGGAGGCCAAGGAGGCAGTAAACAGCACATGCTTGTCCTTATAATCTACATTTCAAAATGACCTGCTTCCTCCTTGTCAACCACATCCTGTGCCCCTTGGACTGGCAGTTCCTTGCAGGGATCACACAGTAATAATAAAAAAATATATATATATATATATATATTTTTGGAGAAGTAAATGTATTCAGTACACAAGAACAAAAAAAGTTACATTCTTAACCACTTCCCGACGGCCGTACGAATATATGCGGCCGTCGGGCTGTCCTGAATCTCTGACAGGGCACATATATATGCGCCCTGTGCTTTTAATGGCCACTAGAGGGCGCGCGAGCGCCGCCGGTGGCGCGCGCGTGCCCGCTGCATTCCTGAGATGCCGATGCGCGTGCCTGGCGGCCGCGATGTCCGCCAGGCACTCGCAATCGGCGGTTACAGGGACAAGACATGGATCTCTGTGTGTAAACACAGAGATCCACGTCCTGTCAGGGAGTGAAGTGACCGATCTGTGTCTCACCTCCCCCAGTCACCCCCCCTCCCCCCACACAGTTAGAACACACCCAGAATACATTTAATCCCTTCAATGCCCCCCTAGTGTTAACCCCTTTACTGCCAGTCACATTTATACAGTAATCTGTGTATTTTTATAGCACTGATCGCAGTATAAATGTGAATGGCGCCAAAAATGTGTCAAAAGTGTCCGATGTGTCCACAATAACGTCGCAGTCCCAATAAAAATCGCAGATCGCCGCCATTACTAGTAAAAAAAAAAATAATAATAATTCTGTCCCCTATTTTGTATGTGCTATAACTTTTGCGCAAACCCGTCGCTTATTGCAATTTTTTTTTTTTTTTACCAAAAATATGTAGAATAATACGTATCGGCCTAAACTGAGAAATTTTTTTTTTTTTTTTTTTTTTAAATGGGCTATTTATTATAGTAACAAGTAAAAAATATTGACTTTTTTTCAAAATTGTCGCTCTTTTTTTGTTTATAGCGCAAAAAATAAAAACCGCAGAGATGATCAAATACCACCAAAAGAAAGCTCTATTTGTGGGGAAAAAAGGACGTCAATTTTGTTTGGGAGCCACGTCACACGACCACGCAATTGTCAGTTAAAGCGACGCAGTGCCAGAAGCTGAAATTTCACCTGGTCAGGAAGGGTTATAAGTGCCCAGTAAGGAAGTGGTTAACAACTATGCGCCAACATTTTTGTTTAAATTTTTTACATTTTACTTACACTTTTATATTTTTGTCATTTAACAAATATATGCTCATTTGTTAGCATTTAACAAAGCTGTCAATGAAGCATCCTGTCTACTCGTATAACTGGCACAGCATCAGGAAAAAAAGATAGCTGTATAAGGCAATATTAACAGCCAGTAGCATTTTGATGTATTTTTAATACAGTTTGAGACTCCAGGATAAATGTTTTTTGAGACTGAAGTTTCAGCACCTTTTTTTGTTTATGGTCTTTTTTTATTCCTTGTAAGTTCAGTGAGTGAGGACCTACATCTGAAACATGTACATATTGCCAAAATGTATGTATTCAGTATACACAACCTTCCCTGCATACAGATCATCTTATACTTGTGTGGAGTGCAGATCGATTATATTAACAATTCAATATTCCCACAACCCATCACAAGATTATGCTACACCTAGAACATGCCTGCATCAGCTTTGTAATAAGTGGAAGCAGAAACCTTACTGAATGGCCTGCTGAATGTGATTTATAGGCCAATATTTAGCATTGGCTGTTCCCAGGGGAGAAATGAGACGCACATAGCAGTTTGCAATGGGAAACCAGAGATGCTGTTATGTAAAAGAAAGATGAAGGCAACAGTGAACAAGAGAGCAACAACAGCTCATAAATTTAGTTGAAGGAACCATAGATGCAAATAACCAATATACTCATACTAGGCTATAGGGGGCTATTCCTTTTAAAGTGAACCTATACTTTTTAAATATGTAAATGCCAAGTCTCCCCTCAGAACAGATTCCAACAACGCATGTAATTACTGTTATAAGCCAGAAAAAAAAACTCTTGTGTCACTCTCTGATTTAGTTTTACTTTGTTACTAGAGCCTCATTTCCCCTAACTTGACACCACCACTTGCTAATCCACTGCAAATGTGAATGCCTGATTCGCTAGTAAGGACACTTTTAAATGCAACTTTTTTTTTTTTAACATATAGAAATGTTCAGTTTTAGTTTTCAAAATTGGATATAGAGAAACAGAATATAAAAAAGTTCCAAGGGATTGCCTACCTCTGCCTTCCTTTACAACCTAGAAATACCTTATGACACATGACACAGTCATGCTTGAATCAGTGAGCTGATAAATTGTGAAGCAAAGAAAATGTTAATGCTTAAGCCTGGCACAGACCATAAATCTTTTTGGAGAGCTCCACTCAGAGACACTATACTAACAATCCAATGTTAGTACAGCAATCTCCCCCGCTGATCGTGAGCCACTTGGCCACTGTTTTTTTCAGCATGCTGGTCGAACAGCCCGCTTCTGTCGGATCAGCTGCCATACACATACGGTTTGCCATACACACCGGCTGCCATACAATTTTTATTAAACTGCCCAATGCCGCCCAATATTTGGCCTGTGTGTACTAAGCTTTAGCCAAACACATTCAAACAAGAGTCAGCAATGGTAGCTCTCATTTCTATCCTGCCAAGTTATTTTTACGTGAAACCAAATATTTTGAATAGGTCTGTGGAAATTAACTATTAACTTGATTAATCGTTAATTTTTTTGATCGATCAAAATTCTTTTGATCGGTACTCACCTCTCCGCCGGCTTCCAGGTCTTTAGGGAGTTCCATCGAAGATCAGGTGACATCACGGACACCTGTGGGGCTTACTGTGTCCATCTGAAGGGCTTCTTTGCGGTGCCTTCATATCTGCACGCTAGCGGGACATTACAATCTGCCACACGCAAGGACAGTTTCACTTCCCTCTATCACTTCCTTCTATCAACCTGGGATTCTACAGCCATCCACTGGGAGTTGTGATAATTCCCTTCACGGGACATCTACATGCCGACGGACTGATGTTAACCCCTCCTCATCTGGATTCAGCAGTGGTATCATTGTACGCCTTTTTATACCAGTTTCATACTTGGTTACATGTTTTTATGACTGCTTTTGCTACCTTTGGTATTACTCGCAGCATTTTTACAGTTTATGTAGCTACATCGATTTTATCTCCAGTGCAATATTTATTTTGTTACCTACTTGAAGACTATAAAAGTTTAAATGCTATTCCCATCGAGCACTGCCTTTGTGTGTTTTTTGTTTCCTGCTATCCATTTTTCCAGTGGTTGGTAGCTGCACTGGGAATCAGTCTGCAAGGAGATCAGGTAAAAGTAGTTGGATCTGTATGTGCGTTATAATTAATCAAAATTAGTCGATTAATCAGGTCGGCTCGGCTGCGCAAAATCACGTAGCTATATGTCATTTTGCATTCCAGCCAAGAGAGGCTTGTGCTCGCCGCCGGAGGCGCGTGCACCCCATACTCGTCCGTGGTGCCAACGCGCGTGCCCGGCGGGCGCAATCACTGCCGGGCACCCACGATCGCTTGTTACAGAGCAAGAACTGGGAGCTGTGTGTGTAAACTCACAGCCCCCCGTCCTGTCAAGGAGAGAAATGACTGATCGCCTGTTCATACAATGTATGAACAGCGATCTGTCATTTCCCCTAGTCAGTCCCAGCCCCACTTCAGTTAGAACACACATTAGGGAACATAATTAACCCCTTTCTCGCCCCCTAGTGTTACCCCTTCCCTGCCAGTAGCATTTTTATAGTAATCAATGCATTTTTACAGCACTGATCGCTATAAAAATGCCAATGGCCCCAAAAATGTGTCAAAAGTGTCCGCCATAAGGTTGCAGTACTGATAAAAATCGCTGATTGCCGCCATTACTAGTAAAAAAAAAATATTAATAAAAACGCCATAAAACTATCCCCTAGACGCTATAATTTTTGTGCAAACCAATCAATAAACGCTTATTGCTATTTTTTTTACGAAAAATATGTAGAAGAATACATATCGGCCTAAACTGAGGAGACAAATTGTTTTTAATATATTTTTGGGGCATATTTATTATAGCAAAAAGTAAAAAATATTATTATTTTTTCAAAATTGACGCTCTACGTTTGTTTATAGCGCAAAAAATAAAAACCGCAGAGGTGATCAAATACCACCAAAAGAAAGCTCTATTTGTGGGAAAAAAAAGACGCCAATTTTGTTTGTGAGCCACGTCACACAACTGTGCAATTGTCAGTTAAAGCGAATCGCAAAAAGTGGCCCAGTCATTGACCAGCAAAATGGTCTGAAGTGGTTAAAAAAAAATCATTTATGGAAACATGAGAATTTTAATCAGTAACAGTCCTAATTTTGAATATATCTAATATATAAATAGAGAAGATCCGAGATGTTCTAAAGGGTACGCACCTCATCCCAGTTTAGGTATTAGTAGCAAGAGAACGGGGTGGGATTATAATGGTGCTGAAGAAAGTATAAGGACAGTATGTATAAAAGAAAATATTTTTTTATTACTACAAAATACATACAAAAAAAGGTTCATTAAAAACTGGTGGTCACAGTGGAGTGTCCTGTCCCAACATGTTTCGCCAAAATGGCTTCCTCGGGGGATTTGTTCTGAGATCACCAATCCTTTTACCGGCTCTAATATAGAACATAGAAACAATTATTAGGATGGTACATTGGTATAAATATAACCATAATCATAAAAATGTTGTTAACATATACTGTACATATTGCCAAGGCTTGTGACTGGAAAACCCAATACCTACCTCGGCTCGTTGAGACTGGGGACAAATGGATGAAATGAGCCCACAGATGAAGGAGCCAAAGATCTGGATGGAGTGAAAAGGGAGGGCCATGTCTAGCCAGAGGGGATAGATAAAGACCAGGCTAGGGAACATAAGCATAGATTCAACACTATTCACAATAAATTTGGAGTGACTTATTAGAAAAGAGGCCAGCTAATGGCTCAGCAACAAAACTTACTATACTCAGAATAACAAGGAGGTGGGTTCAGTAGACGACCATAAAAATGTATCTTCAAGAATTATTTTATATACAAAGTGTGGAAAAGATCCCAGGAAATCCAGTGAAGATATCACAGGATTATCAACACAAGAAAAAAAGGGGAAAAAGAATTAGGGTAAAATGAGGTGTCAAAAAGGGAGATTAGAGGGAAAGGGATTATTTAAGACTAACTAATTCTCCCAGTATAAAAGGTAGAGATTAAGTTATAAATGATTAAATGCCATGAATTTAATAGCTATATAAACTAAAGTATATAAACTAACATTGGGGGGGGGGGCCTCAAGGCTAAATTATTATAACATAGTAATGAAATCAACATGGGATTTAAATCTGACCATATTATCATGCCTGGGATGGGAAGGCATTGAAGAGGGAAATATCTCAAATGATGCCATTTGGAAAAGAAAAAATAAATAAAAAAAAATCCTAAGGGAGAATCAGCAAAGAAAATCGAAAAAATAGGACATTATATCTGAATTTGAAGTACACAATACGTGGTCATCCCTGTGCTCCAGCAGGATGTATACTGATGGTGGCTGGCATTAAATACCCCCCACTCGCTCGGGCATCTGACGTCACCCGAGCGAGTGTGAACAAAAAGTGCATAATGTGCATGCGCCCCGGGATACGCCTGGCCTACATTTCCCAGAAACATTGGCAGCAGAGGAAGAACGACATGACGTCGGTGTGGCTTCGCTAGGTGCAGCGTCATATGACGCCACCAAAGGTGGAACACAGCCGCCGAGAAGCCAATGATGGCCCAGCCTGTATCTTGTGGGGCGGGCAAGGACAAGGCTGGAAACAGCAGCCGAGTTGTGTAAAGGGTGCAGGGCAAGGGCATGTAACAGGCTTCAAGAAAGAAGCCATGGACGTCCATGTGACTGAAACACCTGGCCTAGTATCCACAAGACCAGAAAAAGGCTAAGGTGGAAAGGGGAGGGAAAAATTGTCCCTCCACTTCATCCAAATCCAAACATCTGGATGGACAGAGTGTCCCCAAATAATGATAGCATACCAAATGGTGAATCTACCATCCAGAAATGCAAACAAAGGGGGAAGGGGAAACCAAAGGCAGGGGGTGATCCAGTTGCAAGCCAAGGGAAAACAAAAATAAACCAACCTGTCAAAAAAGAAAGAAAACAGAACAATCAAGTGGAAATCATTAAACAACAAAATATATACAGTGAATGATAGTACGGTATTAAACAGTACAATTGAATAGATATACTATTGTATACATGAATGTAGAATTAAATACACTGAAAAGGGCAACAAATGATAGAGGACAAGGGGGAGGAAGAAAAAGGAGGGAGGGAAGAAATGGGAAATTAAGAAAGGGAAGAGGGAAAGGAAAAGATGTTGGCGAAAGAAAAGGGAAAACAAGTTAGCGCCATATGTCTATTGACATCAATTGTATCAAGCTCATCACGGTGGAGATGCAAGAGAGAGAGTATGGGTAATTAAATTATGGGATTTTTTTTTAAAAGGATTTAAAGCTAATATGTTCATTTAGGCCAGGGTATCTGGTGGCAGTTAGATTATGTATCCATCTAGTTTCTAACAGTACACGCCTCTTGCATATGTAGGCACATGCTCAAGAGCGGTAAACTTGATATTGTTTATTTCAAACTTGTGTTCAAGACCAACATAATGGCTAATGGCAGTAGTCATCAGCCGTTTAGAGATTGGAACAATATGGTCTTTGATACGTTTGTAAAAAGGTTGCTTTGTTTTTCCAACATAAAAACATATACACTATACCAACTGTCTGACATGAAACTTTATAATGGACAGAGTGGGTACATGCATCAGGCAAAAGAACAGTTTGGCCATTCAAAATGAAGCGACATACATCACATTTATTACAGGCATACATGTCAGTTAGAGACAATTGCTCACTGCCCCCAGGGTCAAAGTGGCTATGAACTAGTTTGTCCCTGAGGGAGGGAGCCTGTCGGTACTTAATATCAGGTTGTCGTTTAATATATTTTTTTGATTTCATTACCATGTTATAATAATTGAGCCTTGCCCCCCCCCATGTTATTTTATATATTTTATATCTATTAAATTCATGGTATTTAATCAATCATAACTTAATCTCTACCTTGTATATTGGGAAAATTAGGAAGTCTTAAATAGTCCCATTTTCTCTAATCTCCATTTTTGACACCTCATTTTACCCTAATTCCTTTTCCCCTTTTTTTTCTAGTGTTGATAATCCTGTGATATCCCTACTGGATTTACTGGGATCTTTTCCACACTCTAGGCCAGATTCAGCAAGACTTGCGCTGGAGTAATTCGATATGCGCCGCGTAACTGTGAACATGCGCTGTCGTTTCTATGTGGCCGTACCCACCAAACTAGATGCGCCCGAAAACGGGCCATTTCTGATCGGCTTAACTTTCCGGCGCCAGAGTCCCGTCAGCGCATAATTTCGTTTGGCGCATCAGTCGCGCCTATTGATTTCCCCTGCAAATATGCAAATGAAGGAGATTTCCCGATTCGCGAACGGATTAGCACCATACGCTGGCTACATGCGCCGCGTGTATCTCGTCCGTCCGGCGCAAAGTTATTTCTACAAAAGGCTGCTTTATCTTTACTCCAGACGGTCACAGGTCAGCAGGAGAGCAGCT
The DNA here is from genome assembly GCA_029574335.1 of Rana kukunoris. NCBI lineage: Eukaryota > Metazoa > Chordata > Amphibia > Anura > Ranidae > Rana > Rana kukunoris. The sequence continues at coordinate 290,156,531 of CM056050.1, read as the reverse complement.
ACAGCAGCGTTACCGACGATAAGAGCTAGCTGAACAACCACACTTGCAAGGACAACACCTCTGTGTGCCAACATGCCAGGGTCAATCGTGGTCCTAGCACTACTGATGGGTCCCCCGGAACGAAGGAGGCGGGCACGTGAGAGGATATATCGCACGCGCATGAACCTCTTTGGCATGGGGGATGAGGAGGTGTATCGCCTCTTCAGATTCAGCCCAGATGCAATACTTGAACTAACCACAACCCTGCAGGATGACATCACCAGCAAGACACACCGCTCACAAGCAGTGCAGCCACTGGTGAAGGTCCTGGCAACACTTCATTTCCTAGCAAGTGGATCATTCCAGCGTACAAGTGGAGTGGTGGCTGGGATGTCACAGTCCTCCGTGAGCAGATGTGTGCACCAGGTTGTCCCTGCAATCCTCAGACGCATGTCCAACCAGTTCATCAGACCCACCACTGATGAGCTGCGGCTGAAGGCAATGACAGATTTCTACAACATTGCCAGATTCCCATGCACTGTGGGGGCCATTGATTGCACACATGTGGCACTCCAGCCCCCCAGTGCCACAGAGCACATATACCGCAATCGGAAGCATTGGCACTCCATCAACGTACAGGTGATAGCCGATGCCCAACGCCTCATATGGCACGTCCGTGCCAAACACCCCGGGTCCAGCCATGACAGCTTCATATACAATCAGAGCCCCATCCCAGCAGAATTTGAACAGAACATGTATGGGGACAGCTGGCTGGCTGGTGAGTGACATGGGAGTCAGGCATGACTATCCCCTCCCGTGATGCACATCAAAAGTGGCACATGCATGACTAACATCCTCCTGTCTTTTACCTTACAGGTGACTCTGCATATGCACTGGGACCCCATCTCATGACTCCTTTCCGGAACCCCCAAACCAGAGGAGAGAGAAAATACAATGAAGCACACATCAAAACCCGTGCAGTGGTGGAGCAAACATTCGGGCTCCTGAAGTCCCGTTTCCGCTGCCTGGATAAGTCTGGGGGAACCCTATTGTATTCCCCTACCTTTGTGTGTCAGATCATCGGTGCATGTTGTATTCTGCACAACTTTGCTATGAGAAAAGGCCTGCAGATTGACATACGTGATGACCTGACCCCCGACCCACACAGTCCCCACCTGCCAGAGGACACCCAGTCTGCTGATGGAAGAGCAGTCAGGAGGGTCCTTGCCGTAGGCATCTTTGGACACTAAACCAAAACATTAATCACACAGACAATGCACGCGTGTACACCACTGATGTCCCTAGATCACACACACCACATCCACATCGCATTGGATTAGCCCAAGTCCAGCATGTAGAACTTGGGAGCAGCAACGCCAGCGTCAAGGCCCCAATGATGTCACTGTCCATTCATACACCTTTCACACGTCATTCATACAGCCGTGGGGTTAACTTCACCACCACGGCCGAGGGTGACACCCCTTACTGGCAGAAGTGCCACCCCCTCACATTCACACACCATTCACACTGCAACGTGTGCAGTATCAATCAAATAAAAATCTCATATCCTGAGTAAAAATCAAAATAAAATAAAAATCTCATATCCTGAGTAAAAATCAAAATAAAATAAAAATCTCATATCCTGAGTAAAAATCAAAATAAAATAAAAATCTCATATCCTGAGTAAAAATCAAAATAAAATAAAAATCTCATATCCTGAGTAAAAATCAGACAAAAAAAATAACAAAATCATCGGGGATGCCGGGGGCTCCTTCTTGCCAAACCTCTCTGGCTCCTCAGCTGCCTGGATGGAGTGGGTGGGGGTGGGGGGGCATCTGGAGGTGGCTGATCCCCGGGTGGGCCACTCCTGGCAGGTGTGGCCTGCATGCCCTCCAAGGCCATGGCTATCCGGCCGAGGTAATTGTTTGTCTGGCCCTGCATCCTCAGCTGCTGGGCCTGCATCCTGAGCTGCCGGGTCACTTGGTAGTGTTGGGCCCGCCGACTCAGCCTCCCCTGGTCCCGGATGGCAGCACTGTTTCCATGGATGGCAGCAGTGTTGGCCTGGACGGCTGCAGTGAGGTGCCTAATATCCCCCTGCACCTCCCCCAAACTGGTCACCACTGCAGCGCAGTTGCAACTCACATCCTGCACTGCGTTGCTTATCTGGCCAACGGAGCACAGGCTGTCAGCCACTTTCTCCAAGTGCCCAACTATGTCCCCCATTTGTTGGGTCTGTCTGGCGTGATCCCTCGCCAACTGGCCCTGGACAAGATCCGACACCCCCCTGGTCTTCTGGGTCGCCTTCCTGGGGCCAGAAGATGGTTGTCCCCGGGGGGATGGAGTCGCCCTTGAGGGGCTTCCAAGGATGGGGGAGGGGATGACAGACGGCCCAGGAGAAGGGGAGGAGACCTCCAACACTAAGGAAAAGTCCTGCTCTGCCACAGCAGGATCCTCCACAACCACCTCGGCAGGTGTGGTGTGGCCACTCTCCTCCTCCACCTCTTCACCACCCAGGGGCTCGTGCACAGGATGGCGTGGGTGGAATGGGGTGGACTGGCTGCCGACAGATGATGGCCCAGCTCCGTCATCTGTGGATGACACAAAGCAGACACATGTTAGTGGTCCCACACACTTGGCACATGTACCCTCCTCCCCCCAAATGCAACACATCAAATAGGGGATAAAAAACACTTACCTGTCCTGGAGCCTTCCTCCACGGAGTCATAGCCAGGGACCCCCTCCACCTGCTCCCTCTCCAGGCAGCGAGAGACCACCTCCTCCTCCGCGGTCAGGGTGACCGGACATGGGGGACCACCACCTGTGCCCCTCTCATGCCTCCTGATGGTGGCCACCTTGCCACGGACCTTGTGCCACAGATCATTGATTTTTTTTTGGATGTCAGCAGCAGTCCGGGTGGAGTACCCCAAAATATTGACCCGGCCAGCAATGGTGTCCAGGATGCCCTGCTTCCTCTCCCGGCTGGTCTTACGGCTTTTTTTGCCATGGAGGAAATGATTAAATGTCTCCATAGCGGAGATGATCATTGAGACCTCCTGGGCGTTAAAGTTGAGGTTCCTCCTCTCTCTGGAGGTAGCGGGAGCAGCCATCACAGCACAAAAGTATCTTCCCTGGGGTGGGGGGAAACGGAAATACTTTTGCGCCGGAATGGCGTTTCCGCCTGCGCTTTTAAGCGCCCAACGGAAGGCATTGCGCTGACGTTTCCCGTGAAGTGGTGCCGACGGAAGTTGTGAGCATGCGCACAAGGGGGCGAGTGGAACCGCACTCACTGCACATGCTCCGTGGATGATGCGCTGAACGTAAGTCTCTGCGCTGGGCTCCGCCCATCATTTACATGTGATCACACCCACTTCCACTTGTGTCGGGTTACGCCAGCGCATTATCGTTACTCTGGCGCAAGTTTACGCGCAACTGCTATGTGAATAACAGTACTTGCGCTGAAAGGGTCGTCAGAGTAACGTAAATGAGAAGCGTTACTCCAGAGCAAAGATGCTCCCATCTACCTGAATCTGGCCCTTTGTATATAATAAAATTCTTAAAGATACATTTTTATGGTCGTCTCTTGAACCCACCTCCTTGTTATTCCAAGCATAGTAAGTTTCTTTGCTGAGCCATTATCGACACTATTTTCTAATACTGTAAGTCAATCCAAATGTATTGTGCATAGTGTTAAATCTATGCTTATGTTCCATAGCCTGGTCTTTATCTATCTTTTCCACACTTTGTATATAAAATAATTCTTGAAAATAAATTTTTATGGTCGTCTCCTGAACCCACCTCCTTGTTATTCTGAGTATAGTGAGTTTCTTTGCTGAGCCCTTAGCTGGACTCTTTTCTAATAAGTCACTCCAAATTTATTGTGCATAGTGTTAAATCTATGCTTATGTTCCCTAGCCTGATCTTTATCTATCCCCTCTGGCTAGACATGGCCCTCCCCTTTCACTCAATCCAGATCTTTGGCTCCTTCATCTGTGGGCTCATTTCATCTGTGGGTCTCAACGAGCCGAGGTAGGTATTGGGTTTTCCAGTCGCAAGCCTCTGCAATATGTATATGTTAACAACATTTTTATGATTATGGTTATATTTATACCAATGTGACATCCTAATAATTGTTTCTACAGGAATATTTATTTATTATTGTACAAAAGTCAGCGCAGTAAACCCCTTTGTGTACATACACAATTTTATGCATTGCATATTTTTTATTGCACAAAAGTTAGTGCAGTCAGCCTTTTTCTTTGTACATATTTCTATCAACCCTAGAGATCATTAGTGACTGCTGCTTATGCATTAAAGCGGAGGTTCACCCTCAAAATCAACTTTTTACCATTAGATCCAGCATACTGCTGACATCTGCAGTATGCTGTTTTTTTTTTGTTTTTGTTTTTTGCTGTACTTATCGTGTTATCCATAGTTCGAATCCGGCTCCGAGCTGATTCCCCGTGGGGAATAGGCATTCCTAAGACGATGCATAGATGATTGACGTGCGCGTACAGCACGTCACACCTTCCGAAAATAGCTGACGTGAGACTCGGCTGTTTTTGGTGCTATACGGCACCTGCGCCTGCAGTGTAGAGCTGGCTGCGCAGGCGCCGTAAAAAGCCGAGTCCCACTTCGGGTATTTTCGGAAGGCGTGACGCGCTGTACGCACACGTCAATCATCTATGCCTGGTTTTAGGAACGCCTATTCCCCGGGGCAGAGAGAACCCGGAAGCCGGGTTTAAAACTACGATAATACGGTAAGTACAGCGGGGGGGGGGGGGAACAACAGCATACTGCAGATGTCAGCAGTATGCTGGATCTAATGATATATATTTTGTATAGGGTGAACCCCCCCTTTAAGAACTGCAATTTGTGTATTGCAAATATTGTGTGTAATAAGAAAATTGGAACTACCATCATTTTATTCTCTTCAGGGTGTCTGTTTTCAGAAAATATATAATATAATAGGGTTTGTCTAAAACAATTTTTTAAACATGTGTGCACACAGATGTTGTATCAGCGAAACTGCTGGCCTCTCACTCCTTGATTAAGACCTTTGTAAAATAACTATTTCATGTAGCAACAACATTTGTCATTCTTGTTACCTCTGTGACTCTGGGTCTCTCTGTGTTTGTGAATCTGGCTCTCAGTGTTTCAGTAATTGCCTTTTAGAGACATTCCTTTTCTCGCCTAAAAGATGGCATTCCCTCTAGTCATCTGCTCTGAAAGACGAGTGTCACTTTTTTTTGCTGTAATGCCGCGTACACACGGTCGTTTTTTGCGATGAAAAAAAACGTAGTTTTTTAAAACGTCATTTAAATTTATCGTGTGTGGGCAAAACGTCGTTTTTTGTCTTAAAAAAAACGACCAAAAAAAAAATTCCAACATGCTTGAATTTTTTGTGTCGTTTTTCAAAACGTCGTTTTTTGTTTCACAAAAAGTCACCGTGTGTAGCAAAAACGTCGTTTAAAACGACGTTTTTCAACCCGCGCATGCCCAGAAGCTAGTTATGAAGCGAGCTTCAATGGAAAAGAGTGGTGAACGTAACCTCGCTTTTTGTGAAAAAAACGATGGTGTGTATGCAACACCGTCTTTGAAAAGTGACGTTTCAAAAACGTCGTTTTTTACTTCACAGAAAACGTCGTTTTTTTTCATCACAAAAAATGATCGTGTGTACGCGGCATAAGGCTCTGCTTTTTTGCATCAAGGCTTGCTTAAAACGTGAGCTTTTCTTTACAGGAGTTGTATTTTGAGATTATTATTTTTATTTATTTTTTTATGTTAATGGAGCAAGGTATTTTACCTCTTTTGGTCTAATGAGAACCTCCAAGGCTAAACATAGCTGACATCCTTCAACATGTGGTGGGTAGTGAGGCATAGTGGGTGCAAAGATGGTGAACGTCATTGGGCACCAGACAAATATTGGATGTAAACGTTTTTTTTATTTTTTCCCTAAATGGTTGTTTTTTGAATAGCACAATAGAAGAAAAGTATATAAAGGGTGTATCTCACAGTAACATATGCAGTGCTGCTGCAATAGGCAGAGTATGTCACCTATGCAATGCTGCTGCAATAGGCAGAGTATGTCACGTATGCAATGCTGCTGCAATAGGCAGAGTATGTCACATATGCAATGCTGCTGCAATAGGCAGAGTATGTCACATATGCAATGCTGCTACAATAGGCACAGAATGTCACGTATATGCAATGCTGCTGCAATAGGCAGAGTATGTCACTTATGCAATGCTGCTGTAATAGGCAGAGAATGTCACATATGCAATGCTGCTGCAATAGGTAGAGTATGTCACATATGCAATGCTGCTGCAATATTTGTTCGCCTTCCTCTGGAACAAACAGGGAGGTAGGATTCAGCGAATCGTCCCTCCCCTCCCTCCGATAAAACATCTGCCCCCCAGTGCGTCAGCAACCATGACTAATCTGAGATACTCGGCTGTAACCATTTGGGGTCTGAAGCCATTTGCCTCAATATTACCTACCGCCACCAAAAATGCCTTAAAGATGGAACGACTGCTTATAATCGATCGACGATCAACAGCCAAACACTACACCAACTTATCCCAACCAAAGCACATATCATGCGCTCTGGTCAATACAAGATCGGCAGTAAGACACCGACTAGAAATCCATGATCTCATCCTACAATGCGATTTAGACTGTCTCTTTATTACAGAAAGCTGGCTTACAGCAGACTGTAACACCATTCTAAGTGAATTGGTGCCAGAAAATTATCGCATAATAACAGAAAACAGAGTGGGGCAAAGAGGTGGAGGATTGGCAGTGATCCACAAGAGTCACCTCTCGATCACTAAACCAGTCCTCCAAAGCCCACTTCCATTCATGGAAACCCTTTCTCTGCACCTTCAAACAAATCCCCAAGAGACCACTCATATTCTCCTGCTATAAACCACCGGCTCTTAATTAACAGAGTTCATCTCCACTTATACTCTAAACAGCAAACATCTTTTGCTGCTTGGGGATTTCAATCTCTGGGCCAACTCCCCGCAGGATCCCGTTGCCGGCGCCTGCATTGACTACTTGGAAGTACTAGGGCTGCAGCAGCTAGTATGTGGGCCCACGCATACCTCAGGTCACACGCTCAATCTTATTTTCAGACAAGAGCTGGAAGTAAAAATCCTGAAAAATGAGCCTTTACCATGGACAGACCACCATGTAATCAAATTCATAATTATCAAAAACGCCCCTTCAACAAAAACATCGAAACCAGTGACAACGCACTGGACGAGATCTCAGAAGAAGCTCCATTCCGAGCTCTTCAAAACAACATTAGGGAACAAATTTAAAACAATCCAATCTCATCAATCAGCAACTGAAACCCTGGATGCCATCAACGCAGCTTTACTACAGTCAGCCGACTTAGTAACACCCAAACGCAAAACTTGCATCCGGAAAAACAACGCCGGCTGGTTTAATGACCAGCTGGCGTTGATAAAGCAAGAGCGCAGAAGAGCTGAAGCAGCTTGGAAAAGAAGCGCCTCAGATGAAAACTACGCCATCTATAAGGTAGTAACAAAAAAATACCACAAATAAATTTTTAAGGCCAAAAAAAAACATTTTTCTAACATCATTACTAATGCCCTAAACCGCCCCCCGTGAACTCTTCAGGCTTGTCACCCAGACCATGAATGCGGTCTGTCTCGAAGCCCCCAATTCTGACACCCAAGAATTTTGCAGTGAATTATCGGATTATTTCGTTAACAAAATTGAAAGGATCCGTGAAAGCATTCAGCAAAACAGTACACCCCTCAATCCTCCCCCAAGTCCTACACTCAACTCCCACACAAATTGGCTGCAGTCAACAAGGTTTACCCTAAAACCCATCTCCATTGAGGCTACCAAAAACATCATTGACTCCTTGCGAAATAGCACGGCGCCTAATGACATTATGCCCACTAAACTGCTGAAGGAATGCGCCGATATTCTGGCGCCACCTATCAAGCAGCTTATAAATCAATCATTTAAGGGAGGCATAGTACCCATCCTGTTGAAACAAGGCATAATCAAACCTATCTTAAAGAAGCCCACCCTCGACCCCAAGGCCCCTGAACACCATCGTCCCATAACAGGCCTGAATGTCTTCTCCAAGATAATGGAGAAAGTAGTGGTACAACAGCTGCAACAGCATCTAGATACCCATGATTTGCTCGATCCTTTTCAATCAGGTTTCCATCCCGGGCATGGGACAGAGACAGCACTGCTCAAAATATGGGATGATGCTCTTGAGGCCCCAGACGAAGGAGAATCTTGTCTTCTGGTACTGTTGGACCTAAGCGCAGCATTTGACACGGTAGACCACAAACTATTACTGCATCGGCTAGGTAGGCAGAGTATGTCACATATGCAATGCTGCAATAGGCAGAGAATGTCACATATGCAATGCTGCTGCAATAGGCAGAGTATGTCACATATGCAATGCAGCTGCAATTAGGTTTGTGAAGTAGGACAGACTCCTATCTAATTCTCTCCCTATAAGAACATCAGGATCCTTTCCCTACAGTACCTATGCTATGTAGATCACTGAACAGTGGCGGCTGGTGCTCAACATTTTTGGGGGGGCGCAAACGGAAAAAATTCCAGCCTTACTGTGCCCATCACATGCAGCCACTGTGCCATCAAACGCAGCCACTGTGCCATGCCACCAAATGCAGCCACTGTGCCATCAATTGTCACCACTGTGCCATGCCATCAAACACAGCAACTGTGCCATCAATTGTCACCACTGTGCCATGCAACACAGCAACTGTGCCATCAATTGTCACCACTGTGCCATGCCATCAAACACAGCAACTGTGCCATCAATTGTCACCACTGTGCCATGCCATCAAACACAGCAACTGTGCCATCAAGTGTCACCACTGTGCCATGCAACACAGCAACTGTGCCATCAATTGTCACCACTGTGCCATGCCATCAAATGCAGTCACTGTGCCATCAATTGTCACCACTGTGCCATGCCATCAAACACAGTAACTGTGCCATCAATTGTCACCACTGTGCCATGCAACACAGCAACTGTGCCATCAATTGTCACCACTGTGCCATGCCATCAAATGCAGTCACTGTGCCTTCAATTGTCACCACTGTGCCATGCCATCAAAGGCAGTCACTGTGCTATCAATTGTCACCACTGTGCCATGCCATCAAAGAGCAACTGTGCCATCAATTGTCACCACTGTACCATGCCATCAAACACAGCTACTATGCCATCAATTGTCACCACTGTGCCATGCAACACAGCAACTGTGCCATCAATTGTCACCACTGTGCCATGCCATCAAATGCAGTCACTGTGCCATCAATTTTCACCACTGTGCCATGCCATCAAATGCAGTCACTGTGCCATCAATTGTCACCACTGTGCCATGACATCAAAGAGCAACTGTGCCATCAATTGTCACCACTGTGCCATGCCACCAAATGCAGCCACTGTGCCATCAGTTGTCACCACTGTGCCATGCCATCAAACACAGCAACTGTGCCATCAATAGTCACCACTGTGCCATGCCATCAAACACAGCAACTGTGCCATCAATTGTCACCACTGTGCCATGCCATTAAATGCAGTCACTGTGCCATCAATTGTCACCACTGTGCCATGCCATCAAACGCAGCCACTGTGCCATGCCATCAAACGCAGCCACTGTGCCATCAAACGCAGCCACTGTGCCATCAATTGTCACCACTGTGCCATGCCATCAAACGCAGCTACTGTGCCATCAAACGCAGCCACTGTGCCATCAATTGTCACCGCTGTGCCATGCCATCAAACGCAGTCACTGTGCCATGCCATCAAACGCAGCCACTGTGCCATCAATTGTCACCACTGTGCCATGCCATCAAACGCAGCCACTGTTCCCCTCAATTGTTGCCACTATGCCCATTGATGCCACTGTGCATGTCACTGTGCCCTTTAATTGTCACCACTGTGCCCCATGATGCCACTGTGCCCATTGTCGCCTCTGTGCCCTTTGTTACCACTGTGCCCATTGTCGCCTCTGTGCCCATTGTCACCCCTTTCCCTGTAAAAAGCACTTACCTGAAGCTTCTATGTCCTCCCTCAATGTCTTCTGCTGCCGTGGTGAAGCTTCAGCCAATCAGGTTCCTGATAACCAGAATCCGGGAACCTGATTGGCTGAAACGGCCGTCAGTCTTTTGCAAGGAACGCAGGGAGGCTGCGTTCCGAGTATAGACATCCGAGAGCCGGAGGGCTGTACTTGAAAAGCCTATCTAAGCCAGGAGCTCTGATAGGCCCTTCCTCACAGCCAATCAGCTGCCGCTATTCAGGTAACCGTCGCCCTATACCCGGTTATATGAATAGACCAGCGGCAGCTGGCAAAAATGATAACACACATTCAATGCAATGCGATAGGGGGGTGGCGCTGTCGCGCCAAAATCGAGTGACGCAAAACGGCCCATAATTCACTGCGACATTGCGCGCTAATGATTGGCCAAGCATGCTGTATGTCCCGCATGCTTGGCCAATCACAGCGCACAAAAAACAAAGAGCCATAATTGGCCAAAGCCTGGAGCAGTGATTTCTTATCGTACATCACGGGACACAGAGCGCATAGTCATTACATATGGGTTATATGGGTACCTTCAGGTGTGGACACTGGTGTAATCAACTTCACAGGAAGTTCCTCCCTATATAACCCCCTCCCACTGAGAGTGCTTCAGTTTTTTCGCCAGTGTCTTAGGTGTTGGTCACGTCTAGCTGTCCCTCGGAGGTCTCGGGACCCAGGATAGCTAGCCGGATCCGTCCGAAGTGCTTCAAAGCCAAGGTGTACGGTACCCGGGCCCTGCCTGCGTGGGGTGTTGCCTATAATGCCTCTCCTTGGAGGGCTGGATTCTGGGCTCCAGTGCCTTGGTCTTTCCCAGGACTAAACGCTATTGATGCCAGGATGCTATATAGGTCCAGGGGTGTGGGTTCCTTAACACAGGACCCCGGTCCCTGAAGGTCCGAGACAATACCCACGGAGATGGGGGAAGATTGGGCCTCTTGCAGTTTGCAATACCCTGCGGCGTGGAGCAGGTAAGAGGGAACCTGCGGGACTTGGTTCGACAGTAGGTATCCCCCTGGGGGTTCTGGGTTGGCTAATGGTATGCTTGTGCATCAGCCACTATCTCCACTATGTCTGTGTGGGCAGGATGGGATACTAATGTTTACCCAGATAACATGTAGATATATGTATACTTGTGTAAGATATATATTTGCTACTCACCCCAGGTCTGCCTGTTAGCATTGATACTGCAACCCCACATGTTTTAAAGAGGAAAATTGCTGGTGAAAACTCCTGTTTCTTAGGAAGCCCATGGGGACAGCTTCCTCTCTCTGTGCACTACAATAAGATTAGTGCTTACCTGGTGTCTGTTGGTGCTGCCTGGCGCTGGTCCATGTTTTTCCTCTGCTCCGCTTCCTCCATGTTGTTTTCAGCGTGGGGGGGGGTGCGCGCGCGCGCGCGTGTGCGCGTGCGCGCGCGCGCGTGCACGCCGCCTTTTATAGCGTCGGCGTGCGTTGGGGGGGGCGGGCCAGCAGCGTCAGGGTCTGTTTTAAAAGTAAAACTTTTTCTCTGACTGGTCTTTCCCTCCTGGAGGCAGAGGAAGAAGGACACAGAGCGCGCAGCTGGGTCTTTTGGCCACAGTGACACCCAGTGGCGGTTTGTGGATCTTCAGGTCTAGGACTTAGTTCCACTATTGACCAGAAAAAAAAAAAAAAAAAAAGAGTTTTTTTCCTTAAAGGGACTCAGCCTTAGATCCAGCAGTATCTGAGTCAACCTTGGACTCCGGCTAACGGGCATTGGTGTTGCAATACTCACAGGTTTTCCTCAGTATTGCCACCTCCCAGGCGGGTAAAAAAAAAAAAAAAAATTTTCATTTTTCCTCAGCCTGTTCTCATATTAATTACTCCTAGCTACAACAGTCAGGTGTTGGCTAGAGGGGTGACTCAAGGTTGTGCAATGGCTCCAAAGGCATCAGGACCAGCCAAGGCTGCAAAAGGTGCCAAGAAACAAAAGGGGTCTCCATCGGGGTCAGAGGATTTGGGCCAGGCTTCAACGGTCCCACCCTCACCAGTTAGACCACCGAGTAGCATAGTACAAGAGCCATTGGGGATGCTGGGGGTAGAGGCGGCCCCCGATCCACCCATTCCCGTTTACGTAACGGAAGAAATGCTAGCGACCACCCTGGGTGGGCTAGAGAAAAGGTTAACTGCTTTGTTTGCCCGCCCTTTGCCAAGCAGCAAACGGGCTAGATCCCCCTCACCTAGTTTGGTGTTTTCAGATGCGGAGGTCTCCTCTTCGGAGGAACGGGACCCACAAGGGGATAAAGCAGACCCAAGTCCCGAAGGTTCAGACATGGAGGGTTCCACTGTAGATGAATATTTTTCGGCCTCTCAAGCGGAGAGCCTGTGGATCCAGTCTTTGACCGATATAGTTCGCACTGCTTTTAAACTTCCAGTGCCAGAACTAGTAGCCCCTGGGGTATCCTCATTGGGTTCTTTAAAGGCTCCATTAACTTGTGTGTCTTTTCCGATTCACCCCCTTCTGCGGGGCGTGATTTACCAGGATTGGGCTCGACCTGATAGGATCTTTATCCCTCCTAAGAGGTTCTCTATTTTCTATCCTATGGAAGAGGAATTTTTAAAGAAATGGGCACTCCCCACAGTGGACGCGGCCATTTCCTGCGTGAATAAATCCCTGACCTGTCCGGTTGAAAATGTCCAGATGTTCAAGGATCCGGTCGACAAAAAATTAGAGACCCTACTGAAGGCTTCTTTCACCACAGTAGGTGCCATGGTTCAGCCAGGGGTGGCAGCCATTGGCGTTTGTCAGGCCTTAAAGGATCAGGCAAAACAGATATTAAAGGACATGCCGGCTCAGCAAACTCGTGAATTAGCAGATTTCCCTAGGGCTCTCTGCTTTGCAGTAGATGCTATTAAGGACTCCATCCAACAGGCATCCCGGTTATCTCTGCTGGTGGTTCACATGCGTCGTCTTTCGTGGCTAAAGAACTGGTCAGCAGAGGCACCCTGCAAAAAGCTTTTAGCAGGGTTTCCCTTTCATGGGGGAAGACTATTCGGTGAAGACCTAGATAAATATATCCAGACCATATCAAGTGGTAAAAGTTCTTCCTTACCGGTCAAGAAAAGACCGCGTGGGCCCGCGTTTAAACGACAGGCCCTTGCAGGCTCGGCCCCTTCGACTTCCCGTCAGTATCGACGGCCTCCCGGGCGTTCAGCAGTTAATAGCCGCCCACAGGGACAAGCCGCGGCAAACAAGAGGCCCTGGTCTCGCAAGCCGGCTAAACCAGTCATCAAGTCAGATGCATGAAGGGGCGCCCCCACTCTCTTGGGTGGGGGGAAGACTTCAGTTTTTCTCCGAAGTCTGGAAGGCCAGAATCCCGACTCTTGGGTACGGTCCGTGGTAGCCACAGGCTACAAACTAGAGTTTCGAGAAATCCCCCCTCCTCATTTTCAGGGGTCAAGTCTTCCAAGCGACCCGTTAAAGAGGGCCTCTCTCGTAAAGGCGTTGGATCGCCTCTTGCTCCAAGGAGTAATTGTAGTACCAACCCAAGAAAGGGGTCTGGGATTCTACTCCAACCTTTTTATTATACCAAAACCCAGTGGCGACGTCAGGCCTATCCTAGACCTCAAACGCCTAAATCGCTTTCTAAAGATTCAGACCTTTCGTATGGATTCCATACGTTCAGTGACAGCCAGCCTGCATCAAGGCGACTTTCTAGCATCTATAGACATAAAAGGATGCATATCTGCATGTGCCGATCTACCCAGCACATCACAAGTTTCTTCGTTTTATGATAGATCAAAGTCATTTCCAGTTCGTAGCCCTCCCTTTCGGGTTGGCAACAGCTCCGCGGGTATTCACAAAGGTGTTAGCCCCGGTGCTAGCCGTCCTAAGGACAGAAGGCATCTTGGTCCTGGCATACCTGGACGATCTCCTGGTTATCGACAGATCAGCTTCCAACCTCAATCATGCAGTAGTCCGCACAGTGCGGCATCTAGAAGAATTCGGGTGGATTGTGAACCAAGAAAAATCAAGGTTACAACCCACAAGACAGTTGGAATATCTAGGCTTTCGGTTAGATACAGAATGCCAGAGGGTATTTTTACCTCAAGGGAAGATCAGGTCGTTGATTCAAACGATTCAAATAGTCTTAGGCAAAAAAGAAGCCGACTATTCGCCTATGCATGCGACTGCTGGGAAAGATGGTGGCTGCCTTCGAAGCAGCGCCCTATGCCCAGATCCATACCAGAGTTCTTCAGGCAGCTATTCTCTCTGCTTGGAACAAGTCCATACAGGCATTAGACCGTCCATTAGTTCTTTCCCCAGGGGTCAAGCGCAGCCTGTACTGGTGGCTGATCCCTCAAAAATTGTCAAAAGGGAAAACCTTTTGCCCCATCACGGGGAAAATAGTAACCACAGATGCCAGCCTTACAGGTTGGGGGGCAATCTTAGGAAAACGGACCCAGCAGGGACAGTGGTCAGAGGCAGAAAGTCTGCTTCCCATCAATGTCCTAGAGATCAGAGCTGCTCGGTTGGCCCTGGTCGCCTGGACTCTCCCCCTGCAGGGTCTGCCAGTAAGGATACAGTCCGACAATGCCACGGCGGTGGCATACATAAACCACCAGGGGGGCACAAGGAGCCTAGCGGCTCAAAGGGAAGTAAACCTGATTTTTTCATGGGCCGAAGCCCATGTACCCTGCATCTCAGCAGTGTTCATCCCAGGGATAGACAATTCTCAAGCAGATTTTTTGAGTCGTCAACAGTTACTCCCGGGAGAGTGGTCTCTTCACCCCCAGGTATTCCAAGAGATTTGCCAAAGATTCGGAGTTCCCGATGTGGACATCATGGCAACAAGATTCAACAAGAAATTGGACAAATTCGTATCCCGAGCCAGGGACCCCTCGGCCTACGGGACCGATGCGTTGGTTTGCCCCTGGCACCAGTTTTCTCTCCTGTATGCGTTCCCTCCACTACAGATGATTCCCCGCCTTCTACGAAGGATCAGGGTGGAGCGCAAGCCGGTGATCCTGGTGGCCCCAGCCTGGCCCAGAAGGGCTTGGTACGCACTCATCGTGAGGATGTCAGTAGGGGCACAGTGGCCACTCCCCCTGCGCCCAGATCTGCTGTCTCAGGGCCCGATCTACCACCCTGCTTCACAGCAGCTAAATTTGATGGCTTGGCGGCTGAATCCCTAATTCTTAAGGGCAGAGGCCTCTCAGCCCATGTCATATCTACGTTAATTCAGGCTAGAAAGCCAGTCTCTAGAAATATCTATTACAGAGTCTGGAGGACCTATGTGGAGTGGTGCGAGTCTCAAGGAGGGCATCCTCGCAAGTTTTTTATTGACAGGATCTTGCGATTCCTCCAGTTTGGCGTTGACAAGGGGTTGGCTCTTAGTACTCTAAAGGGGCAGGTGTCTGCCTTATCGATATGGTTTCAAAGGCCTTTGGCCACGCATTCGCTTGGGAAAACCTTCTTGCAGGGGGTCTTGCATGTGAATCCCCCTATTAGAGCTCCCCTCTGCCCCTGGAATTTAAATTTGGTCTTGTCAGCTTTACAAAGGCAGCCGTTTGAACCTCTGACAGAAATCCCTCTTGTGCTGCTAACCCGAAAGTTGGTTTTCTTGGTGGCTATGGCTTCGGCCAGAAGGGTCTCCGAGCTGGCAGCCTTGTCTTGCAGGGAACCGTACCTGATTCTGCATAAGGACAGAGTGGTTCTGCGGCCTCAGCCTTCTTTCCTTCCTAAGGTTCATATCCAGTTTTCACTGGAATCAGGACCTAGTCCTACCATCCTTCTTTCCTACTCCCCAGTCCAGAGAGGAAAGATTGCTTCATACTTTGGACGTGGTCCGAGCCATGAGGGTTTATCTCAAGGCTACAGAAAAGATTCGGAAAACAGATGTGCTTTTCGTTCTCCCGGATGGCCCCAAGAAGGGTCAGCCGGCTGCCAAGTCTTCCTTGGCTAGGTGGATTAAGCAGCTGATTTTTCAGGCCTATGGTCTGAAGCGCGTTCCACCTCCCTTATCAGTTAAGGCCCATTCTACGAGGGCCATGAGTGCCTCTTGGGCGGCACACCATCAGATCTCTATGGCACAGGTTTGCAAAGCGGCAACCTGGTCTTCCGTACATACGTTTACTAAATTTTATAAGTTGGACGTCACAAAAGCTACGGACGCAGCATTTGGGCAGGCGGTCCTACGGGCAGCAGTATAGAATCCTCTGGCCCGGTTCACGCCCCCTTTTTTTCTGTTGGTGGAGCTATTTTTTACCTCCTGATATATTTTCTGTTTGGCTAATTTTGGCCTTACGGTCTCCCTCCCTTCATGGAGCATTGCTTTGGGACATCCCATATGTAATGACTATGCGCTCTGTGTCCCGTGATGTACGATAAAGAAAAAAGGATTTTTAATAACAGCTTACCTGTAAAATCCTTTTCTTGAAGTACATCACGGGACACAGAGCTCCCACCCCTCTTTTGGGGAACATTGTGTAACCTCGGAGAAATTGCTTGCTACAAAACTGAAGCACTCTCAGTGGGAGGGGGTTATATAGGGAGGAACTTCCTGTGAAGTTGATTACACCAGTGTCCACACCTGAAGGTACCCATATAACCCATATGTAATGACTATGCGCTCTGTGTCCCGTGATGTACTTCAAGAAAAGGATTTTACAGGTAAGCTGTTATTAAAAATCCTTTTTTTAATGTTGCTTAACTTAAAAAAAAAAATGAAAAATTCCTTTAAATATTGTATCTGCTGGGTGTCTATAGTTTGCCTGTGAAAATGTCTTTGAGAACCTGGGTCTTGCCCGATCGAACATGTATCAATGGAAAAAAAAGTTTTAAAAACGGTCATTTTTTCAGGAGTCCTGCTCCTGAAAAAACGACAGTTTTTTTAAACTTTTTTCCAATGATACATGTTCCCTGGGGCTGTTGCAACTGCCTTTTGCGCACACCACTCCATCAATTGGTGTGAATGTCTGAACTGATGGTCTTATCTTGCAAGTAAAGCCTGGTACACAAGGGCCAAATATTGGCCAATTTAACAGAAAACAGCTGGCATTCCGCCTGTGTGCACATCAGCCAGGCCGGCAGAAGTGAAAGTCCAGCTTCCATTGAACGGGCATCTGGTCGCCATCTGATCAGCACTCGCAGCCAATGGCTGCAAGTGCTGACTGGTGTGATCTGGCAGGGTGGCAGTCCCCCTGTCGGAACACAATAGCTTAGCGGAGAGAGAACAT